>CM060708.1:246784567-247112067 GCA_030686995.1 Artemisia argyi
ATATTTGATTATCTCACATGTGTCATACACTTCTATAAAATGACATTCACAACTTAATCAAATCATTTCATGAGAATCTTGGTTTGCCTATATGGATCTTGTTTGTAACAAATCTTGAAGTCCATACAATCATTACTTTTATTTTGCCATTTGTAGGCACTCATTTATATGTTCTAACTAGCCCATATATTATCTTGTTGATATAGTTGAATATATGGTTAGCATATTGTATTGCCTTCCTAAGTTGTATAACATAATTAGCCAATAAGTAGATTGCATGAAAATTGGTAATTACTTGTCTTCTTTACTTGTTATTATGACATTCCCTATATATATGTTTAGTACATCCTATATTGCCTTAAGGAATTGAACTTACTTGAATCCAAACCCAAAAACACAACCTTTCTGAAAATTTTCTGCCAAAAACCCAATTATGGGATTCTGGAATTCACCAGATGGGCGGCCCCCTTAATTATATAAGGCGGCCCCCTTAATGATTAAGGGGACCGGCCCCTAATTAAGGGGACCGGCCATCTGATGGTCGAGGATACTGTTTTCTTTATCACTTTTTGACCCATTTCAGCCTATACTTCCCAAAATTCACAAACATATTTTGTCCAATGCAATCCCTCAAAATTTGCCTTCCTAAACAACATTTCTCATACACTATAAATACCCTTATTCCATCATTAATGCCATCACACCCAAACATGTCATCTCCCAACAACCAAAAACCTAAGGTTTCAAGAACCGCAAGGATCTCCGTCAAACCCGTTTGGAGGAGGAAACTTGATTCTTGTCATAACTCAAGTGATGTTGTTCCAAGTCAACCAATTACCAAACCTCAAACCCACAAGAATGATTCATCTCACAACCTATCACCTACTCATTCCCTCATTCATGCTTCTTCTTATGATGAGCATGCTCAATCCCAAAACAATAATCCCAATTTCTCAATCAACACTTCTCATGTTGCTCATTCAACAAAAACACCATCAACTCATGAAACATCTCTTCCACCCATATCATGCTTTCATGATTACCCAAGCTTAATCATGTCTCCACCACCAAGAGTACCACCACCACATCCTACAACTTCACATGACTCTCCCATGTTGCAAGTTCAAACTTTTACCCAAGACAACTATCAAGCTCCACCACCATCACCTTCCTCTGAACACTTGAAGTTCGTTGAGGAGCTAAAAGAGGCTCATGAGCTTAGTGCTCTTTTAGCATTACATCTTGCACAACGCAATTTGGATCCACCACAATCAAGCTCACCATCATCACCACATAACAACAACCAAATTGAGAAGCATGTTAACAATTGCCCTTGTTGCATCTTCCTTCAACAACAAACCATTGCCTTGAATGAGCACTTCACTTGGATTGAGTATCTTCTTACTAGATCTCAACAAACACCATCACTTGAACAACATCAACACCCTCAACCAACAAACCCAACTTCAAACCCACCACCTACAAGTTCCACATCTCCAAGCTCACCAACATCCATGAAACCAAAAGTTTATCTCCACTAAGCATTTTTATATGCTTATATTTCTCATTTTCAAATAAAACCTTTCAACCATTTTGGGATTCAAGAAATTTTGGTGACAGTCCTTGTTAGCACAATAGGATGCTATACTTAATCTTAGTATTCTATAGTTATGGCTTTTGTAACAATGATTATTGGTTGACATAATCATCTTCTATCAATGAATGACTTAATATGTATTCCTTATTATCTTTTGCCATGCTTATTACTTGTTGGTATTATGATATATGAGTTTGCTTTTGCTATGCTTGTGCTTCTAATATTTTTCTTGCAAGAATTCCATAACTAGAACCCTTGGTGCCCTCAAATGAGGGGGAGCATACATCAAGGGGGAGCCTTTACCTTATCGGCTTAAACCTTTTTGATTCTACAAAAAGGGGGAGAAGTGAATATAAACTCACTAAATACTTGTCTAAAAATTAATTTTTGGATTTAATAAGTTTAGGTTTTGTAATCATTAAAAAGGGGGAGATTGTTGATATAAATAATTGACTAAAAACATTATTCATATCTTTCGATATCTCTAAGTTTTGATAATCACAAAACGAAAACTCATCAAACCAAAGGTTATGACGTAAACAAGTATTTAGTAGTAAATACTCACTTTCACCATTTAATCACTTAAGGTATGAATAAACAAAGTGATTAGTGCATTATAAGATCAAAGGAAATCTTGTCTTAAGAACATAACATTTTATAAAATGTTTTTAACATTTTATACATATTTGTAAATCATTTTTGGTATAGCTTTATTAAACCACAAAAATGTGATTTCAAATTTCCAACCAAAAAGGGCAAATTTTATCCAGAAAAACTTTTCAAACGTTCAGGAGGGCGGCCCCCTTAATTTTACTAGGCGGCCCCCTTAATCATTAAGGGGACCGGCCTATAATTAAGGGGACCGGCACGCTCCCGAACAGTATTTTCTGGCCTTATAAATATTGGATCATTCCACATATTCTTCTCACCTTTTTGCACTAGAAACTTTCTGATCTAAACATCCATTTCCTTTCTCTAAAAATCCTTTGATCTTATATACTTTGATCTTTGTTTCAAAGTGATTCAAGCCTCAACATTAAAAGTGCAAAGAGAAGAATACTTCTATTAGAAGTATTACAACTTAGTATCATCTTGCTATCTAAGTTGCTTGTTTATATTTTCTTGTAAATCTTTCATTCTTTGGTGAATAAGGTGTATGTATTAGTTAGCTAGATTTAGTTGAAGAATCTAGAATTTGTTGTAAGTGTAAAGTGGAACTTGAAGTGAAGAAGAAGGGTTAGATAGTATTGGTGATAGGAGATTGTAGCAATAGGGACTTGTTGTGAAGATATTGAGGGTTCCAAGTGAAGAAGACTAGAAGACATTAGTAGATTGAAGTTGTGAAGACTTTAGTGGCTTGAAGGTGTGAAGACATTAGTGACTTGAAGATGTCAAGACATTAGTGGCTTAAAGGTGTGAAGACATTAGTGACTTGAAGGTGTCAAGACATTAGTGGCTTAAAGGTGTGAAGACATTAGTGACTTGAAGGTGTCAAGACATTAGTGCCTTAAAGGTGTGAAGACATTAGTGGCTTGAAGGTGTCAAGACATTAGTGCCTTGAAGGTGTGAAGATACTTGTGGTGTGAAGAAGCATTGAAGTAGTGCAAAGGTGTGAAGAAGAAGTGGTGTGATATTTGGTGTGAGATTGGTTCTAGCTACGATTAGAACTCGACATCTTGCTTTGTGTCGTTAATTGGTGTAAGCTTTTGGTGTGTACGGTTTTCTCCGCCATAAGGGAGGTTATTGACTTAGTGAAGAAAACTCTCGAGTTCGGTGCTCGGGGAGTGGAGTAGGGCAAGGATGGTGTCCTTGTAGCCGAACCACTATAAATCCTTTGTCTCTCGGTTTGATCTTTCCATCTCTCACTCTTTGCTTGCTTACTTACTAGCTTTTCATATATTGTTAATATTGTGTGTTGTGCATATATTGATTTTACATAAAGATCAAATTAGGTTCCATTTAAAACATTAATTATACTTTAGTAAAATATAAGTATAAACAATTACTAAGACACATATATCTATATTAGTACAAACTTGTAATTAAGTGAGATATATGAAATTATAATTTCTATTCAACACTTTAAATAAGTAGTGTATATATGATATATGTGAATTAGTTTGTATCTATACTTTAGCTTCAAAGGTTTTTACAATTACCATCAATTCTTTGAAAAGCAAATTCTTATTAAACGAAAAAGACGCAAAACTATTCAACCCCCCCCCCCCCCTTCTAGTTTTCCTCAAAGCTTACAACCCCCACCAGGCAGTGTACCTGATCGTTGTTGTATAGTATAGTGACAAGTACCGGGGGATTGATCGTTCAGCTGGGAATAGTGTCGCTAGGATTAGAAAACCTAAATACTAGTTCTAAAGATGAGGGATGATTCTTTTTGTATTTTTATATTTTTATGAAAGCAAATTAAAAATATCGGGTTTGAATGATATGGGCGGAATTAGTTGCTAATCAACTAACCCAATACTAAAGATGCAATCAAAATAAAATACTAAAATGAAAATAAAACTATATTAAACTAAAGTTGTGAGCAATAAGTGGGAGAAATGTGTTTACTTAGATTTCACTACTCCCTAGATATCTTTTACACGTTAATTACTTGTTATGGTTGCTGATTGGTCCCAAACGGTCAACCTAAATTGACCAGGTAAATGGTCAACTAAGTCAAACGTCTCAGACCAAATCTCCGTGGAAGTATAGTGGTTTCCCCGGGTCGTTATGTCCCGACGAGGTGTGATGGTTATCAAAACGGGTTTGTGATCAGGTGAATTTGGACAGAAGGGTAAGGAATCGGGTTTGTGTGATTACACTACGAGATTAGAAATGAAAATAACTTAGAAACATTACATTAACATTTACTGATGATCAGATATACTCAAAACTTGAGCTAAGTCTAAAAACGCGTTCGTTTGATTTAAATTTACGTTAACGTACGAAATAAAACGCGAGTTTTTGTGAAATAAAATACCTACGAATGTGAAAATTACATTTTTACAATCCTAATGATAAAAGAAAATTTTTAGAAAAAGAAAAATAATTTTTACACTATTTAATTAATTACTAATTAATAATATTTAAATTACACTAATTATGAAATTAAGCTAGAAAAATGAAAATTTAATTCTAAAAATCCTAAAATAATATAAAAGTAATTTTAAAACTAAAAATATATTTTTCCTACTTTTTTTCTATTTATTATTAATTAACTAGAATTAAGAAAAATAGAAAATGAATAGAAAATGAATAGTGAAAATTATGAAAAATTTCCTAAAATTATTTGATGATATATAAAACCTAGAAAAAATATAAAAAAGTACTTTTGTTAAATAAACCTATTTAATTAACTAATATTACTAAATATTTATTAAACTAATATTAATCATAATAAATACTAAATGAAAGGGGAAAAATCTGGAAAAATTCTTACAAATACTTTAATATACTAGGAATTTAAGAAAAATATAAAAACAGATAAGTACTTAACAAAAATTTAAAAAGAAAAATTAAAAAGCTAAATTATGTTAAAAAGAAGTTATCACTAGAAAATAAATTTGGTTTTTTCTGAAATTTTCTTTTACAAATCTAACAAGCTACTGAATATGACCAACTTTTGTGAAAGTACATTGACTGGAACTTAAAAATAAGCTCAGTGGAACTTATTGATCACCACGGATGAGCTTATGAAGCTTAAATAAGAACTTTGAGCTCAAATAAGCTAACTAGTGAACAAAATCTTGAAATTGAGGTTCCACCAACTTAAAGGGACTGAATTGAAGTTAAATCAACAAGGGGGTACACTGAATAAGCTAAGATAATCTAATAAGCACTTACATCTAACCCACTGAATACACAGGCCTCAACAGGCCAAATTCAGGCAGAGATTAAACTGATCCAATAAGTTGTAAAGCCTGAGAGAAGCTTGGAACCTATAGGCTGGAGAACTGAGCTTCCCAAGAAGTCCAATTACATAAGTAAAAGTCCACAGATGAGCTTAATCAGAGCTTATGAAACTGCTGAAGTAGACTGATGAATCAGTGAACTCAGAAAAATGGAACAAGTTAAAGCTTATTGCAGGCTTACTAAATAAGCTGGAAAATGCAATAAAAGGTTTGAACCTTGAAATTTGCCACATGGGCTTCTCAAAGAGCCAAACTTCCAGTCATAATCTCAAATATCAAGATCAGAAATGGCTTGTGAAACCCACTGTTTGGCCAGAAACATGTGGCAAAGGGGAGGTGTATGAGAAGCAGGCCAAAAACAAGGGTCAAATAAGCTGTTAGGAAAATTCCATAAAATAAGCAAAAATAATCATAACAAAGCTGAGCTTCCAAATATAGAAAATCCAAAAGCTCAAGTCCTAATATTAATCAAAGAGATCATGAAAAATGGCCAAAGATTTGGAAAACTAACCACTAATGCAACTTTGACTTTTGAACTAAACTAAAGCTTTGACTAAAATGAGATTATATCTACTCTACTTGATCACTTATGATGTTTTAACTTGAAATTAAGCTAATGCAAGCAAACTAAACAAAATTTAAACCTAAAAGTGGACTGTGCTGCTCTAAATCCACAACAGTTGGAGCATTCCAATAATCTAAAGGATGTTTTGACTCTTTTCCGCAATACCTAAGTGTTTGATGACCATTGTGGACTAATAGGAGCTAGTGAAACATGTTTTAACCAATGCTACTAACAGAAACCATCAAGATCACATAGAACCTAGCAGACCCAAACACCCCTTTATACACTAGATTATATTAACTTTTTGGATTACAGGCTACCACAACTCAAACCAATGATCAAGCTGACTTCTTTAATTATTTTAGAAACTAATAGGACAATAAAAGCTAACTACTAACACCTAGAACACCATAATGCAATTTCATAAAACTAAGACCATTGGCAAACTGAAAATGAACAGGGAACATGTAAGGCATACCACAAGCAATGCTACTTCTACCTATGTGATTTTTAAACTAAAAGGATCATGAGGAAACTAAAATGACAGTTAGGGAAGTAGTACAATAGGCTGGCACTAAATGATGTCAAGAATGGCCATAACCTGAGTAATACTGAAAATTGCTACCATTCTTGAACCCAGGAATTGAATAGAGATTATACACACCTAAGGAGCAAATTCTAAGTAGCTAAAAGCTGTTTGCAATGAGCTAAAAGTGAAAGCTGTGTCAAGGCTAAAAGACAGTTAAAAAAGTAAATGCAATTGAAACTACTATCCAGCAATCCTAAGTGAATCATATAAGTTTAGATAAACCTGAATCATGGAGAAATAAGCATAAAACTCACAATAACAAACCAATTTTAAAATAAGCAGATATGGGTAAGCAGTTTAATAAGCAAGAAAAAATAAATAAGCAATTGAAATTTATTAACTGAAAATCTTAGATTGCATTAATTTCAAATAAGGAGTACATAAGTGAGAATAAAACTGAAAAAGATAAGGTTTAAAACTACATTACACTAAATCCATTTTAACCTAAAAACTACTACAACTACTCTGCTTCTTTCTTTTTTCTTTTTATACTTCATCCACTAGGGTTTCTGAGACTCCTGTAGCTTTCCCATCAATCTTTCTGGCCCTTGGATGATTCAATTGGATCCTGGCCGTCTATTTGATTTGGGCGGGAAAAGGGATTATTCCAATTTTGGCAGATATCTTTTGGCATAGGGGGTGTGCTTGGAGTATTGTGGTGGAAAGGTGAAGAGTAGGGTGTGATTGGCAGGGGTAGGGGTGGTGATGATGTTGGGTATAGCAGGTTGTGGCATGGGGGTTCACATGGTGATGTTGGGGGAGATGGTCAAAGGGGGTCAAACTGGGAGGGAGTATAATAAACGGTTTGTGTTTATTTTATTTATTTAGGAAGTGGGCTGGGGTTGATACATGGGCCAAAGGTTTTGATTTTGGGCTTGGTGGTGTTTATTAATAATAAGAAAGGTCCGTTTGGTTTATTAGCAAAAACACCACAAGGACCAATTATGTAATTTCAGAAAATGAGGGGCTGGGTTTGTAATTTTTCCATAGTTATCAAAAGGGTTAAACATAACAAGTCTGAATAGTATACGGGTTATAAAAGATAATTTTCCATTTTTGAAAACCCGGGGGACTTGTTTTGCAATTTTCCAAATTACGGGGACCAAACATGTAAACTTTTCAAAACTTTCACCCAGGGACCCATTTTGATAACTTTTGATTTCCCAAGGTCCAAAAATGTTTTTTCTTTCAAGAATATCCCACCAGGGACCAATTCTGCCAAAAAGTGAAACTCCAGGGACTAAATTGCAAATTTCCAAAACTTTTGAGATTTTTCACCAAAGGACTAAATATGACAGTTTATGATTTCAAAAGGACCTTTGGTGATTTTTCTTTTAAAATATGTGCACAGGGACTATTTTTGCCAATTTTTGACAGTTGGGGGACTGAAACTGCCAATTTTGCAAACTTTGTACGTTTTTCATCTGTTTTTGCTCATTTTGCATCTAAAACATATAAAACACAATTTTGAAATATTTTTAGTATTTTGATGCATTTCTGAGTGTTTTTGTATGTTTTGCAGTTCAGATTTGACCAAAAATGATGAGTGTTTGAGCACTCATCATTGCGTGGATGACGGATTGTATTCCTTAATACCATTCATGGGGTGGCGTACTTACTTCCCCAATCCTATGAGTGCCTACTTCACTCCTATGTCGAGCCTGCAAGAAGCTCAAAACATGGGATCATTAGAATTTACTCATGCATTAAATACAATCAATAAAGCCTAATACACATCGGTTCATGTTTCCTAAAACGTTCAAGCATGTTACCATTTGGAGATCTTCCAATTTTCTTAAGCCTAACATTGAAATCATTCATCCAATACAACCATAAACAAGTAATCAATACATAATCAACATCTAGGTTTCATTAGATCTAAGCAAACACAAGATAAATATAGCCTAGCATGGTGGAATCAAGACAAGCACAAGATATAGACAACCAACACATAGACATATTGATTGAATTAAGAAAAGACTTATCTCAATAACACATGTAAGGATTCAAGGGTTGAAAACCCTTGAAAAGCTGTAAAATTCATATATGGTTCGGCCTTAGGGTTTCTCCAAACTTGTTCCTCTTTAATGAATGAAAATTAGAAAACTATATATAGATATTAGAGGCTGACGGCGTCAAGAACAAATGGGTGACGCCGTCATCTCGCCGCCAAAATAATCCTCGGACTGCCTTGATCTACATTTGACGCCGTCATGTAGTCCACTTTTGCAGGCCGTCACACATTTAACTCTTGACGCTCTACTTTGTGACGCCTTCATTTTTGTACTGGGTCGTCATGATCTTTACTCTTGACGCCGTCAGGAAAGTACTCTTGACGCCGTCACACACTGTTCCCAGCATGGAAAATTAAGTCTTTGGCGTTTTCTTCACTTTTATGATCCAAAAACATCCGAATTGCTTCCTTTTCCAGATTTCACTCCCAAAGTACCTAAAATCACAAAAAGAACGATTTAGGGCAATATTTGATCAAATAAATTCAATTCCGGGCTTAAATGACCCCCTAAAAACGGATCATTTTTCGCCTCATCAAATTTCCAAGCAAACAAGTTTGTAATTTATTCTGAAAGTGTTTTGTGAACTTTGTAACAATTAAATTCAGGTTTCCTTTATATAATTAAGTATTTTTAGTAATTTAAATGAAAAAGCTCAAATTCTTGTTGAAGTGTTAAAACTTGTTGTTTGCTGTTTGTTCAAACTTATTTCAGTCAATTATAAGCTGTTCAAAGTTCTTAAAGCACTTGAAACAGTTAGTATAAGAAAATCCAAAAAAATTCTCAAAAATATAAATAAATAGGTTTAAAATAAAAATTTCCAAGGAAGAAGGAGACTAAGCTGAGTAAGGGATTAATTTGGTATGAAATGACTCTAGTGGACTTATGACAGGCCATTGGAAGTATTTTGGACCTTGGTTACTTGATTCTCAGTGGAATATCATTGTAAGGCTTATTACTATATTTTTTTGCAAATTACTGTAGCCCTGCATGTTATCTGATCATTCATATTCTTTTGAGCTTATTGGTTGTTGTTTAGACATTTTATTGCTTTATATTTGGTCCCTGCTCATCAGATTCATTTGTGTTCAAAATTTCATAGTGAACTGCCATTTTAGCTTTATATTGATTTATGGTTTCTTGATGCTATCAGTGATGGATTTATGTTAGAATAAGTTTGTTATGATGTATTATAACCTTATGTGTCAATTGCTTGGTCTAAATTATTGATTTGCTTTCAAAACCATCAAACAGTCAATCATAAGGGGTGTTTGGTTCAGGGATTCAACATGTGTTCTAGTTGTTATCTGATTGTTATTGTGGTTCTAGTGTATTGCTTTAGGTTAGTATAGGTCAAGTAAACCTTATACCCACACCTCATTTGCAGAATAGTCAAGATCACCAAAGTAGCCTCTTAACTATGCACTGTTGTGAATTTGGTATCCATAAACCCTCAATCTATCTTTTAAGTTGTTGTCCTAGCTTAATATAACATCATCATAGCTTAATATTGCATGTATAATCAGTAGAGATCCATCAAAGTTCACATTAGTCAAATCTCAAGTTTAGCAAAAAAGTCAAATATGTACCTTTCTCAGTTTTTGCAAATATAGCATGATTTGTTTTGAATTTTATGTTATGAGTTAGGCCTTGAAACTTGTTTATATTTACAGCCCCCCAGCTCAACTTCCTTGTCCCTGTGTTACTTTATTTTTACCATTTTTTCTGAGCATTCCCAAGCCACCAAAAGTTACCTGCAGGGGGAGTAGTCTCCCCTGCATCAGCATTCCATCACACAACCACCACCTTTGGTGGTGGCTGCAGCCCTCCATAGTGGAACCCATTGCTCCCCTCTTGGCTCTTTGCACTCCCAAGGTGGGTGGCTGTCGATTTCACCCAAGGTTGTGCCCCCAATCACCCTTGTGGGCCCCCTAGACAGCTCCAAAATCTGTCCCATTTTCAGTTAGGTAACAAGATAGTTAAGTGCTTATTCAGACTTTTTGGCTTATTCAAGTTGCTTATTTGAGTGATTCTTGTTTAAACATGTCCCAACAACTTATTTAGATCAGAATTCACCTTAGTGGATCCAACTTAAGCTCATTTGAGCTCATTTCCTTGTTTGGTCAACATAAGTCAACTGCCATTGCTTATTGTTTGTATTTGGCTTATTATTAAGATGTAAAAAACTTGTTTTCATAAAAGTTGTTTGTTTTTAGGTATAAAACAAGTTTCCAAAAGAAAATTCCAGAAAATCAAATATTAATTATAAGTGATAGTTTCTATTTAATTTTATTTATATTTTTAATTTTCCTTTTTAGATTTTTGTTAAGAATTTAGCATTTTTATAGTTTTCATAAATTTCTTTTAGGTTAAAGTATTTTTAGTAATTTTATCAGATTTTTATATTATCATTTGGTATTTATTAGATTTAATATTAGTTTTATTAGTAATTAATTAATAATTAAGTTTTAAATAGCATAATTAGTTTTTATAAAGTAAACCCTAGTTTTTATATTTTTCCTAGCTTCTATATAATGTAAAATAATTTTAGGAATTTTCTTATAATTTTTACTGTTCATTTTCTATTTTTAATAATTTAAAACAGTTTAATTAGGTAATTAATATTTAATTAGTAATTAATTAATATAAAAATCACAAAAAGACAAAAATACTTATTTTTAATTTTAAAATTAGTTTTTAGTTATTTTAAAATTTTAGAAATTTGATTTTCATTTTTTAGTATTAAATTAATATTATATTGTATTTAAATATTTAAATATTAATAATTAGTATTAATAAGTAATTAATTAATAATAAATAATTAAATAGTGTAAAAATTAATTTTCTTTTTCTAAAAATTTTCTTTTGTCCTTTAGTTTGTAAAAAAGTCATTTTCACCCCCTGGGGGTTTTCAGATTTCAGTTTTCACGTTTTATTTTGTACATTCGCGTAAATTTAATCTGAACGTACACGTTTTTAGATATTAAATGTTTTTAAGTATCTAACTTTCACGTAATCACCTAAATAGCTAATTTAAGCTATTTCGTTGTAGATTCCTTAGTTAAATCAATCACAACCCCTTTCTCGTCCGGATTCACCCGATCACAAATCCGTTTGTTAACCATCACACCTCGTAGGGGACATAACGACCCGGGGAAACACTATATTCCGCGGAGCATTGAGCTTAGGGAATTTGACCTTGTTGACCATATCCTTGGTCAATTTAGGTTGACTGCTTTTGCCTCAATCAACTTACTCACACTTCAATTTGATAATTAACTGTTATTATAACTATTGCGGAAATCATAAACTCTTTGATTTTGGAAATCGATATTCGAAACTATAAACTCTATGAACTCACCAACCTTTGTGTTGACACTTTTAGCATGTGTTTATCTCAGGTAACTAAACAAGAAGGAACTTGAAGGCACGGAGTGGGCTTGCAACCCGGCATGGGCTTAAATAAACGTTTTGACACATTTCAAATAAAC
The DNA here is from genome assembly GCA_030686995.1 of Artemisia argyi. Taxonomy (NCBI): domain Eukaryota; kingdom Viridiplantae; phylum Streptophyta; class Magnoliopsida; order Asterales; family Asteraceae; genus Artemisia; species Artemisia argyi. Next base: position 246,796,736 of record CM060708.1, read on the forward strand.
TTGTTGTTTAAACTATGAAACATCTTGATGTCTCGAATATTTGGTATTTTGAATGAATTAAACTTTAAAGCGTCACTTTTGTGTCGTTTTCTATGATTGTGACAAAGATCCTCGAAGTAACACCCAAAAAGTCTTCCGCTGACGTGATGATTTTGGGGGTGTTACAGCGCGTCCCATTTTTGCAACACGTTTACCTCCACGTTTGGATTTTCGTAGAGACGTAGCTTCGGGTTCCACTTCCACACTAGCCGCTTGTGAGGATTGGGTTTGTGGTATTGGGGGTATTCGTTTCTCCGCGTTATTTTGTTGCCACAAATACAACAATTGTTGTTGTTCTTCGAATGACAAGTTACCAAATGGGTTAGGATTTGAAGAAGACCCGAAGTTCGGGTTAGTGTTAGCGTTAGCATTTACAATACCCATCAAATTTAAAAAACTTGAATCGTCTCGTCCTGACATGGTTTTGATTTTGTGAAAATATGAGTGTATGAGTGTATGAGTTTTTTTTTTTTTTTTTTTTGATGAGAATATGTTGTATAAACTTCTTGTTGTTGTTGATTTATAAGGTTGTATTTTTTTTAAAGCAACTAGCCGTTGCATTCAAAATGTCATTTGATTTTTTCCCTAAATCTAGCCGTCACATACAATTTACAAGGCAAGGGGTTTGTTTTGCAACGTTTTGATTCTACATCTCTACGTTACAATGCACGTTGCTGCGTTAACTTGGGCATCAACGCAATAATAATGCGAGGGGGTATGAAATGGATGAAACGTGCGTTGAGGCATTGCTTGGTTGCCACATAAGAATAACGTAAGGGATACGTTATCACTCCCTTTGCTCTTAAGTATATATGTAACTGCATTTTCTAATGTTGTAATAGGTTGTGAAAAAACTCCACCCTAGTATATTGTTGCCAAAGTTATAAATAGGGCGAGGCGTGGCATGGCGCCTCACGTCTTAGCGGCTAAGGTGAAGCTTTTGCGTTTATAAGGCGTGGCATAAGACGGCACAAAATATGAAAATATTTACTATATTTATATCATATTTTATATATATCGAGTTTACAAAAAGACGTATGTAGCATAAAGTGGCATAAGACATGACATGATGACATGACCAAGTCTCACGCCTTTGGTGGCCTTTGCACGCCTTTTAGAACCATGATTGTTGCTTATAGACGTATATGATACTTATGGCTTGTTTGTTAATTTTTTTTATTAAGTCATATTTAGTTAAGCGATGAACTAATGCAAACAACATCGGTTTTATTACTTAATCGGCTCGTGAAGCTCGCAAGCCTTTTCGAGCTTCGAATAGATTATACTTTTTCCCTTTGATATACATATTACTTAGTTTACATACTTATCGAGCCGAGCTGAGCTTAATATGTCGAGTATTCATCAGGTTCGAGCATGAAATGTGGAACGAATCGAGCTCGAGTCGAGTTTCGAGTTCAAGTTTTATATCATGAGTTGAGCTCGAGCTCGAAATATAAAACTCGATTAAGCTCAAGTCGAGTTTCGACCTTTAGTTTTAGTATTCCAGTCAAACTCGAGCTTGGCAGTGCTCGGCTCGTATTATTAAGTTAAATGGGCCGAACTTGACGTCAAAATTATAGTGAAAAACATCGCTCAATGATATATCTATGGTTTTTATATTTCAAATTATGATTCAACCTAACACCATAATGAATATGAGTAAATTAAATTTAGGATAGCATATTTTGACAAGAAATTTCATTTTATTGTTGTATTTGATCATTCAAGTTGTTGGTTTTTAAATTTAATCAACATATTTATATGATTAAGGGGAGCTGATTATAAAAGTTATTATGAAACTAGCTATTGTACCGAATAACTATTTAATAAAGCGAGTTAATTAGGAGTGGCGCTATTGGATTCATGGTTGCTTGAATAAGGGTCGATCTTCTATTCTAGTTAATGGATCCCCTACCTCTGAGTTTGAGATGTTTAAGGGTTTAAGATGAAAGGACCCTCTGTCACACCCCCAAAATCGGGTCCAGCGGAAGCATACATGTAGCTGGGGTGTAACTCAATTGATATCACAACACTAGTTCAAAAATGGTTTGTACTTGAATCATTTAAAATAAAATAGTTAAATCAAATTGTTGAATTTACATCGTTAAAAGTAATGCGGAAGTAGGCCCTTAAAGTATTTTAAAACGGTCCCCAAATGATTAAATCAGAGTCTTCTATGACCATGCCATGCCCTGCCAAAACCTCCAGTAGTGTGCCATAGCTTAAAACCTGAAAATACATGCTAAAGTGTCAACACAATGGTTGGTGAGTTCATAGAGTTTGTTGAAAAAGAATGTAATGCATATGTATGTAGGTTTCCCAGCAAAGGCATCGTAAATCCACTCAGTTACAAGTCCCGCCATAAGAGCCTTGTAACCTGTGTGTTTACAACCCACTGCTACAATATATAGTATGAGTAATACATGTATAAGTTCATAACAACAGTTAAGCAATTAGTAGTGAGTCTACACTTCATCTCCGAAGACCTCACTTTAGTATGTTTGTCTCCATGGTTGTGCCCAGCAACTTAATCTGGGGCCATTGGAAGTATGTATGTATGTATCCATGGTTGTGCCCAGCAACTTAATCTGGGGCCATTGGAAGTCTCAAGAGTACACCATCACAGTTTAGTATAACACAGTTAAGTATAGTACAATCACGTATGTATGACATCAAGTATAATGTAATCAAGTATAATGTTTCCAAGTATAAATGTTATGTGAATTTGTACAAGTAAGCAAGTAGTAGCATGTATCTCCCCCAAAGAGTTTACAAAACAATTAAAAGAGTAGGGGCTATGACTCACCTGATGCAACAGCTACGATGACAAAAGTGTATACACAGAAATGAGGTTCGATCTCTAACCGCAACCTAATATGAATGATGAACGATCTACTTTAGATCATGAAATGATGTTATGAATGTCCATGCACATGTTCCCTATACCACTCTTAACTTGAAAAATACTTGTTATAGTCATATGAAAATATATTCCATACTTGTGAAAAATAAGTCTTAACTAGACTTGTGTAAACTTGTCGTAATATATATGTATAGAAAATTTGTGTTGTATACTTCGTCTTGAAAACCTTGAAGTAACATCTAATGGTCGTGAAAATAAGCTCATAAGCATAAGTACTTCGTTAGTTATAAATTTCGGCAATTTAGTAGAATTTCTAAAAAATCTAGAATTTAGTACGTAGAAATAGTGTCATTATTATTTCTATTAAAAGCTGCCAATCATAGTGAGTTTTTGCCGATATTCAAACGTGAATATCTTTGTCGTTATAAGCCCGTTTTACTTGTTCTTTATATCCACGGTTACGTCTTAGTATGTAGTAATTTATTTTGGAAAGCTCGGCTCCTCCGGGTTACGTATAAAGTCTCTTTTTGACCGACGAAAAACGTCCAACAGCAACTATTTTCCAGAAAAATACTTTTCGTCAACAATCTTGCAAAAATCATAACTTCTTCGTTATTAACTCTTTTTAATCCGTTCTTTCGCCTACGGATTCGTTTTTGAAAGTATTTTCTAAAAATTTTGCCAAAGTTTCCTTGGTGTCTACTGATTTTTCAGAAAATAACAAAATGGGACAGCATGTTTATAAACTTGTTAGAAATCTATTTCAAAGGTTCAAAACTAGTTCCAACTTCAACCAAAACTCTTGTAATCACCACATAGCTAATCTAATCCTACCATACACCTTCTTAGGGTGCCATGGGCTCCTAACCAAGTTATTATAGCAAGGGAATTCATAAATAAGAAGTTAGGGTTTGTATGTTCCATTTTGACAAAATAAATGGTGGTATAGCTAGTTGTACATGGTTTTTAGCATGGAACTCATGCAATACAAGTAAATATAAGATGATTCATGTAAAAATAAAGTTGATAACTTACTTGATAAAATGAGATGATTGAATGACTAGAAACCTTGGATTACTTGTGTATTTCTTGTTTGATTCTTGATTAGGCAAGTATAATGAACAACTTTGATGCTTTAACTTTTAGAAAATCATGGATTGATCATGGTGTTTGGTTTTGGTCGTGGGTTATGGAGAAGAACAAGAGAAATGGGAGCTTTTGATTCTCAAAAATTTTGTATGTTATGTGTTTGGTGTTTTTAGCTAGATATTTAGTAAAGGGTTTATAGTATAATATTAGCACATGGTTAATTTAGTCAAGTGATCTAGGGGAGGGCATGTGTGGCCGGTTTTTAATGTTAAAAAGAGTAGCAAAGTCGGTTTTGATCTCTTAGAAAATGTAGTGTATTATTAGTTGTAGTTTAGTGTAAGTATTAGTTATAATCAGGTACCGGGTTTGCTAGAAATAAACATTAATGAAGTTAACCGGGACTAAATAAAGTCATAACAATGATAAAAATATGTTGGGTACAATTCCTGAGTGTTCGGGTGATTATTGTTTAGTTTTCACGAAAACCGTCGTAATATTCATAAGCTCACGTTATAAATAAAACAAATTTCCAAAATACTGAGTGAATGAATGTTATAACTTTTATGATGATAAAATGGATATAAAAAAATATGTCGGGACCATTGTGGGAATATTTAGATATATTCGTCGTGTATAAACCGGGTGTTAACGTTTACTATAAATACTTATACGTAAAAACGTTAAATGTATCAAATATATAAATTTGAAAATCCTAAGAGTGGTATAACATGAAAATGCTGTTATGATGATATGCAAACTGTCTCTAGTCCGTATGCAGTGTCCTTAGCACTAATAAAATGAATTCGCACCTAAACCAATCCAGTTACGCGAATTTGAATACCCGTAAACTAAATTTACGATGAAATGAGTAATGCAAGTGAATAGTGAAAACTTTTCCGGAAATGAATAGTGTTCAGTGAATAGTAAATTTCCCAAATGTTTTCTCAGAATATCAAAATGACCTCGAAAATGATGAATAGTAAAACGATGAATAGTGTTTTGATGAATAGTGATTTATGAATAGTGTTTTTCCAAAGTTCCCGAAATGACCTGAAATGGTGAGTTGTGACACCCTCTATCTCATTTTCTTTTTATTCTTGTAATGGAAGCTCTTCATGCTATCACTCGCAAATCTGTGGACTTGAGTCTCTTTAGAGGTGCTACAGTAGGTCACAGTAATTTGAGTGTCTCTCATCTGATGTATACGGACGATGTCATCTTTTTGGGCGAATGGTCTAACACCAACGTTCACAACTTACTTTGCATGCTTCGATGCTTCTATTTAGTGTCAGGGCTAAAAATAAATGTTCATAAAAGTAACATTACTGGTCTTTCTGTTTCCAATGAGGTCGTTACTGATATGGCCAAGTTAGTAGGCTATGGAGTGGCTAATTTTCCTTTAAAATGCCTTGATGTTCCCGTTGGATGCAATATGTCTCGTTGTATTTATTGGAATCCCATCATTCAGAAATTTTCTTCCAAACTTGAGCATTGGAAAGCTTATCTCTTATTTGTTGGAGGTCGTTTATCTTTGATCAAGTCTGTGCTAGGTAATCTTCCTACTTATTACATGTCTATGTATATGATGCCCGTAACTATTCAAAAGAAGTTGGAGATGATGCAAAATAACTTCTTTATTGGTGGTGATGAGGTTGAGAAGAAGATAACATGGGTAAAATGGAAAAAAAAATGTTTAACGAGCAAGGATTTAGGAGGTTTAGGTGTCGGAAGCATCTATGCTCTAAACCTAGGGCTTCTTTTTAAGTGAATATGGAGGTTTCATTGTCAATCTTATGATCTTTGGGCTAAAGTCATTAAAAGATTATACGGGATCAATGGTGGTATCAATGATGATCGTGTTCTTTCTCATAGTACATGGGGTGCTATGTTGTCCTCGGTAAAGAGTCTTAAACAGAATGGCATAGACCTAATTGCATTGTGTATCAGGAATATTGGAAATGGTGTTCTTACTGGCTTTTGGAACGACTCTTGGAGTGGAAACAACCCCTTCAAAACTCTTTACCCGCGCATATATATGCTTGACTCTGATAAAGGAAGCACGGTATCGAATCGGTTAAATATTCGTGATTAGTCTTCTATTCTTAGACGTCTCCCTAGAGGAGGTGAAGAGTCCTCTCAATTTAATGTGTTGCTTTCTTCTATTGGGAATGTTGTCCTTTCTAATCAGAAGGATACCTGGGTGTGGTCACTTTACACTTCAATTAGTTTTACGGTTGCTTCTATTCGCACTTTGATTGACGCTAACACCTTAGTTGTGGATTCTAATGCTACTCGTTGGAATTGTTGTGTCCCCATCAAAGATAATACTTTCTTGTGGAGATTGGTCATTAACAAACTTCCTACCAAGGTTAATTCGGAAAGGAAAGGCATCGATGTCGACTCGACCTTGTGTCCTATTTGCGGTGAAGATGTTGAAACCGTTTGTTGAGGCAATATGATCAAGATCTCTTTATGTTTTAATGATGACAAACAAACCATCGAAACACATAAAATAACAAACGTTAGCTCAAAATCGCCGGAGCCAATGTTTGCTCCTGGCGCACTGCCCGTGCGTCAACGCGCGAGTGACGCGCCAGGAGTCTGTATGGTTCCGGGCGAATTTTGAAAGTCGGCTTTCCCTTACCCGAAAAATGTGGATCTTTCAATACAAGTATGAATATGTTATATGCTTAATTGAGAACACTCAAAACGAGTTTTGAGATTTGAGAAATCCCATTTTTAGAACACCCATTTACGAGAAAACGCCAACTCATGTTTTCTAACTATCGCCTCAAGCCAAGGCTTTTCTAAAATTAGGGAGCTTGTATATTTCACGTAACATCGTGTTGAAGCATCCATATGCTCATATCCCGTGTTTACGTCTTCTCTAATTACGTAACGGGTTTATTCCCTTATTGGTCAAACTAAGTCAAAGGTCACATTGCGTAAACGCATCCTTTCCCACTTGGGTTATGCTTTACATCAAGACAAAGCACTTAACTTGTTTGAACCAAGGTATTAGTTGAGAACGTCGAGTCGTGGAAAGTCACGAGATATGAAACTATGGATTCTCGATGTTGTGTTACTTGAACTTATAAGTAACCTATGATTTTCTCAACTTATAATCATTGTCTAAACCTTTTCTTCTTAATGACAATTAGATTATGTCTTAATCCTCTTTTAATCCCATTTATACAAAAGACAAAACCAATCATATCCAAATCAATATTCTCTTACACAATCTCTTGCACCCTTACATATTCCCTTACACACTACATCTAAACCATCCATTCCCTTACAACACATCTCAACCCTTTATTTTCACCACATGGGGAATTTTGGAAACCCTAATGAGGCTCCTCCCATCCTAGCCATTGAATTCAAATCAAACACATCTCAACCATCCATCCAATCCCTCTTCCCTAAACCACCACATGGTTTTGATCCTCACCATCCAATTCAAATGAAACCATCTCAACCCTCCATTTCTCCTTTCCAACCAAGCAAAGCATATTCCTTGGAATATCCTTCTCAACCCTAACCTAGGCATACTTGATCTTAGCCATCCATTTCAAATGAGATCATCTCATCCATCCACATTCCACACATGCCATATTGTTTGAAAACCAAGGGAGGCTCCCTTTGATCCTAGCCATCCAATTCAAACCATTTCATCTCAACCCTCCATCTCATTCTTCCCCCTAAGCATTGGAATATTCCTTGGCATATTCTTTCTCTCTTTTCTACGCCATGTGAGGAGATACACTTCTACCCCTTCCAAATTACCCTATCTACATTTTAAACCCTTGGTATTTTGGTTTCTCTTTAAACACTTCACAAATGATTTCCAAATTGGCTATTTGAGTTGGTAAACCTTAGAATGATTAATGTTAAGGTTTAGTGTGAAGTACAATTGGGGTTTTAGCAAGGATAGGTATTTATAAGATCCAAACACCCAACACTTGGGAAACATTTACAGACGCCTGGCGCGTTACCCGCGTGTTGACGCGCGGGTGACGCATCGGCCTCGGTAAAATTTCCCAAGTTTGGGTTCTTAGCCTATAAATACCACCCTTGCCTCTTGTATTCCTCACCTCTTGCCATTATTCTTTCTCTCTAAACACTCTCAAATCTATCTATCTCTAATCTTGTGTTCTTGATTTTCATACTAACATCTTTGAAAGAACACATATCTTTGCAAGGGAAGAATCACAAGAACCTAATCCACTCTTGTGATTGTGTCGAGGGTCTTATTTCTTATACCCTTTCTATTACAATCGTGTCTCTAGGTTAGGTTAGGACTTGGTTGATAAACAAACATTTATTCTTTCATTTGTTTGTAAGGGAAGTCTTGTGTCTTGGTGACCAAGCCTAGATAATTGGGGATCTAGTTGGGGTTTGATACGTCTGGGTGGAAGTCTTGGTAGTGATCTTTGTGATCCTTAGGTGAATTCGAATCTTGAGATTCTTTTGGGTGGTTTCCGAGGGCGGAATACCGTGGGAGTAACTCCTTCTTTGTGAGCATCGATATTGGTGAATATCGGTGGAGTGAATTGTAATGGTTTGTAGTCCACCGAAAGGATTATACTAGTGAATAGTATTGGAGTCGCGGATTCGCAATTGGACGTACGGATGGTATAAACCCCCCATCCCGAACCAGTATATATCGTTGTGTTCTTTACTTGCTTTATATACTTTGGTTGTGATAGTGGTTGTTGGATTATTTTACAACCACTTGGTGTTCTCTTTGGCTTAAAGTTTTAAACATCTAAAAAGCCTAAGAAACCGTATTCACCCCCGCCCCCTATCTACGGTGCTACAATTGGTATCAGAGCAGTATACTCAAGTTTTTGAGCATTAAAGGCTTCCCGAGAAGTCGTTTGAAGTCAAAAACTTCTTTCCCAAAAATCTAAAATCCTAAATAAGATTTTTGGTAAAGTAGAGTATAGATCCATGGCTCAAGAGAACTATGTAGAGGGATGTTCTATGCAAAGACCACCTTTGCTAGAAACTGAAGGGTTTTATTTTTGGAAAACCCGGTTTGAGACCTATATTAGGTCCAAGGACCTTGACTTGTGGGAGGTCATTCAAAACGGATACTTTGTTTTCATGATGCTTGATCCGGAAACCAAGTTGATGGTTAAGAAGCCATATTCGGATCTCAAAGAAGATGAGAAGAAGAAGATTGTCAAAAATCAAGAGGCTAAGATGATGATCAACAATGCTCTACCTCGAAGGGATTTCGAAAGAGTCCATGTGTGCAAAACCGCCAAGGAGATTTGGCATTCTCTTATCATCACTCATCAAGGGAACTCACAAGTTAAGGATTGCAAGATTGACTTACTCGTTCAACAATATGAGAAGTTTGTAATCTTGGAAGAAGAAACCATTGACAATGGTTATACACGATTCAATGCTATTATCACAAGCCTCACGGCATTAGATCCGAGCTTTTACAACAAGAATCATGTTAGAAAATTCCTTCGTGCTCTTCCAGTGAAGTGGCGACCTAAGGTTATGGCCATTGAAGAAGCAAAGAACTTGGTGGAGCTTCCTCTAGATGAGCTTATCGGGAATCTCAAAGTTTATGAAATGATTCTTGAAAGTGACAAAGTTGTGACCAAAAACAAAAAGGAAAATGGGAAATCTTTGGCACTTAAAGCTAAAGTCACTAAAAGTCATACAAGTGACGTTGGTGGTAGCCTTGAAGAAAGTGATGAAGAAGAAATGAACAATAAAGAATTCAACCTCATGGCTAAGAATTTTAGAAAGTTCTTTAGAAGAGGTGGAAAGTTTCAACAAAGGAATCGGCTTGATAACCACACTAATGATCATAGAAACAAGAATGGTCAAGGCTCAAAGCGTGATGATGGATACTTCAATTGTGGTGAAAAGGATCACTTCATTAGTGATTGCCCACTTCCCAAAATAAGGAAGGTCTTGAACTTGCAAATAACGAGAAAACCACTTCCAAAAATATAGCTAAACCCCCAAATTTTGTGAAAGTAAACGAAAATAAAACTCTCAAATCCTCCGAATCCGACGCGCTGGTTGACGCGTCAATGCGCCAAAAGAGCGCCAGGATTCTGAGAGAAAGAGGTATTCAAACTAAAAGTTTTATCAAACCTATCAATACTCAAGTTTCTCTTGCAAATACTCAACATAATCAAAGACCCATTGTATGGAGAAAAACCACAAAACCATACTACAACCCTGGTACATACAATGGTCTTAAATATATTCACACTAGAATTGACCAAAGACCTCTCCTACCTACCCCAAACATGAGACCATATTCTTTAGATCAAAGATATGAAAGATCCAACTTTCGAAACAAAACATATTTTCAAAACAATCCTTGGTCTACCCTTTCAAAATATGGAATTGAACAATTGTATTGATTCCTTCAAGACCCAAGAGTTTTCAACTTGGGCTTTTTATGTGCTAACCATGTCGGACCCAAGAAACAATGGGTACCAAAATTTTGAGATGTACTTCAAATGTTAGGTATGCTTTAAGGAAAGGCCACTTTCAAGACCTCAACCTAGTAATGATGTTGACGTTATGCATACTTTACTTGAAATCATCTCTAAGAAAAAGGATACAAAACTAGGTAATGTGTCTTGCAATCACACTATTAATCTTGCATCCATTGTAGATAATTCAAATTTATGGCATAGGAGATTAGGTCATGCTAACATGTGATTAATTCACAACATTACATCTAAGAAATTAGTTAGGAAATTACCTAAAGAAAAATTTGATAATCATTTTTGTGATGCATGTAAAGTAGGTAAGCAAGTCCATGCAAGTCATAAGCTTATAAACATGATTTCTACATCAAGATTTTTAGAACTATTACATATGGACTTGTTTGGACCATCCGCTATTCACAGCTATTGAGGAAACTTCTACACTTTGGTAATAGTGGATGACTACTCAAGATTCACTTGGACACTATTTCTAAAAACAAAAAATGAAGCATTTAATAAATTCAAAGCCTTAGGGAAAAATTTACAAAACCTACTTGGATGTTCAATTGTTTCAATTCGAACGGATCATGGTAGAGAATTTGATAATGAAATTCAATTTGGAATCTTTTGTGATAAACATGGTATATCTCATAACTTCTCGGCTCCTCGCACTCCTCAATCTAATGGGGTAGTTGAAAGGAAGAACCGGACGTTACAAGAAATGAGTCGCACTATGATAAATGAACAATCCATACCTCAAAAGTTTTGGTGTCATGCCGTACAAACCGCATCTTACATACTTAATAGGGTCTTTATTAGAAAAATCATTAATAAAACACCTTATGAGATTCTTAGAGGTAAAAGACCATCCCTAGAATACTTTAGAGTTTTTGGTTGTAAATGCTTAATCTTCAACTCATTAGAAAAATCTAACAATACTAGTAATTACAATGGTATCTTTCTAGGTTATTCACTAACATCAAGGGCCTACATTATGCTAAATAAGGAAACCTTAAAAGTTGAAGAATCATATAATGTAATCATTGACAAAACTCCCCCAAAATCTAGAACATTGCCTTTAGTTGATGATGACATCATAGAAGAAGATGAATGTCAAAATAAGATTGAATTGTCTAATAATGATCTAGAGGAAATACTACCTAGAGTGGAGAATATTAAGGAAATAAGAGATCATCCCATAGATCAAGTCATAGGAGAATTAGATGAAAGAACCCATAGGTCACATGCCCAAGACAAAAGCAATGACTTTGCATTTGTATCAACCATAGAACCTAAGAACATTAAGGAGGCCATAAAAGATGAAAATTAGGTCATGGCAATGCAAGAAGAACTAGATCAATTCTTAGGAAACGATGTATGGATCTTAGTCCCATGTCCTAGTGGTTACACTATTATAGGAACCAAGTAGGTCTTTAAAAATAAACTTGACGAAAATGGTGTAGTATGTAGGAACAAGGCTAGGCTAGTAGCTCAAGGTTATAACCAACAAGAAGGTATTGATTATGATGAAACATACGCACCCGTTGCCCGATTAGAATCTATAAGAAGTTTGCTTGTAGTCATAATTTTAAACTTTTTCAAATGGATGTGAAAAGTGCATTTTTAAACGGAGTCATCGAAGAGGAAGTGTATGTTGCACAACCTCCTAGTTTTATTGATTTTCAAAAACCTAATCATGTTTATAAGCTCAAAAAGGCTTTGTATGGACTTAAACAAGCTCCTAAAGCTTGGTATGATTGGTTACAATCTTTTCTCTTGCTTAATGAGTACAAAATGGGTATGGTAGATAATACTTTGTTCACTAAAACAAAAGAACAACATCTTATTATTATTCAAATCTATGTAGATGATAACATTTTTGGGTCAACATGCCAATCGCTTTGCGATGAATTTGCAAACTTAATGCATAATGAGTTCGAAATGAGCATGATTGGTGAACTTAGTTTCTTTCTAGGATTACAAATCAAGAAATTAAGTGATGGGATATTTTTCAATCAATCTAAGTATATTGGTGAAATGCTTAAGAAGTTTGGCTTGGAAAATTCTAAGGCTACAAAAACCCCTATCTCTAGAAAAAGAGTTCTCACCCTAGACAATGACAACAAATCCGTTGATAGTACTAAGTATAGGGGTATGATAGGAAGCTTGCTTTATCTAATAGCAAGTAGGCCCGATATAATGTTTAGTGTTTGCCTTTGCGCTAGGTTTCAAGAAAATCCCAAAATCTCCGACTTAGAGGCCGTTAAAAGAATATTTAGGTATGTTAAGGGAACTCAACATCTAGGTCTTTGGTATCCAAAGGATTCAGGGGTAAAAGTATTGGTTTATGCCAATTCGGATCATGCGGGAGATATAGTTGATATGAAAAGCACTAGTGGAATATGCACATTTGTAGGTGCTTGTTTAACATCATGGTTCTCTAAGAAACAAACTTTCTTTGCCAACTCCATAACGGAATCCGATTACGTTGCGGCTGGAAGGGCTTGCCAACAAGCATTATGGATGAAGCAAGCGTTTGTTGATTATAACGTCATATTAAACAAAGTACCTGTACTATGTGACGATACGTGCTCTATCAATCTAAATTCAAGCCCAATTGAATACCCTCGCACTAAACACATTGAAATTAGACATCACTTTCTAAAAGACAACATCACCAAGAACCATATCACCATAGAGAAAATTCCTTGTGATGACAACATCTCTAAGATCCTAGCAAAACCCTTAGATAAAGATCAATTCAATTATTTAAGATTAGGATTAGGAATGAGATTACTAGAAGATGATGAGGATATAAATGATAAATAGGAAATGGTGGAAGAATCTTTACTACAAGTCTTTAATTATGATCCACCAAACTCCTACTTTTCACAAATAATCATACAACCTTTTGTATTAACCATTAGATAAGAACCCCCTTTTCACATCTTCATCCTCTTTTAAATCTCTAGAGACTTTTCTTAGAACACATAAATTCCTCCACCATACTTTAGAAAATAACACTCACAATAGGAATCATATCTCTTTCGGAAGGGTCCGTTAACAACAATCAAGGAAATCAATACCTAGAGAGCTCTAAGAGATTGAAAAGGTCATTAACGGATATGATGAAGAAGGAAGGTGATGATAGGATTAAGTTTGAGTATGAGCTAAGGACATTTGTGGAAAGTGAAGTGTGGGACTTAATCAAGGAACCATTAAGTCCAAGGTTGTGTGAAGATGAGTACTCCATTTGTTGTGAAAACACCGCACACATGGTCAATGCTCTCAAAGAATCAAGGATTGGATTTAGGGTAATGCTCTTGTCCATCCATGAAGGAATCATGGAATTGCTTGCCACTATGTCCAAAATGAATAGGAAGTTGGAAGATGATAAGGTGCATGGGAAAGGGAAGATAGTGAAAGAAGAGTTCAACCTAGGCACAAACCTAGGAATCTAGACATCACATCTTTATGTTTCCATCAACTAATAGTATAGTCCTTTTAGATAAAGTACTAGGATAGTTCTTGTATAATAAAATGTGTAGCGTATTTTGTTCATGTATGCTTGGAATGAAATGCAATCTTTTGGAACTTATATAACTTGTCATATTATTCTGGACTAACCCATGTTGCAAGTCTCCAAATGGTAACCTAACCCATTTGAAACTTTCACATGTGAGGATCTCTTGTTGGTTGCATGTTGTGATTTCTATGTGTAGCTAGGCCACCGCAAAGGTGAGGCTCTTGACCCATGGATCCTCGCCTTGTAACAAGGGGGAGCAATGATCTAGGGGGAGCTATGTTTAAGGGGGAGCACATTCGGTCCCGCCTTTTTGATTCGACAAAAGGGGGAGAAAGAAAGCAGTGAAGACCATTCAACTAATGTTAAAGGCTTCACCAAATTACAAGGCAAAGGTCAAGACGCAAAGCTACATCAAAGGTGTGCTTTGTCTTCGCTAAGTTTGGTAATTTTATTTGCTTTCGGTTTTTATTTGTCATCATCAAAAAGGGGGAGATTGTTGAGGCAACATGATCAAGATCTCTTTATGTTTTAACGATGACAAACAAACCATCGAAATACATAAAATAACAAACGTTAGCTCAAAATCGCCGAAGCCAATGTCTACTCCTGGCGCGCTGCCCGCGCGTCAACGTGCGGGTGACGCGCCAGGAGTCTGTATGGTTCCGGGTGAATTTTGAAAGTCGGTTTTCCCCTTACCCGAAAAATGTGTATCTTTCAATACATGTATGAATATATTATGTGCTTAATTGAGAACACTCGAAACGAGTTTTGAGATTTGAGAAATCCCATTTTTAGAACACCCATTTATGGGAAAATGCCAACTCATGTTTTCTAACTATCGCCTCTAGCCAAGGCTTTTCTAAAATCAGGGAGCTTGTATATTTCACGTAACATCATGTTGAAGCATCCATATGCTCATATCCCGTGTTTACGTCTTCTCTAATTACGTAACGGGTTTACTCCCTTATTGGTCAAACTAAGTCAAAGGTCACTTTGCGTAAACGCATCCTTTCCAACTTGGGTTATGCTTTACATCAAGACAAAGCACTTAACTTGTTTGAACCAAGGTATTAGCTGAGAACATCGAGTCGTGGAAAGTCATGAGATATGAAACTATGGATTCTCGATGTTGTGTTACTTGAACTTATAAGTAACCTATGATTTTCTCAACTTATAATCATTGTCTAAAGCTTTTCTTCTTAATGACAATTAGATTATGTCTTAATCCTCTCTTAATCCCATTTATACAAAAGACAAAACCAATCATATCCAAATCAAATATTCTCTTACACAATCTCTTACACCCTTACATATTCCCTTACACACTACATCTAAACCATCCATTCCCTTACAACACATCTCAACCCTTTATTTTCAACACATGGAGAATTGTTTGAAACCCTAATGAGGATCCTCCCATCCTAGCCATTGAATTCAAATCAAACACATCTCAACCATCCATCAAATCCCTCTTCCCTATACCACAACATGGTTTTGATCCTCGCAATCCAATTCAAATGAAACCATCTCAACCCTCCATTTCTCTTTTCCCACCAAGCAAAGCATATTCCTTGGAATATCCTTCTCAAGCCTAACCTAGGCATACTTGATCTTAGCCATCTATTTCAAATGAGATCATCTCATCCATCCACATTCCACACATGCCATATTGTTTGAAAACCAAGGGAGGCTCCCTTTGATTCTAGCCATCCAATTCAAACCATTTCATCTCAACCCTCCATCTCATTCTTCCCCCCAAGCATTGGCATATTCCTTGGCATATTCTTTCTCTCTTTTCTATGCCATGTGAGGAGATACACTTCTACCCCTTCCAAATTACCCTATCTACACTTTAAACCCTTGGTAATTTGTTTCTTTTAAACACTTCATAAATGATTTCCAAATTGGCTATTTGAGTTGGTAAACCTTAGAATGATTAATGTTAAGGTTTAGTGTGAAGTACAATTGGGGGTTTAGCGAGGATATGTATTTATAAGATCCAAACACCCAACACTTGGGAAACATTTACAGACGCCTGGCGCGCTGCCCGCTCGTTGACGCGCGGGTGACGCGCCGGCCTCGGTAAAATTTCCCAGGTTTGGGTTCTTGGCCTATAAATACCACCCTTGCCTTTTGTATTCCTCACCACTTTTTATTTTTTCTCTCTAAACGCTCTTAAATCTCTCTATCTCTCTATCTGTAATCTTGTGTTCTTGATTTTCATACTAACATCTTTGAAAGACACACATATCTTTGCAAGGGAAGAATCACAAGAACCTAATCCACTCTTAGTGATCCTTAGGTGAAGTCGAATCGCGAGATTCTTTTGGGTGGTTTCCGAGGGCGGAATACCGTGGGAGTAACTCCTTCTTTGTGAGCATCGATATTGGTGAATATCGGTGGAGTGAATTGTAACGGTTCGTAGTCCACCGAAAGGATTATACTAGTGAATAGTATCGAAGTCGCGGATTCGCAACTGGACGTACAGATGGTATAAACCCCCCATCCCGAACCGGTATATATCGTTGTGTTCTTTACTTACTTTATATACTTTGGTTGTGATAGTGGTGGTTGGATTATTTTACAACCACTTGGTGTTCTCTTTAGCTTAAAAAGCCTAAGAAATCGTATTCAACCCCCCCCCCCCCCTCTACGGTTCTACACCGTTAATCATATTTTCTTTTCTTACGAGATGGCTAAAGATTTGTGGGCGTTGTTGGCTCGTTGGTGGGGTCTAGACATTCCTATTTGTTCCTATTGGATTGGAGTTCATGGCTTGATTTCGTGCATCTTCCGTCTAAGGAGAAGCTCTTTGATTGGTACTAAACCACCAACTTATATTGACCAAATAATGGTCAACAAAGTCAAATAGCCTAGATCAATGCTCCGGGTAATATAAGGTATCACCAGGTCGTTAAATCCCGACAAGGTGTGAATTGTGACTGAGCGTGCTTTGTGATCGGTTGATTATTCACAGAAAGGGTTTGTTATAAGAATTATTTGGATATTATTAAACAAAATAGCTTAGGAAAGCTATGTGAATGATTACTGGAGCTTAGATTAAGAAGAAATTATTTAAAACCTAAAAACCGTACGTTTGCTGAAAACGGGGACAAACGTACGAGGAATAAAAGTGAACGAGGTGATCTGAAAAGGCTACTGGTATGAAAATGGTATTTTTACAACCCTAATGATTAAAGAAAATTTTTGGAAATTTAAAACTAATTTTTACACTATTTTTATAATTACTATTAATTAAATACTAATTTTCTAATTATTTTTAATTAACTAAATTAACCTAAAATACAAATAAATATGAAATTAACTTGGAAAAATAAAAATTAAACTTAGAAAAATCTAAAATACTATAAAACTAATTTTAGAAATGAAAATATATTTTTAAGACTATATAATTAATTATTACTAATTATTAACTAATTATTAATTACTTTTAAATTATTTAAATTAACCTAAATTCTAATTAATTATTAAATTACACTAGAAAATTGAAAATAAAATTTGGAAAAATTAAAAATAACTAAAAACTAATTTTAAAATTTAATTTATATTTTTCTAATTTTCTAATTAATTATTATTAATTATTATCTATTTAATAATTACTAAAAACTATTTTAAATTAAGAAAAATACTAAATGATGCAAGAAAAATCTGAAAAAATTACAGAAATTATTTTTACACACCAGAAGCCTAGGAAAATTATAAAAATGGAAATTGCTTAATAATAAGCTGAAGAATAAGCCAATTGGCTTAAATAGAAGCTATCACTTCTATTAAGTTGGGCGTATTTGGGATTTTCTTTTCTAAAACTGCTTATTATGTGTTTTTAAGCAACTTTTGTGAAGTGGGTTTGACTGAGACCAAGAAAATAAGCACTTCAAGTGCTTAAAACCTTGATAGTTGACTTTCTTTGACCTTGGAGATAAATAAGTACAAATGGCCAAATGTGGGACCCACAATGGTAAAAACTTATGCAAATAAGTTATATGAACAAGTTTAAGCAAGTTTCACACAAATAAGCTAATTAAATAAGCTAAAACACCACAATAAGCAGTTTGCTTATTTGGTTCTGAGGCAGAAAAGGGACAAAGATTAGGTGCAATTCTAGGTGGGGTCCACAGGTCAGTTGGTCAAACAAGTGGTCAAAACACCAACCCTGGTAGGAGGGGGGTTGAATGGTACCAAGTTGGGTCAGTGGGACCCACTGAGTTGGTCACAATGAACCACCAAAGTGGTGGTTGTGACTGACTCAGCTGGTGCACAGGGCACACCCTTGCCCTGCAAGTGCTTTCAAGGGGCAAAAAGGTCCATCAAAAAAAAATCACAAAAATCAGATAAATGAGTGAATCAAAAGTCCTACTGGTAGACAATAACTCCAACACATTTCAGATCCTAAAACCACCCACAAAATTCACAATAAATCAACCCATTTTTGGAAAAATCTGAGTATTGTGTTTTTTACTTTTTAGAAAAATTTAAGTTTTGACTTTTATGAACTTTGCTTGCTGATTTAGAGACTTTGAATGTTATGATAAGTAGAAATATGACCAACTTAAGTTAAAATACAAACTTATGAAAAGGTTTGATGGTTTTTGCACTCCAAAGATCACCACAGTTAACTGTGGTGATGATTTTCTTAGGATTTTGACTTGTGTGGTATTTGTAAACAAGGAAATGGTTTCCCTGACCCTTTATCCACCCATACAACTTAATGAAACTCAGAGTTGCACAAATAAGCAAGCAGAATTCTACAAATAGCCTATAACCAAACACCCCTTTAAAAACAGCTTTTGATGAAAATTTGATTCAAACAAGTATACAATTCAACCTACTGATTACAACTATTTTAATAACAAATAATTAACTAAGAAAAGCAGAAATAAACTACTGAAACTACTTGTTACTAAGAAAATGAAATTTGTGCTTACAAAGCCTTCCAAGCTAGGCTGCCAAGGACCAAAGAACCACAATTACCAATCCTATATGACTTCCATAAGTCCCTAGCCCACAGCCATCCTTTATTAACTGTGCTCCAAGCTTATTCAACCATTGATCACCATTTTTTATTTTATTTTTATTTTTTCTGATTTTATTGCTATTTAATGGAATTTTGATTATGAGTGAACTAGAAACTTGTTAAACCTTTAAAAACCTTTCTAAATGAGTTACTAAGGGTTTATGATTAACTGAGAATCACTTGTGGTACTAAGATGAGTATTTAGAATTTTTGACTTAAACTTGAAAATTGAAAATGAGATATAAACTTTAAAGCAGAACTTTCATTGATATAAAAGATTACAATACATTAAAATAAACTGAAAACACTAAAACTAAAGATATTACACTTCAACTAATGCTCATATGAGCTCAATATATAATTCGAGCTAAAAATTAGGACCTAAGTCTTCCACATGGCTTCCTTTTTGAATTCTGAGTGTCCCAAAGTCTTTTTGTTGACTCCTTGACCAAATCCCCTCCATTCAATTGCATCATAATCATTTCTAACCTTTGATTGTAATTTTGACGCCAAAAACTGATGGGGCAAAATTGAGTGGGACTGGTGGGTGGTATTAATTGTGGTGGTGGGGGTTGGTTTGGTTGGTGAAGTGTATTTATTGTGGGGGGCTATGGGTGAAAAAGGTGAGGAGGGGGGGAACATGGAGCCTGAAAAACGGGGGAAAATGGGGAGTGTGGGGAAGATGGTGTTGACTGGGGTGTTTGACCCGCGTTGACCGTTTGATCGGGGTGGGATTTTTATTATTTTGAAGTTGGGCCATGGGATTGGGCTGGGTAATGGATTAGGGTATTGGGGTGGATTGGGGTTTGGTTTGTATTAATAATAAGAAAGGGTCCGTTTGGTTTTGGTTTTCACAAGGACCATTTTTGCAATTTTTCCAAAGATGAGGTGCTGAAAATGTAACTTCTCCAAATTGCTTATGAGGACCAAATATGTCAATCATCAATAAACCAAGAACCAATTTTGCCATTTTTGATTTTTCAAAATTCTCAGGGACCTATTTTGCCATTTTTGAAAACTCAGGGACTAAACATGTAATTTTGGAAAGTTTATGACCCAAGTGTAATATTTTGTGAAATTTGACTTTCAAAACCTTGGGTTGACTTTTCCTTTCAAAATGAACGCATAGGGACTAATTTTGACAAGTTTTGAAACTTGGGGGACTGAAACTGCCAATATTGCAAACTTTGATCGTTTTTCCTTTGTTTTTGCACATTTTGTATTTAAAACACATAAAACACAATTCCTGGGATAATTTAAGTATTTTGATATCTTTTTGATTGTTTTTGTATGTTTTGGCAGTTTAAATACGTCAAAAATGATGAGTGTTTGAGTACTCATCAATCCGCCACACTAAACTATTGCTAGTCCCTAGCAATCTTTTTAGAAAACTTGATGGATTTTAAACTCTTTACCAAAAGCCATCACTTCTGGAGTAGCCAGGTGTAAGAACTGTGGCACACCTGATAGCAGTGTGATTTTGAGCAAACCACCAGCTTTCAACGGATTTGTTTAGTCTTTACCAAAAGCCGTTTACTTCTGGACTAGCCAACTCTTGATGGACCTAGTCAACATCTTGGTGAGCTGATTACCAACTATGGATTTTCCACGGCCTTTACCACAAGCCATAATCTTGTGGGCTAGCCAACTCATTCGTTTTATGGGATATGGGGAGTTGAGAAACCATACAATTTTGGGCAAATTGCAAGCCATAAACGGATTTGAGTTATCTTTACCAAGAGCCGTTTGCTCCTGGATTAGCCAATCCCTTTATCGGTTAGACCTGGCGGACTGATTACCACAAAAATTTTGAAATAAAGTGAAAAATTTTTGAAATTTTGGCCAAAAACGTGGGTACTAGAAGATATATTTTGATAAAAATTCGCTAGAATTCCCCCCCCCCCCCCCCCACACTTAGAAATGAATGTTGTCCTCAATATTCAAAGTCCCGGCTATTATGCCAATTCTTTGAACGGAAAAAGCGAATATTCGAATCTAACTGCGGAAATACCAAATTTCACTTTATTTCTATATATACACAGTTTATTTTTTTATTTTTTTTTGACTTTATATACATATATACGTTTTTCAAACAGCGGGGGGGTTGGCCATTCCCCCACACTTAGGTGGTAGAAAATAGAAAGAATCAGAGATACGGGTGAAAACCAGTATTGTGCTATTGTTTTTGTTCATCGAGTCGCTAGCTTGACTCGATCCCCGAATTCAATTGTCCTTGGGGAAAGTTTGGAGATCCGGGACAACCATGGATGGTATGTCCTCTCCAAAGTAGTGCTTTAAACGATGTCCATTCACTTTGAAATTAGGACCGTCATTTTGAGATAATTCGATGGTACCATAAGGATAAACTTTAGCGATAGTGAATGGACCAGTCCATTGGGTTTTGAGCTTTCCCGAGAAGATCTTGAGTCTAGAGTTGAAAAGAAGGACTCGATCACCAACGTTGAAAACGCGGTTTTTGATTTTTGAGTCATGAATCTTCTTTGTCTTTTCTTTATAGATCAAAGAGTTCTCGTAAGCTTGATCACGAAGTTCGTTTAATTCATTTAGTTGAACTTTTCTATGATCACCCGCCGTTTTGAGGTCAAAATTGGCATGCTTGAGAGCCCAATAGGCTTTGTGCTCAAGCTCGATCGGAAGATGGCACGCTTTCCCGTACACAAGTTTATAAGGCGTACACCCAATGGGTGTTTTGTAAGCCGTACGGAAAGCCCAAAGTGCATCATCTAATTTATCCGACCACGATGCATGATTTTCACCCACGGTTCTTTCTAAAATCCTTTTAATGCCCCGATTAGAAACCTCGACTTGTCCACTTGTTTGAGGGTGGTATGCAGTAGAAAGACGGTGAGTTACACCGTACTTTTGCATGACTTTGTCAAATTTGTCATTACAGAAATGCGTACCACGATCACTAATAATAGCACGTGGAGTTCCGAATCGGGGCAAAAAGAGCTTTTAGGAATTTCACAACTACTCGGGCATCATTTGTGGGTAAAGCTTTCGCTTCAACCTATTTTGACAAGTAGTCAACTGCCACGAGTATGTATTTATTGCTATGAGAATATGGAAATGGCCCCATAAAGTCGATGCCCCAGATGTCAAAGATTTCACAAACTTGAATTGCATTCTGAGGCATTTCATTCTTTTGTGAAATATTCCCGTGACGCTGACAAGCGTCACAGGACTTGACCAATTCTTGGGCATCCTTGTAGATCGAGGGCCAATAAAATCCGGAATCAAATACCTTTTTGGCGGTGTAGTTGGGATTGTGGTGGCCCCCCGTGGGACCAGCATGGCAAGCCTTTAAAATTTCAGCGGCTTCCTGACCATACACACACCGCCGGATGACTTGATCCGCGCATATTTTGAACAAGTAGGGGTCGTCCCAAAAGTAATGTTTTACATCTTTGAAAAATTTATTTTTTTGTTGGGACGACATCCCATTAACAATGAAGTTACCCGCAAGATAGTTTGCAAAGTCGGCAAACCATGGGGTAATCGAGTCTCCACGAAATGAAACCGCATTGAGGGTTTCGAGAGGAAATGTTTCATTTATTTCCTTTTTCTCGAAAGCATCTTGGTGAGGGTTTTCAAGACGGGAGAGATGATCAGCAGCTAGGTTCTCAGCTCCTTTTTTATCACGAATAAAGATATCAAATTCCTGAAGGAGGAGAACCCAACGGAGGAGTCTCGGCTTTGCATCTTGTTTTGCAAAGAGGTACTTCAAAGCCGAGTGATCCGTATACACTATGCTTTTGGTCAGAATCAAGTATGGCCGGAATTTTTCAAAAGCATACACCACAGCTAATAATTCGTTTTCAGTGGTGGTGTAATGGCTTTAAGCCTCGGTCATAGTCTTGCTGGCATAGTGTATTGGCTGAAAATGTTTTGTTTTGCGTTGCCCCAAGACTGCCCCTATCGCATAATCACTAGCATCACACATGAGCTCGAAGGGCAAGTCCCAATCGGGGGCAACAAGAATCGGTGCCTCGGTAAGCCTTTTCTTTAATGTTTCAAAGGCTTCGATGCACTCAGGGGAGAAGATAAAAGGAGCAACCTTTTCGAGGAGATGGGTCATAGGCCGGGCGATTTTAGAAAAATCTTGAATGAACCTACGGTAAAAACCGGCATGACCCAAAAAGCTCCTAACACCTTTCACAGTTGTGGGATGAGGCAATTTTGCAATGACGTCCACTTTGGCTTTGTCAACCTCAATCCCGTTTTTTGAAATTTTATGGCCGAGGACAATGCCCTTTTTGACCATAAAATGACTTTTCTCCCAATTTAGATATAACTTTGTGTCTTCACAACGTTTTAGCATGCTGTCTAAATGGAAGAGACATGATTGGAACGAATCCCCAATGACCGAAAAATCGTCCATAAAGACCTCCATAGTTTTCCCGATCATGTCAGAAAAAATGGCCATCATACATCTTTGAAACATGCCCGGAGGATTGATCGTTCAGCTTACCTGATCGTTGTAGTATAGTATAGTGACAAGTACCGGGGGATTGATCGTTCAGCTTAGGAATAGTGTCGCTAGGATTAGAAAGCCTAATTACTAGTTCTAAAGGTGAGGGATGATTATTTTTGTATTTTTATATTTTATGGAAAGCAAGTAAAATCTCGGGTTTTGGAAGAGAGGGCGGAATTAGTTGCTATTCAACTAACCCAAAACTAAGATGCAATCGAAATAAAATACAGAAAATGAAAATAAACTAATTTATACTAAGGTTGTGAGCAGTAATTGGAGAAATTGTGTTTACTTAGACTTCACTACTCCCTAGATATCTTTTACACGTTAATTACTTGTTATAATTGTATGGATGACGGATTGTATTCCTTAATACCATTCATGGGGTGGCATACATAACTCCCCAATTCTATGAGCTCTTATCTCCTCCTACAACATGACCCAGCACAACTAGAGGGATTGTAAACAGTGGCTCATGCATTAAATACAACCAATAAAGACCTAGTACGCCTCGGTTCATGTTTCTTAAGACGTTCAAGCATGTTACCATTTGGAGATCTGCCAGTTTTCTTAAGCCAAACATATAAAATCATTCATCCAAGACAAGAATAAACAAGTAATCAACACATAATCAATATCTAGGTTTCATTAGATCTAAGCAAACACAAAAGAGATCTAGCCTAGCATAATGGAATTGAGATAAGAACAAGATATAGACAACCAACACATAGACATATTGATTGAATTAGAAGAACACTTATCTCAATTACAATGCAAGGTATCAAGGGTTTGGAACCCTTGAAAAACCTGTAAAAGTTGCACCAAATTCGTCTTTAGGGTTTCTCCAAAACTTCTCTTTTTTTTTAATGAAAAAACTAGAAAACTATATATAGGAAAACTGGGGTGACGGCGTCAAGAGCAAGGGTGTGACGCCGTCATCTCGCCGCCAAATACTTCCTCGGACGGCCTTGATCTACTTATGACGGCCTATGTGACGCCGTCATCAACCACGGTATTTTATTCTTGGGACTCTGACGCCGTCAAGAGCAATTCTTGACGCCTTCATGCACTGTTCCCAGCATAGAAATTTGAGACTTTGCCGTTTTCTTCACTTTTATGCTCCAAAAACGTCCGAAATGGCTTCTTTTCCAGAATTCACTCTCCAAGTACCTAAAATCACAAAAGGAACGATTTAGGGCAATATTTGATCAAATAAAGTCGGATTCGGGCTTAAATGACCCCCTAAAAACGGATCATTTTTCGCCTCATCATATACCCTTACACTTGAGATTTGCTTGTCCTCAAGCAAATGCGCTTTTATTCTACTCAAAAGACAAGTTAGGGGTCATTTAACACTAATATAAAAGTAATTACAACAAATAATCGTTCCACTAAAGACCAATAGACAAGCACGGAGGTCATACACAAGCACCTCACAAATAGTGTTTAGATACTCACATCTCTCGGGTGTAATAAAGTAATATAACATTATGGAAATGGAAGATATCTCTCACTACCTGTCATAGCAAAATAGATTACCATAGGCTTGGGAAAGGATCAAACCTCCACCACATGGCGTAAGCACCTAGGATAAACTATCAAAGAGGTCTTTTAAAGGGTTGTAACGTTAGGTAAAGGGATATGAATTACACGGTTTTGTTGGATAAAGGAAGTTTTACTGGTGGCGAGTTAACAATCTTAGTTAATTACATGTACAAGATGGCTTTGCTAAGCCAAGACTAGACTCGACTTATGCTAATAAATGAAAAATAACAAAAACATAAAATAAACATAGAATGAAAAGGGATGGTAGTCCGTATGTTTTTTTCTCTTTTCTTTCTTTTTCTATTTTTTTTTTCTTTTTCTTAATTTTTTCTATTTTTTTTATTTTTTTTATTTTTTTATTTATTTATTTTTTGCATACACTCTTACCCTACCATCCAAAATAATACATCATAGGGAATTGAGCATTCCCCTTACACTTGAATCTTTACATACTTTACAATAAACTAATCTAATGACTCGAATTAAGAAAATCAAAACACTTGGAGCACTTTTAAGATTAACGTACATATGGGGGTAATAAATGATGTTCTTCCTCATTACTCCATAAAATAAGTACTTACCCATGAGTCCCAATCGTCCCAAAACAATATGTACAATGATATGACTCGACTTAGCAACCATGTAATCAATTAGAAAGTTAACTTAGGGTTTAACAAATAACAATAATGCACTAAAAATGAGCGCATACACGGAAGGCTAAGGCGATTTGGGTGTACATTTAAGTGGGGTGTAACAAATTCTTCCTTTAAGTAAAATGCTTAAAGTTAGAAACGAAAAGATAGGCTCGGAGGGGTGTACTAGGGGTATCGTGTACTAAAAATGAGTACAACGCTAAGGGTGTGGGAAAAATTAGTTGACTTAACTAGCCAAGTAATATGACTTAATGGTCAAGTAATTATAATACGGGTTTAACACAAGGGTGATCCTAATGCCTCTTATCATGTAGTAAATCCTACCACACGAATGTAGTCTCACTAGCGGTCTCGGGATGCATCACTAACACAAGTTCTAGAATCTAAATGCTACCGGTACACTCATAAGCACTAATAATGAATGCTTTTCCTATCAAATCTAAAGGCGAACCTCACATTTTTTGGTGGAAAATTTTTCTGAATATACGGTTATGTACTAGTCATACAATCTCCTATCCATGAGACGCTTGCTATGGCTAAAGTTTCACTCCTAAATGTTGTAAAAAATTTTAAATTTGGCGCTAAAATTACACTAACAAGTATTTCTCATAGTTTTATTACACATCTACTATCAAACAAAACAAACTCAAGCGAAAGTGCATATGTAAGGTATCATCTTTTTACCCTCCACTTACACTTAAGATGAACATTGTCCCCAATGTTCAAGTAAAGAATGTAAAAGTAAAAAAGTAAAGAGACTGAAATCAAATACTCCCCTGATTCGCTCGGTATGGATTATAGGTTGGCCAGGTTAAATCTTCCTCCAAGGAAACGAACAATCAAAGCTTCCCTTCCAGAATATAAATCATCTCCTTGTCGAACATAACCTGTAAATCCTGACAAAAAGTAGACAAGACAACCTCGCGTAAAATCTGCGGCATCATATATAAGTTACTAAATCCTAGAAAACAAGGTAAGATATAATGCTTGTGGAATGAAGTTTGCAGATTTCCTGGAGATTATAAAACTTAATAATTCACAAAAACCATAAGACTCCGTTAGAAAAACAAAACCGGTAAAATTTCCAGATTTTAACTCCTGACGCCGTCAAGAGTAAACCTCTGACGCCGTCAGAATGGACCTGCAGAAATTCTTATGTTAAGTTTCCGGAAAATTTCTGGAAAAACTTGGTCCTACTTCCTGGAAAATCCTGCAAAACTTTATTATGACTCAATACAAGCATTTGACTCTAACAATTACGAATATACATGTTCATTTAATATTGTGGAGAATCATGATCGGTTTGTTTCTTAAAAACATATTTGGGGTTTCCCCTTACACTTATCTTTTGCAAAAATACCTTTAGGTTGGAGTTAAGACTAGGCCAAACAACATAGTAAAGTATTTCCACATTTTAATTGAGAAACATGATCAACCAACAATAAAAATAAAACATGCATATGGAAGCAAATAACAATCAAACAAATAAAATCACACAAAACATGCGTTGCCTCCCAAGAAGCGCTTTTCTTTATTTACGAGTCTTGTAGCTAGACTCAAGGTCATGGGTTATCGTGTATCGCTTATGCTCACATAACCAAGTGTGAGGCATCTAATAGTCGCCTCATCTTTCTTACACTCGTATCCTAACTCTAAGCATCCGCGATAGTATCTTTTATTCTTTTCATGCGTGTACTTAAGTCCTTTTCTCTTATCATTCTCACTTAGCATTTCCATGGGCGGATACCTACTACACTTTTCCATGGAAAAATCTTTGAACCTAGGGTGTGCGCGGGGCATTTGATAGACAAAA
This sequence comes from Artemisia argyi, assembly GCA_030686995.1. Lineage (NCBI taxonomy): Eukaryota > Viridiplantae > Streptophyta > Magnoliopsida > Asterales > Asteraceae > Artemisia > Artemisia argyi. Next base: position 246,824,267 of record CM060708.1, read on the forward strand.
TCTTCATCCCCATCCGAGAATGTAATTAACCCTTCTATGAGTTTTTCATCGAGGTTGGTCAACCGTTTGAAAGGTCTTCCAAACACAACTTGGGTCAATTTATCATCAATAAATTCTCCTAGATTCTCCATAACCATGAACTCAACAAGATAAACCAACCTTCCTACAAACGCATGCAATGGTATTGCCTTAGCAATAATGTTTTCTCCTTTGTATTCTAACTCATTTACCATGATTTTATTATATTCATTACGTGAGATTATGTTCATTGGAAGAGATGAGTTGAGATAGGCGTTAAAGCTCTTAAATCCAATCTTACAAGGGAATTGCATGTTAAATGAACTATCACACTCAATCCTAGTTCTAGGGTCAACATACCTAAGAGGGTTTATTTCCTCTTCCATTCTATCCTCATTAATCACGTCACCATCATCAAGATCCTCATCGGAGTCTGAATAGTAAAAAGGACTAGCCCTCCGGTCATCATCATGATCAGACTCTTCTAGCTCAGAATTATTGTCAAAGTGGTGGTTGGGTGAGAGGTTAGGTGGGTTCTCATTTTCTACTAAAGGAGGTGGGGCGGGCATTTGGAAGATCCTACGACGAAAAACACGAATAACAGGAATCAAACGATCAATGTTATTGTTATCCATCGAAACAGTTTACGAACAAAGACACAAAGAAATAAGATAGACTAAAGAAGACCTAAAAATAAAAATAAAAAATCTTACTAGAAAGGAATCTAGCAAGTAGACCTAATAAAAAGAAATCATAACCTAGACAATAACTATTCCCCGGGCTGCGGCGCCAAAAACTTGATGCGTGGGAATCGCAACAGGCTTTACCTCTCGAGGGATCTCGAGAAGCTTACAACCCCCACCAGGCAGTGTACCTGATCGTTGTAGTATAGTATAGTGACAAGTACCGGGGGATTGATCGTTCAGCTTAGGAATAGTGTCGCTAGGATTAGAAAGCCTAATTACTAGTTCTAAAGGTGAGGGATGATTATTTTTGTATTTTTATATTTTATGGAAAGCAAGTAAAATCTCGGGTTTTGGAAGAGAGGGCGGAATTAGTTGCTATTCAACTAACCCAAAACTAAGATGCAATCAAAATAAAATACAGAAAATGAAAATAAACTAATTTATACTAAGGTTGTGAGCAGTAATTGGAGAAATTGTGTTTACTTAGACTTCACTACTCCCTAGATATCTTTTACACGTTAATTACTTGTTATAATTGTATGGATGACGGATTGTATTCCTTAATACCATTCATGGGGTGGCATACATAACTCCCCAATTCTATGAGCTCTTATCTCCTCCTACACCATGACCCAGCACAACTATAGGGATTGTAAACAGTGGCTCATGCATTAAATACAACCAATAAAGACCTAGTACGCCTCGGTTCATGTTTCTTAAGACGTTCAAGCATGTTACCATTTGGAGATCTGCCAGTTTTCTTAAGCCAAACATATAAAATCATTCATCCAAGACAAGAATAAACAAGTAATCAACACATAATCAATATCTAGGTTTCATTAGATCTAAGCAAACACAAAAGAGATCTAGCCTAGCATAATGGAATTGAGATAAGAACAAGATATAGACAACCAACACATAGACATATTGATTGAATTAGAAGAACACTTATCTCAATTACAATGCAAGGTATCAAGGGTTTGGAACCCTTGAAAAACCTATAAAAGTTGCACCAAATTCGTCTTTAGGGTTTCTCCAAAACTTCTCTTTTTTTTTAATGAAAAAACTAGAAAACTATATATAGGAAAACTGGGGTGACGGCGTCAAGAGCAAGGGTGTGACGCCGTCATCTCGCCGCCAAATACTTCCTCGGACGGCCTTGATCTACTTATGATGACCTATGTGACGCCGTCATCAACCACGGTATTTTATTCTTGGGAATCTGACGCCGTCAAGAGCAATTCTTGACGCCTTCATGCACTGTTCCCAGCATAGAAATTTGAGACTTTGCCGTTTTCTTCACTTTTATGCTCCAAAAACGTCCGAAATGGCTTCTTTTCCAGAATTCACTCTCCAAGTACCTAAAATCACAAAAGGAACGATTTAGGGCAATATTTGATCAAATAAAGTCGGATTCGGGCTTAAATGACCCCCTAAAAACGGATCATTTTTCGCCTCATCAACCCTCCAGAAATGCATATTCAAGATGAGGCGGCAAGTCCTTAAGTTCAACCTCAGGGAAGTCATCAGTTTTCTCAACATTTTTTACTTCCTCTTTATGAAGTGTTTGTGGTAGAACAGGAAGAGGAGAGGGATCTTCGTTTAATAACTTTTCAAGCAGGAGAATATCCCTCTCAAGGTCGATCTCTTGGTTATCAATTCTATCGGGAATCGAGTCACTTTTGAGAAACGCCTCCATTTCTTCTAAGATGAAGTCACTTCCCTCAAACGGAGTGAGGGAAGGAGAAGAATTGGCTATGATGGGATGAGAAGATTGAGTGAGATTTTCACTCGAAGAATCATCAATGAAACCTAAAATCTCTTGAGCATACTCCTCAGCAGCAACATCGATGACATCAATTTAATTCACCGATTCACAATCATAATTGGAGGAGTATCTCGAAGTTTGATTCAGGTTGAAGGAGCCGTTCCAACACGTAATGTGATCTCATGCTCGAATACATCGATAAGAGAGTGCCCAGTTCTAAGGAATCCCCTCCCAAGAATGAGAGGGACCCTAGAATCGGCATCAAAGTCAACAATCACAAAATCTACCGGAAAATGGAACTTTCCCACTTTAACGAATACATCCTCGGCAATGCCAAGAGGACGAGAAATCGAACGATCGGCAAGCTCTAAAGTCATGCACGTGGGAGTGAGTTCGGGAAGAGAAAGTTTCTTCCACACAGAATATGGCATTAGGTTAATGCTAGCACCTAAATCAGCTAAGACGAAGCATTCAACCATACCCGGGAAAGTACAAGGAATGAGAAATTTCCCAGGGTCTCCAAGCTTTTCAGGAAGCTTTTTCAAGAGAACTGCTGAGCAGTGCTCATTTAGAGGAGTTTTTGCCATCTCAAAGAGTTTTTCTTTATTACTCAACAGATTTTTGATTGTCGATGCAAACTTGGGCATCAAGAGAATAGCATCCGCGAAGCTAATATCAAAGTGCAAATCTTGGAAGATTTGGAAAAATTTATCCATTTGGTGATTAGCTTTTTCGCGGAGCTTTTGTTCATTGAGACGTGATGGATAAGGAATAGAAGTTTTGGATTTTGGGTTGTCCCCTGGAGTTTCTGGTGGTTCAAAGACAACTCCAGGCTTACATCTGGTTTCAGGATTGACCTGAGGTTGGACGTGTGCTGTACTTCATGGGCTAGGAGTTTGCACCTTGTCCTTTGTCACCTCAGGCTCACGATCCACTACCTTAGGAGGAGAGGAAGAAGAGGTAGTAGGAATCGCGGGTTCATCATATGAAGCACCACTTCGTGTTGTGATCGCCTTAGCATCGCTCCTCGGGTTAGCGATCGTATTGCTCGGTAAAGTAGTACCTGAGCCCGAGGGTCGATCATTTAAAGACTTCTTGATATCAGAAATCTGGCTGACCAGAAACTTGTTCAACTCTTCTTGGGACTTCATGAATTGCTTTAACAACTCATCAGATGAAGGCCCGGTTGGAACAATGGCTTGATTCGGATTAGGAAGATTTTGAGCTCGATTGTTCGGATTGGGGCCTTGATTAAAATTTCCTTGGTTTTGATGATGGAAATTTCCTTGATTCTGGTGATTGTTTCCATGAAAGTTCCCGGGGTTGAAATTACCCTGACCTTGGTTCCGGTTAAAGTTTCCTTGATTTTGGTGTTGGAAACCTTGATTTTGGAAACCTTGGTTTTGATTTTGGAAACCGTGACCCTGATTGAAGTTACCTTGGTTTTGATAACCTTGGTTCACTTTATTTTGATTTTGGCTACGGTTTTGGACATTTTGGTTTTGCTTAAAACCGGGAGGTCCAGGATAATGGTAAGGACGATAGTTCGGGTCCATAGGAGGGCGGTATTGATTGCCTCCTTAATTTTGGGACCGGACAACAGCATTAGCTTCATATGGAGTACCATCAGTAGCTGTGCAATTGTAGTAGGCATGCGGCCCACCACAAGTTACACAGACTTCCACTTTTTTAACCTCAGCAGGGGGAGGATGTTGTGGAAATGAAACTTTCTTTGTTTGGGCGAGAACCAAAGCTTGGATCGCTTCAGTGAGCTTGTCAAGCTTAGCATCCGTGCTAGATTGACCCACAGAAGATGAAGAAGAAGGACCCGCATTAATTTGAGAAACAATCGGTTTGCTTCGTGTAGAGCGGACCTTAGACTTGTTTTCTATGATCTGTAAAGCTTCTTTTGTGGTTCTACTCAAGAAATTACCTCCCGCGGAGGCATTGAGAGAATCCTGCTCAGCTTGGCTCACGCCATTGTAGAAAGTATCGAGTTGCATCAACTCGGAGAAACCATGATGTGGACACTTGCGAAGTAATTCTTTGAAACGATCCCACGCTTCACCAAAAGATTCATCGTATTTTTTAGTGAACTTGGTGATTTCGTTCTTAAGACTCGTGGTCTTGGAAGGTGGGAAGAATTCATTCACAAATTTTTTCACAAGATCTTCCCATGTCTCAATAGATCGTGGAGGTTGTTTTTCAAGCCAAATTCGGGCTTATCCCTCCAGGGAGAATGGGAAGAGAAGAAGTTTGATTGCTTCACACGGGACATTTTTGTATTTGATGGTTGAACTGATTTTATTGAACCATCGAATGTGAGCATGAGGATCGTCCCTCTCAAAACCGTAGAATTGACATGAGGTTACAAGATTGAGTAACCCGGTTTTGAGCTCAAAATTATCAGCCACGAAGGCTGGAACAACAATGGCATCTCCGTAACCCTCGATGGGTGCTTGGAGAAGCTCACACATGGGGCGGTCTTCCGCCATGGTGACAGTGGGTGTGACAACAGTACGGATCTCAGATCCGACTGTTGGTGCAGAACATCTACGAGGTCTTCGAGGTTTCCGGACAAGCTCATGTAATGGGCTAGTGGACCTTGAAGAACGAGTGCGCATGCACTAGGGATCAAAACTTTTTGGACAATATTTTTGGAATCGTCCCGTAATCTAAAATCGTTTTTCCTTAAGAATCACCTTAAAAGAAAACCGAATCAGAAAACGTTACGATATGTTTTGTTGTTTTTTAATTTTTTTGGTGTTTTAACACTTTAGGAAAAGTGTTAATGACTTTTTGTGTTTTGATTTTGAAAATATACACAAGTGGTGGTATTTGTACAGTGAGTGAGGTGAGATAACACTAATCTCAAAAGACGCTGCACAAACGCGCACACCTCCCCGGCAGCGGCGCCAAAATTTGATTGGTACTAAACCACCAACTTATATTGACCAAAGAATGGTAAAAAAAAGTCAAATAGCCTAGATCAATGCTCCGGGTAATATAAGGTATCACCAGGTCGTTAAATCCCAACAAGGTGTGAATTGTGACTGAGCGTGCTTTGTGATCGGGTGATTATTCACAAAAAGGGTTTGTTATGAGAATTATTTGGATATTATTAAACAAAATAGCTTAGGAAAGCTATGTGAATGATTACTGGAGCTTAGATTAAGAAGAAATTATTTAAAACCTAAAAACCGTACGTTTGCTGAAAACGCGGACAAACGTACGAGGAATAAAAGTGAACGAGGTGATCTGAAAAGGCTACTGGTATGAAAATGGTATTTTTACAACCCTAATGATTAAAGAAAATTTTTGGAAATTTAAAACTAATTTTTACATTATTTTTTTAATTACTATTAATTAATTACTAATTTTCTAATTATTTTTAATTAACTAAATTAACCTAAAATACAAATAAATATGAAATTAACTTGGAAAAATAAAAATTAAACTTAGAAAAATCTGAAATACTATAAAACTAATTTTAGAAATGAAAATATATTTTTAAGACTATTTAATTAATTATTACTAATTATTAATTAATTATTAATTACTTTTTAATTATTTAAATTAACTTAAATTCTAATTAATTATTAAATTACACTAGAAAATTGAAAATAAAATTAGGAAAAATTAAAAATAACTAAAAACTAATTTTAAAATTTAATTTATATTTTTCTGATTTTCTAATTAATTATTATTAATTATTATCTATTTAATAATTACTAAAAACTATTTTAAATTAAGAAAAATACTAAATGATGTAAGAAAAATCTGAAAAAATTACAGAAATTATTTTTAAACACCAGAAGCCTAGGAAAATTATAAAAATGGAAATTGCTTAATAATAAGCTAAAGAATAAGCCAATTGGCTTAAATAGAAGCTATCACTTCTATTAAGTTGGGCTTATTTGGGATTTTCTTTTCCAAAACTGCTTATTATGTGTTTTTAAGCAACTTTTGTGAAGTGGGTTTGACTGAGACCAAGAAAATAAGCACTTCAAGTGCTTAAAACCTTGACAGTTGACTTTCTTTGACCTTGGAGAGAAATAAGTACAAATGGCCAAATGTGGGACCCACAACGGTAAAAACTGATGCAAATAAGTTATATGAACAAGTTTAAGCAAGTTTCACACAAATAAGCTAATTAAATAAGCTAAAACACCACAATAAGCAGTTTGCTTATTTGGTTCTGAGGCAGAAAAGGGACAAAGATTAGGTGCAATTCTAGGTGGGGTCCACAGGTCAATTGGTCAAACAAGTGGTCAAAACACCAACCCTGGTAGGAGGGGGTTAAATGGTACCAAGTTGGGTCAGTGGGACCCACTGAGTTGGTCACAATGAACCACCAAAGTGGTGGTTGTGACTGACTCAGCTGGTGCACAGGGCACACCCTTGCCCTGCAAGTGCTTTCAAGGGGCAAAAAGGTCCATCAGAAAAAATCACAAAAATCAGATAAATGTGTGAATCAAAAGTCCTACTGGTAGACAATAACTCCAACACATTTCAGATCCTAAAACCACCCACAAAATTCACAATAAATCAACCCATTTTTGGGAAAATTTGAGTATTGTGTTTTTGACTTTTTAGAAAAATTTAGGTTTTGACTTTTATGAACTTTGCTTGCTGATTTAGAGACTTTGAATGTTATGATAAGTAGAAATATGACCAACTTAAGTTAAAATACAAACTTATGAAAAGGTTTGATGGTTTTTGCACTCCAAAGATCACCACAGTTAACTGTGGTGATTATTTTCTTAGGATTTTGACTTGTGTGGTATTTGTAAACAAGGAAATGGTTTCCCTGACCCTTTATCCACCCATACAACTTAATGAAACTCAGAGTTGCACAAATAAGCAAGCAGAACACTACAAATAGCCTATAACCAAACACCCCTTTAAAAACAGCTATTGATGAAAATTTGATTCAAACAAGTATACAATTCAACCTACTGATTACAACTATTTTAATAACTAATAATTAACTAAGAAAAGCAGAAATAAACTACTGAAACTACTTGTTACTAAGAAAATGAAATTTGTGCTTACAAAGCCTTCCAAGCTAGGCTGCCAAGGACCAAAGAACCACAATTACCAATCCTATATGACTTCCATAAGTCCCTAGCCCACAGCCATCCTTTATTAACTGTGCTCCAAGCTTACTCAACCATTGATCATCATTTTTATTTTATTTTTATTTTTTCTGATTTTATTGCTATTTGATTGTAATTTTGGCGCCAAAAACTGATGGGGCAAAATTGAGTAGGACTGGTGGAGGGTATTAATTGTGGTGGTGGGGGTTGGTTTGGTTGGTGAAGTGTATTTATTGTGGGGGGCTATGGGTGAAAAAGGTGAGGATGGGGGGGGGGGGGGAACATGGAGCCTGAAAAACGGGGGAAAAAGAGTAGTGTGGGGAAGATGGTGTTGACTGGGGTGTTTGACCCGCGTTGACCGTTTGACCGGGGTGGGATTTTTATTCTTTTGAAGTTGGGCCATGGGATTGGGCTGGGTAATGGATTAGGGTATTGGGGTGGATTGGGGTTTGGTTTGTATTAATAATAAGAAAGGGTCCGTTTGGTTTTGGTTTTCACAAGGACCATTTTTGCAATTTTTCCAAAGATGAGGTGCTGAAAATGTAACTTCTCCAAATTGCTTATGAGGATCAAATATGTCAATCATCAATAAACCAAGAACCAATTTTGCCATTTTTGATTTTTCAAAATTCCCAGGGACCTATTTTGCCATTTTTGAAAACACGGGGACTAAACATGTAATTTTGGAAAGTTTATGACCCAAGTGTAATATTTTGTGAAATTTGACTTTCAAAGCCTTTAGTTGACTTTTCCTTTCAAAATGAATGCATAGGGACTAATTTTGACAAGTATTGAAACTTGAGGGACTGAAACTGCCAATATTGCAAACTTTGATCGTTTTTCCTTTGTTTTTGCACATTTTGCATTTAAAACACATAAAACACAATCCCTGGGATAATTTAAGTATTTTGATATCTTTTTGATTGTTTTTGTATGTTTTGGCAGTTTAAATACGTCAAAAATGATGAGTGTTTGAGCACTCATCACTCTTTCTAGAAGGGGTTGGAAGGGACTCTCTTGTGGTCCATTTGGAACTTTCTTAAAAGGATCACGTATAATCAAGTTAATATTCTTTTCAGGCTAAACTACTAGTAACCTGCAAAACATCACAACTTTTTTTCGTTTTTCTTTCTTTCTTTATTTATTTTTTTCATGTTTGTAAATGACAGTACATTATCTTGTTTTTAATAGCTTGGATGGGGCTCAAAACTTAAAATTAAGTTATATCGAACTATAATCTTCCTGTTGTCTGAAAGTAAACCTTACAGTATTGGACATTACTGAGGACTTTTGTACCTCATTGTCCCTCTGTTCGTGGATTGACACCACTTTGTTGATATTGTAAATTCCGTAATAAACAAATGCAACAAATAAATTATGTGACTTATGCATGTGATTTTTAGTTGTTTGAGATTTTAACTACTAAATTTAATAAATCAAAATACTATGATTTTGTAAATGGCACATATTCGAACCCGGTCTGACCCGACTTGAATTAGACCCGACCCATTTGCCCCGAACTCGATTAACCCAAGTTGAAATAAAGTCGGGTTCGGGTATGTTATCTTTAGCCTCGACCCAAATTGGACCCGGCCCGTTTGACCCGAACCCGATCAATTCGACCCGATTAACACTTTTGGTCATCTTGCTAGTCCGCCCTTATATTGTGAAGTGGGACCTTTGAAATCTTGAATACAGATTACAGAAACTCATCGCCATCATTTATGACCACAGTTTCCACTCAACTATGTTCTTCTAGAAGTTTAAATGTCGATCAAAGAAAATAATAATCCTATATTGTAAGAAATCAATCGTTAAAAAACATCCATCACTAGAATATATCCTTTATGCTTGACGTTGATATTTATTTATTTTATTTTACTTTTTTCAAAATTCAATTTTAACTGTTTATAGATAAATCTTTTAGAATGCGAGAGTATTTGTAACTAATGATTTAAAAGAAAGTAACAAAAATAACAAATTTTACAAAAATATTTCATCAATATATATATATATATATATATATATATATATATATATATATATATATATATATATATATATATATATATATATATATATATTAAAGCTAAACCACCAATGAAACTAGCAAAACTTTGCTATTAAAAAAAATAATAATAATAAATAAATAAATTCGCAAAGCTTTGCTAATCTTTAAAAAGAAATTGCAATACCTTGCTGGTTTTTAGAAATCTAGCAAGGTTGAAAACCAGTAAGGTTCATTTTGTTATTATTATTATTATTATTTTTAAATCGCAAGGTTGACGTTGTTAGTTTTCAACTTTGTTGTTATTCTAGAAAAACTAACAAGGCCTTGTTAGTTTCACGTGTAGTTTGACTTTTTAAATTAAACAATAAATATTTTGTGAAATATATTTGTAAACTTGATTATTTTTTGTCAATTTCCCTTTAAACTATTGTACTATTATACGCTAAACATTTACCTAATAGACGCGTGTTAGCAAAACCATACTTTCATAGCCAAAAGATTCGTGTAGAACCAAATTTTACCATAGAATCAATCAAGCAATCTCAGCCACTAATTTTTTTTTATCAAATAAAAAAATAAACTTTCACCCTTTTTTTAAAAATTAAATATCTCGCAAACCGTAAATTGTTACGCGAAAAAAAATACCATCGCGACGAGAATTAAATTATCTTTCTATAGATACGCATTGTTACATACTTTCGACGAACTTTTTTTTCGACGAATTTCTATTTTTTTAAAAATTTCCGCCCAAAAAAACCATATATGATTTGTAAAAATCATACGTGATTTGTTAAAATCAAATCATATATGATTTTTACGAATCATATATGATTTTTAAAAATCATATATGATTCGTAATTACGAATCATATATGATTTGTAAAAATCATATATGATTCGTAAGAATCATATGTGATTTGTAGGGATGAGCATTTTGAACCGAATCCCAGAACCGAACCGTACCGATTCTCGAGATACAGTACGGTACCGGGACTACGAAATAAGGTGAAAAAAAAATGGGACCATTAATTCGGTACGGGATCGGTACCAAATCGGGAGATTCCCAAAAAAAATGGGAAAAACCCGATTTCCCGGTACCGATATCCGAATCCCGTTCGGTACAGTACCGGTACCACTAATTTTGCTCGGGAAAAAACCGGTACCACTAATTCGGTACGGTACCAGTACCGTGCTCATCCCTAGTGATTTGTAAAAATCAAATCATATGTGATTTTTACGAATCATATATGATTTTTCTGGGCGAAAAAAAAAATCGTCGAAAGTAGATAACAATGCATATCTATATAAAGATAATTTAATTCTCGTCGTGATGACTTTTTTTTTTTTTTTTTTTTTTTTTTTTTGTAGCTCGAAGATTTACCGTTTGCAAGATAGGTTGTTTTGAAAAAAAAAATGAAATATATAAATAGGTGACTATGATTTATTAATAGGTTTTATAGCATGTATGGGTTATTCATGTATTTTAACTCTACTTTCATATGTCTTAAAATAGCATTTGTTGAACAATGAAACGGTAGTATCAAATTAGTTAAGTAAAAGACAAAAGTTTTACTCTTTTATAAACGGTAAATATTTCCTAAAAGGAATTGATTTACGCGCTTATATTTTTTATCGGGACATTCTGCTGTGTGCAATACATACTTGTACAATTTTACGCTTTATATAATTGGGTGTACAAATAAAAAATATGAGTGTACAAATCTTTTCCTTTTCATAAATGTTACATGTTTATATATACTAGAAATAATTCGAAAGTAGCAAAATAATGTTGACTAACTATACATTTACCCTTGTTGACTGAAATAATGTGTAGATCGATTTTTCTTTTCCCCATCTGCTTCATAAATGATCTGTTCCTTTACTTTTTAGTATTTTTTAGCACAAAAATATTCACGCAGCTTTTGATTTCGCTTATTCCGATTTTGCTTTGGTTTTGTGCACGACAACTGGTTTTGTATTGTTGTATAAATGATCTATTCATTTACCCTTGTTGACTGAGATTTTGTTTAGCACTGACATGGCACTTTGGGATATTACGCTTAACATTTGTTTTTTGTTTTTATTCTTAATTTCGTTTATCAAACTCTCGATACATCCTGATAAAGCATTACGAGTTTGAAGGACATGTTAGCATAATATGTGGCATAGGCTCATGTTTGTTTACGTTAGGTTTTCTATTGTATTGTTTGTTTTTTGTTTTAAAGCACTTTACATACAATTTTTGTTATTCACTTAGTGAAATAATACTAATTTTTGTTTCTACATAACTAACTTGTACAAAATGCGTAAAGCACAATATTATAAAAAGATTTTTATATAGCTATGTTTAGCAAAACTTTTGATAAGAAATCATGCTAAATTACAAATCAATAGTTCAAGCTTTTGAGTTAATTATTAGTACTTTGGCGTAATGATATCCAAATGTTAGTTAATTTAGGCAACAAGATCGAAGGCGATGATGTCTTTATATAAAGAAAATAAAAAAAGTTTGAGCACAGGCGGCCGGCTAGATGAACAATATGGTCTGTTTTGGTTAAAAATGGTTTGGACACATCAACTTCCAAATACTTTTACTCTTCCTTTTTAAAGGAAAATTTTTCAGTTAGTTGGCGCCTTAAGTATGATATTAAAAAATACGTATATGTTGAGAGTTGTGACAGTAAAAAAAATCATACGCGAAACGCTTTAGAGAATTGAAGGATATAAATTTATAACTCTTGATCATTTTAACCATTTTTTACTTCTAATATCTCAAAATTTAACTACTCCGTATTTTTGATTTCGTGAGAGATCAAATCAAAGTCAATGTGGTACCTCTAGTCTGAACTATAATAAAGACATTGGGAAAGAACCCTTAATTCATTGCTCACATAACTTGCATGAAAGTTGTTTAGTTTGTATGACGTATATCTAATTTGCAGCACTTCTCATCTCATACGATTAATCCTATGTATCTAAGTTACCTTTCGATATACTCACAATTAGGTGTAACAAAGATGTGTACGATGAGGATAGCGAATCTTTAAGTGCATCAACAACTTTGAATAGCTTTAGACCGGACGGAGTGGAGCACTTTTATCACTTGTGAGGTGCTACCTCACGCACGAAAACCACAACTTAGCATGTATGTCATGCGTGACTATAAGAAAAACAATGAGACGAAAGGTGAGCAGTTGACCTCTTGCATTTGTGCAAAGTGGGTATGCTTAATTATAAAAAATTTTGTTTGTGAATATGTGTAGGATATTTTGCGAGGTATGTTTGTTAAAGTGAGTATTTTAATGTAAGGTGAGGAATGGTGTGATCATTACAGATTTACATATGAAAGTTAAAGAGATATGAAAAAAGATTTAAAAAAAATAAAATAAAATAAAAAATCTGAAATGACATAATGTGAAAGATGAGGCGATGTAACCACTACTCGACCCATAATTAATTTTGGGATGAACTAACCTACTCATATCTTGAATAAGCTCTTTAAATTAGAATATAGTTTCTGACTAGTCAACGCCAACGAACTAACAATTAATTCACCAAAAAATATTTTTGTATTCACAAGTATTCCAAAAGGGAAAATGAATTTAGTCAGTAACCCATAAGGGGGTCGGCATTGGTCACGGGAAGGATGGCACGGTACCCTGCTACCGTGCGGGAACACCGCCGCCATTCCCGCGGTACCGCACGGTAGCCTTCTGGCACGGGGACTCTTCAGGCACGGAAAGGAAGCAATTTTTGAACGTTGGAATCCTTTTTTGAACGTTGGTACCTACCATTTAAGGCAATGGTTATAAATTTTTTTTTTTTTTTTTTTTTTTTTTAACGTTGGTACCTACTTTGGTATATATATACACAGCTACACAAAGTCATACAACACACAAAAAAAAGAACATACCTTCCCATTCAATCCGATCTAAAAAAAAAAAAAAAAAAAAAAAAAAAAAAAAAAAAAAACAACTCACCAAAATGGAATTTAAAAGAATTGGTTCGACTCTATTGTTGGATGAGCCGTTTCAGTGGTCCGACGATAGTAGCCTCGAGGTTTTTGCTAACGCGATTGACGAAGATGAGGCAGCTGATACGGCACGGTCGAAACGCAAATCAGTAAAACGCGATCGGGTCAAAGCTTCAGAAAGATTGCATCTTGATTATTTTTGTGAAGATCCCAAATTCGACGATGAGTTTTTTGAAGATAGGTATCGTATGCCTAAAAGTTTATTTTTAAAAATAACGCGCGCTATTGAGGCTAGATTCGAGTATTTTCAAGAAGGTTATGATGCTAGATCGAAAAAAAGTTTCACAGCCATACAAAAATGTTCGTCTGCCATTAAACAACTCGCAACCGGTGCATCACTGGATGAGTTTGACGAATATTTAGAAATGACACAAAGAACGTCACGTGAATGCCTTCAATTTTTTTGTGATGCTATTATTCAATTGTACGCTCGAGAATTCCTACGTACACCAACAAGCCATGATGTTGCACGTTTGTACGAAGCACACGAAGAGAGACATCACATTCCGGGTATGATCGGTAGCTTGGATTGCACACATTTTGTTTGAAGGAATTGTCCAGTGGAATTGAGGGGTCAATTTAAAAGAGGTGATCATCAATACCCGACGATTATGATGGAGGCAGTGGCGTCTCAGGATTTGTGGATATGGCACGCGTACTTTGGTCTGCCGGGTTCAAACAACGATATAAACGTTGTGATGCAATCTCCACTATTCACAACCGAGCGTAATGGTACGGCACCTAAGTGCCCATTTGTTGTGAATGGCCGTATGTACAAGCGTGGCTACTATCTAACCGATGGCATATATCCGACGTGGTCTACTTTTGTTAAAGCATTCAAATATCCAACCGACCCGAAAGAGAAAAAGTTCAAGAAAGTACAAGAGTCGGCTCGAAAGGATGTTGAATGGGTATTTGGTGTTCTTAAAGGTAAATGGGGTATACTGAATCGACCCTTACGGCCACACACAGTAGAAAGAATTAGCAAAATAGTGTATACGTGTGTGATTTTGCACAACATGATTATAAAAAACGCCGGTACCCGCAATCTCGCCAGTTCATATTCGGGATCCTCCGATCCAACCGGTGTTTGATGAAGCAGCCTTTGCCGAGATACGAGATGAGGACACCCATTTCATCTTCGATTTGATCTTATGGAGCATATTCACGCTCAACAATTACCATACCTCCAGGTGGATGATTCCGACGATGAAGTTTAGTTTTTTTAGTATTATGAAATTTAGTATTTTAATATTATGTAATGTTATTTTATGTTTTTTTAAGAATATTATGTAATGTTTTATGATATTTAATGGAATTTTAGTTTTTATTTTTATTTTAAAAGAATTAAAAAAAAAAAGAAAAAAAAAATGAAGTGAGGGATGGTGGTGTGGTGCCACAAGTGATGCCACAAGTGATGCCAACAAAAAAAAGGGTGAGGGATGAAAAAAATGGGTGAATGATGTGGCACAAGGGGATTGGTTGAGAGTGAGGGATGGTGGTATGGTGCCACAAGTGTTGCCAACCCCCTAAGGGTGTGTGTAAGCATTTTAAAATTATAAAAATGACAATTAATTAACTCATAAAATTTATAATTATATAATTTTAATTATTATAAAAAAGGTAAGTGATATTAACTATGAAATGTTTAAAGTTCATTAAATGTTAATTATATATTTATAGAAGATTTATGCACAATCTATAAAGTTGTGTTTAACAAAACCTGTTAGTAAAAGCAAATTTGCTCTTTAAATATGACGTTCTTTCTAGCGCATGTGTACACATATATTTACACAAAATTGATCGGTGAAACGTACTAACAAATACTACTTGTTTCAAAAAAATAAATAAATAAAATAAAATGATACATTTGAATGAAACATGCACAAATTGACATAGAGCAGTACTAAGGACCCAATGTTAAAAAAAAGAACTAAGGACTCAAATACTTGAGTTAAACGTTATTTACATGAAATAGGTACGATATGGGTGTGACCCAAGGTTGCAAAAATCGTTAGGCGGTAGCGTGGCGGCCGGGTACCGTCTAACGATTAATCGGTTAGGCGGGGATTAATCGGATTGGATTTTTTATATATAAAATTAAAAAATTTGAAACTATACGCCCGATTTGGCCGATCTAGCCGATTTTTTTCCGATTTGACCGATTTATCCCTGATTTGACCGATTTCTATCCGTAACCGAGTTGGCCGATTTATCCGATTTTTGTCCGATTTGGCCGATTTATGCCCGCTTTGACCGATTTTTATCCGATTAATCGGTATGTTGACCGATATTTGACCAAACCGATTAATAAGGCCGATTAGTGAATATCGTGACGGTTAATTCCCACCTAGTGATTAAGCGCCGTGGCGGCCGATTTTTATAACACTGGTGTGTGACCACAAATTAACATCAATGACAAGTACCCTCTCTAATGTCAAATTATCATTTGTCCTAGTGCTTCTAGAATCTCATATAAACCATATCTAGATATTACGAGTATTTTAGTTTGTTTTTTTCCTTTATCAGTCATTGTAATTTTTATATATAAACAAAATAATACATAAAAACTAACAAATAATATATTGAAACATTGATTTCACAATCAATAAAAAAACCGGAAGCAAATAGAAATCACAAAATTTTGTTCCCATTACAAGACAAATAATGACGAATCTAAAAAAAATGATGACAAAGCAATAGTTAAGTTCGGTGGATTAAAATGTTTTGATTTGGTTTCGTGTGGTTAAGAATCTGATAATGGTGCGAATTTCATTTGTTGTTGTCGGGTCAGACCCGTACGACCCGGATTGGGTCTCGCTATTGGTTACTTTGAAGTTTGCGTATTGATAAGTGGTAATCGATTTGTGGAATTGTGTAGTTTTGGGTTTGTGGTAAAACTTGTGTAGGATGCTTTTGGTAAATTCGATTGTGTTGGTTTGTCTCGGTACAGTCACAAAAACCACAAGGGTGGTTCGCTTTTGGTTTTGAATCAATAAGAAACACCCCAATGGGGTCAGTTCTTGCTTATGTGTTGATACAAGGAAACCCACCCGCAAAGGGTGTTTGACAGCCTGTGGCTCGACTTGTATTCATTTGTTGGCCTCGGTAAATGAAAACAAATTAAGAAAAGTAGAATACTTGAGTGGTATTATGGTTAATGTTATTTTCACAGTTTAAGTTGTGTGGGATTGTGTTAATAATAATAAATGGGTAACTGTTAGATTAATCTATAAACATATAATATCTATCAAAGAATCTTGAACTTAACCATGTCAAATTCAAGATTAGGGGAAGATTGTTGGGAATTCTACTAAGTAAGAATTCTGCTGACGGTTACTGCTGAAGAACTGGTTCTTGCTGAAGCAGTGTATCTGCTGAAGACAAGTTTCAGCATTATTAGTTTCTGCGGATATAAATATTTCGTATTTTATGTAATATAGTTAGGATATGCATGAGTTTATTTAGGAAGTGATAATGCATATCTTTTAAAGTTTTTAGAATATACGTTTCTTGTGAAACGGTTTAGGGTTCCTTGTGTATAAAAGGAACACACGATTATGTATTGAAGACACGTTTTTAGAAAACACTTTCAGTATTATTAAAAGATCCATAGAGGATCAATTGTTCTTAGTATTCAGTTGTTCATACTTGTGTTTGTTTCCACTTTAGAATACAAGTTACAAAGATTATCTTTTAGTGTGTTAGTGATTACATTAACATAACTAACGATTCACGAGTGCTCAAAGATCTATCAAGGTCTAAGGTTCAACAAGTGGTATCAGAGCCTCGGGAGAGTCTCTGTGATACTAAGAAATATCAATCTTACACCCTCTCAATCAAAACAACCAAAAACAATGCCTGGAACAGATGATGAATCTGATGCAACTCAGAACCAAAACACCACTTCTCTCCAACAACTCACTCTCTCAAACAGTAATGCCAAATTCCCATACCTTAAGAATGCAGAGGAGTATGAATTGTGGTCCATGAAGATGCAAAACTGGATCACAAACATTGACTGGAATCTTTGGGAACTTGTCCGTAATGGTAACAGCTTGAAGAAACATGTCAAAGATGCTGATGGGATTGTTACCATCGTAGGTCCTAAAACTGCTGAAGAAGTTCTAGCCGTGCAGAGGGAGAATAAAGTCATAACAATTCTCCTTCAGGCTATACCAGATGACCACATGGGTGACTTCCACTTCATGGAAGATGCCAAGGACATTTGGATGGCCATTAAGGCTAGATTTGGTGGGAATGATGAGTCAAGAAGGATGAAGAAATCAATGCTGAAGCAACAATTTCAAGAGTTTCAGATATCTGAGGAAGAAGGAATCCACAAGGGTTTTGACAGGTTCCACAAGATCTTGAGTCAACTTAATCAGCTGAAGGCTAGGCCGGATAATGAGGATTGCAATGCTAAGTTTCTAAGATCGTTGCCACCATCCTGGTTGCAAGTAAGCATTGCTCTCAAAACTAAAGGTGGATTGGACATGATCTCTTTTGATGACCTCTACAACAAGCTTAAATCTCTTGAGCCTGATGTTAGAAGTCCCATTCGTCCATCCACCCACTCAGCCTTTGTTAGCACCACATCCAATCCGGTGCATCATGCCTCAAGCTCTTACACCTCAGCATCATCTTCTCATACTCACACTAAACCAACTCCTAAATCAAAATCCAGTAATATAATGGAAGAGGTACTTCACTCTTTTGTTGCTGAATATGAACATCAGCAGTTTCTAGCTTATGAGGATTTTGAACAGTTGGAGCCATTGGAGATGGAAGAGATGAACTTGAAATGGCAGTTGGCAATGATTTCTCTGAATATCAAAAGGTTTAAGAATAAGTCTGGGAGAAAGTTTGGTTTTCAGGGAAGAGATGTAGCAAGATTTGACAGAAGGAAGGTTAAGTGCTACACTTGTGGTCAGATGGGTCACTTCTCAAAAGAATGCAAGGACAGAAAGCCTGGTGATGAAGTGAGATATGGCTCCTATCTAGTGGAAGCAGGAACTTCTAAAGCTGGAAATTCCAAAGCTTTGGTGACTGTGGATGAACATGTCAATTGGACTATTCATGAACCTGCTGAGGAGGAAGCTTCTAGTTCTGAGCAAGTGAATATGCTGGCATACTGCCCCACAGAGAATAAGAAGGAACAAGTTTCCTTGATGGGCATCTCTCAGGTACATAACTGTGTTTTTGGCTGTAGTGTAAGATATAATGAACTTAAACAAGAATATGATGAATTGAAACCTAAATATAATGAGTGTTATGTAGAAGTTGAGGCTTATAAAAGGGCTTTAAAAACTTTAGAAAGACAGAAGGTATGGTTTCAAAAGAATCAGCTTAAATATGAAGAAAAGATAAGAGTTTTACAAAGTGATTTAGAATGTGCAAAGATAGATTTAAGGCGTACTGAAAAAGAAAAATCTAGTGTAGAACTAAAGAAACAAGAATTACAAGTAAAGTTTGATAAAGAAGTGGCTAGTCGTAAGAAGTGGCAAGAAGGGTCTTCTCATTTAAATAAATTGATTGATAGTAGTCAATCTGTTAGGTCTAGAAAAGCGTTAGGGTATGATAAATATATAGATCCAGAGGAATTAACTTACCCTGATATATCTAGTGTTTTTTACCCTGAACCTGTACTAGAATTTCAAAAACCTGTAAAATATGTTAAGGAAGGGGGAACGAATGCTGTACCTGGACCTATTAGAGGAGAACACATGCCCACAGACCTATCTATAACTGTTGACTTTGATGGATCACACCATCTTTATGGCAAAAAGTCAATTGACTTGCCAGACCCTGATACTAAATCTACTAACTTTGTCTCTTGTTCTGACATTGACAAGTCTTCTGACTAAGGGTCTACTTCCTATACCAGTTTTGATTCAAGTGAAAAGTCAGACCTTCCCAAGACACACCCAAGACATCACCCAAGACTCCCTACAAGCCTGTTAGAGTTACTGCTGATACCAAGACAGTTTCTTCTGAAGACTTGTTATTTAATTCTTTGCAAAGCAATGTTTCTAGTTCTGTTAAAAACAATTCTGTTAATGTTTGTGGTTTGAATTCTTTTTCATGTTATGGAAAATCTTTCACTTTGAATAAATCTTCTAAAAAGTAGAAATGCTTTGTGTGTGGAAGTAAATTTCATTTGATTAAGGATTGTACTTTTCATGAGCAAAGAATGGGCGTATGTGCTAGTCAAAGAAAACCTAGGAAAATGTGGAAAAATGTTAATGATTTACCATCTTTTGTTCCACATCAGCAGAAACACAATTCTGCTGAAAAACATTCTTTATGGAGAAGAACTGGTACTAGACCTTATATGTGACCCACTAGTTCTTACTTTCATAATGGTTATTGGCCTAGACATTTTGACTCTATGTATGTTGGTGGAGGGTATTGGGATACTGCTGTGAAGCCCTCAGCAGGTTGTTCTTGGACAAGGAAGGGGCCTAATTTTCGATACAGGCCCAAGAACAATGGTGGATCTAATACATCTACATGGCCTAACACTTATGATCCACAAGGCAGGCTCAAGTCAGCAATGACTTGAGTCTCCAATGTGTACTAATTTTTGTATATTCTTTTGTTGTTGTTGTAGGATCATCCCCTGAAGAGTACTGAAGTAGGCATAGTCGATAGTGGATGTTCCAGAAGCATGTCAGGGAACAAGGATAAGATGCATGACTTTGTACCTATAGAAGGAGGAGGCAATGTGACTTTTGGTGGAAGAGATGACAAAATCACTCGGAAAGGCACTATTAAAACACCTTTGTTAGATTTTGAGAATGTATATTATGTGAAGGAACTTCAGCACTTCAATCTATTCTCTGTATCACAAATTTGTGACACCAAGAATAAAGTTTTCTTCTCTAAGGATGAATGTCTTGTGCTCTCAAAGGACTTCAAACTTCCAGAAGATACAACCGTTTTGCTACGAGTTCCTAGGACCTTAAATTTATACACATTCAATCTGAATGATGTCCAACCTGAAGGTGATCTAACATGTTTGGTGGCCAAAGCTTCCCTGGATGAATCTACCAAATGGCATAGGAGGATGGCCCATGTGAATTTCAAGACCATTAACAAGCTTTCTAAACTTGGTCTGGTTCAGGGACTTCCTTCTAAAGTATTCACCAATGAACATAACTATGTTGCCTGCAACAAAGGAAAGCAACACAAAGCCTCATACAAAGCCATAACATCTGTGAGCACCATATCAAAACCCCTTCAGTTGCTTCACATGGATCTCTTTGGTCCAACTCCTATCAGAAGTATTGATCATAAGTACTTCTGCCTGGTTATCACTGATGATTATAGCTGGTTTTGCTGGGTATTCTTTATGAAAACAAAAGATGAAACAACTCCTATTTTAAAAGAATTCATCACCCTAATTGAAAACCAGCTAAATAAAAAGGTTAAAGGCATTAGGTGTGGCAATGGGACTGAGTTCAAAAATGTCATCTTAATAGAACTCTATAAGTCTAAAGGGATAAAAAGGGACTACAGCACTCCAAGGACCCCACAACAAAATGGGGTTGCTGAAAAGAAGAATAGGACCTTAATAGAGGCAGCAAGATCCATGCTTGCAGACTCTAAATTACCCACTATGTTCTGGACTGAAGCAGTAAGCACTGCTTGTTATATTTTAAACAGGGTATCCATCACTAGACCTCATGTCAAGACACCTTATGAACTTCTCACTGGGAAAGTTCCTGATATTCATTACCTTAAACCTTTTGGTTGTAAAGTGACTATTTTGATTACTGGTGATACACTAGGAAAGTTTGATGGGAAAGCTGATGAGGGATATATTGTGGGTTATTCAGCTCATAGCAAGGCCTATAGGGTGTACAATTTAAATGCTAAAATGATAGAGGAGACCCTCAACCTAAGATTCCTAGAAGATCAGCTTAATGTTCAAGGACAAGGTCATTCTTGGTATTTTGACCTGGATTATTTAACTGATCACTTGGGTTATTCTAGACATGTGTCTAACCAATTTGCAGGAACAAAAGAGTCTCCTACTAACCCTGCAGGTGCCCTGGATGCTGACTCAGAAAGTGACTCTGAGAAAGATGAACAAACCATTGTTGTACCTTCTTTTCCCCCTAACCATTTTGTAGGTGATAATTCCGCTGCTGAGCATGAAGATGAGTCACATTATGCAGAGGATCTTGCCAGACTCAAGAAGCAAGAACATGCAGCCACTCAGGAAGCTAAGAGGCTCAGTGAAAAGTTTGCACAAGAGACTGATGCCTTACTTCAACAATCAGCACAAGCAGTCAGTGGAAACCAGGATGCTGCTGACAGTTCTACTGAAGGCTCTCATGTTCCTTCTGATGTGATCAAAACTGCTGATAGTCCTGCTGCACAATCTCCCATTTCTACTGAAGTGTCTACAGACTTTGGGAAACCATTTACAAGATTTCCAGGTCCTACTGATCTTGGTAATTATCAACCTAAGGCTGGCATCTTCAACTCCTCTTCCTATGACAGTGAGTTTGGACCCACTGTAAACAACCTTGACATCACCATCAATGTCAACCCCACAGCAACAAAGAGGATCAATATTGCTCATCCCCTAACAAAGGTTATTGGAGATCCTCAAGCACCTGTTAGAACTAGAAGTACTGTGAAGAATACTAAATATGGTGAAGTTGCTTTCATTTCCTATGTCTACAATCAACAAAGGGACAATCATACAGACTTTAAACATTGTCTGTTTGCTTGCTTCCTTCCACAAATAGAGCCAACCAGTGTTCCTCAAGCACTTGCTGATTCAAGTTGGCTTGAAGCAATGCAAGAAGAGATGCTACAATTTAAGAATCAGCAGGTTTGGATATTGGTACCTTTTCCTGATGGTAAATATGCAATTGGGACAAAATGGATTTTGAAGAATAAAAGAGATGCAAGGTGTATTGTGGTGAAAAACAAAGCAAGGTTAGTGGCTCAGGGGTTCAGGCAAAAGGAAGGAATAGACTATGATGAAGTCTTTGCACCAGTGGCTAAAGTTGAAGCAATCAGGATATTCTTGGCCTATGCATCTTATATGGATTTTATGGTATATCAGATGGATGTCAAAAGTGTTTTTCTGTATGGTGAGATTGAAGAGGAGGTTTATGTGACTCAACCCAAGGGTTTTGAAGACCCAGATCAGCCTGATCATGTTTATAAAGTTGTTAAAGCTCTCTATGGACTACATCAGGCACCTAGAGCTTGGTATGCTAGGCTTTCTACATTTCTGCTGAAGCATGGCTACAGAAGAGGTGCCATTGACAAGACTCTCTTCCTTAAGAAAGACTCTAGGGATATCATTCTAGTGCAAGTTTACGTGGATGACATCATATTTGGTTCCACTAAAGAAGAATGGTGTAGAAAGTTTGAGGATTTGATGAAGGGAGAATTTCAGATGAGTGCCATGGGGGAGCTCACTTTCTTTTTGAGTTTACAAGTTCAGCAGAAACCTGATGGTATCTTTATCAGTCAGGATAAGTATGTAAGAGATATGTTGAAAAAATTTGACATGGACAATGTCAGAACTGCCACTACTCCTTATGAAGCCCCCAAACTAAAGAACAATCTTGAACATGATCTTTCTGTGAATGTCCATTTGTACAGGTCCATGATTGGTTCTTTGATGTATTTGACTGCTTCTAGACCTGATATTACATTTGCTGTGAGTGCTTGTTCTAGGCACCAAGTCACTCCACTTACTTCTCACTCGAATGCTGTCAAAAAGATCTTCAAGTACCTGAAAGGCCAACCCAAATTAGGTCTTTGGTACCCAAAAGAATCTCCTTTTAAGCTGGAAGCATTTAGTGATAGTGACTATGCTGGTGCCAATATGGATAGGAGATCCACAACTGGAGGTTGCCAATTCCTTGGAAGAAGACTGATTTCTTGGCAAAGCAAGAAACAGACCATTGTTGCTATCTCTACTACTGAAGCAGAGTATGTTGCTGTTGCCAATTTTTGTGGACATGTTCTATGGATTCAGAATCAATTGCTGGATTATGGGTATAATTTCATGAATACCACCATTTTTATTGACAATCAAAATACCATTTGCATTGTTAAAAATCCAGTTTTTCATAATAGAACCAAAAATATTGAAATCAGGCACCACTTTATCAGGGATGCTTATGAAAAACATTTAATTAAAGTGGTTAAAATTCACACAGATGATAATGTCGCAGACCTGTTAACTAAAGCTTTTGATGGACCTAGGTTTCAACACTTAGTGGTCCATATTGGTATGCTTAACCCTTGAATGTAAAGTTTGAGGGGAGGCATATGCCTCAAGGGAGGATTGTGATTGTAAACTTTGTATACTTTATGTATATTACTGTTTGGCTAACACTAACAAACTAATGTTTCTATAAGATTTGCTTGTTTTGTTACTCTGTGTCTATTTTGCAGAATGTCCTTATGTGAAGTTGCTGAGTTTTATGAGATATTTTCTAAAGGAATGTGATCATGTTTGCTGAGCATTGTTTCTACTGAAGAGTCAATTGTACTAAAACACATTGCTTCTACTGAAGTAATACACAAGAATTGACAATGAAGGAAAGATGTTCATTCATTCAAGAAACAATTTACAGCTTACATTCAACTTCAAAGTGGAATACAAAGAGCATTCCTACACTAAGTCTACCAAACTAATACTAAGCTTCTATCATCTATTACAAAAAGGGCTGGTGGATATGTATGACCAGTGTGATAAAGAAGCTGAAGGTGAAAATGGAAAATAATGATGATGATGACGACGAAGATGCTCAAGAACCGAGTTTTATATCTTTAGTTCATGGCAAGAAGATGCTCAAGAACCTAGTTTTACATCTTTGGTCCTTGGCAACATCCCATCATCAACTACTCCTTTTCCCCTTTCCCCTTACCCACCACCTCTGCCTTTTTGCCCTTTCCCCTGTGTCCATGGTATGAAGCACCAGATCCTAGAGCAGGAAGACCCAACACCACACCCCGTGATGTTGGAAGAGATGGATTCCTCTTCCTTGGCCTTGGTTGGGATCTCTCTGGTGTGGAAGGAGGAAGGAATGATGGATCTTCGTCTTCATCCTCTGAAGAGTCTTCATCAGAAGTAAAGATGAAGGGAGAGACATATTGTCTCTCAGCAAGAATGGAGGCATTGCTTGGTTCACCCCTCTCCAGTGCATTCCATCACCTTTCCAACTCTCTAGCATAATCTGAATCATCTAATTCAGAAGGATACAGTGGAAGATCATCTGATGAGGAAGAGGAGGAAGAGGAGGAGGTCAGGTCAATAATTTCTGGTTTGGAAGACATTATTTGGTGATGAATTGGGGTTAATTGTGAAATTAGGGTTTTGATATGATTTGGGGATAATTGATATCTGAGAAGTGTGATTTGGAGGTTATTAAATAGGCGAAGTCTAGGCTTTATGATCATTAATGCGAGTTGGGTGGCACAGTAAAAATCAAGATATTCACTGAAGATATTTTTATTCTTGATTGGTTTCTGCTGATTGACCATCCATCAGCAGATTGACTTTCATTTCGGCGGAAGGGTTATTTTGAAATTGGACGGATCCACTTTACACGTCAGATATGGTCAACGATTTCTTCCGATAATTTTTTACCATGATTGGGGAACTTCCTTTTATAACCTACTTTGCATATCTTCGCCAAAACTAAATTATTCAACCATCCCTCAATTTAAACCCATCATTTCTCTGCATAATTCATAACCGTTTCTTGCAAATCATTCAAATGGCAAGACTTCAATTCAAGAAAGATCACAACAAGTTTGCTATTCTGAAAAAGGCTAAGGGTCATGAAGAGTATGATTCAATGGTGGAGTTTATACAGCGTTCAAAGATTCATTATGCTTTAACACATTCTCCAAATGTGATATATGAATCTATGGTGAAGCAATTTTGGGCATCTGCTAGGAAAAGATCTGACACGGAGATCGTGGCTGACATTGATGGTAATGAGTATGTGGTGACTGAAATTTTGATAAGGACAACACTTCAGTTGGATGATGAGAATGGTGTTTTTCACTCCAACACTGAAGAGATACTTGCCGGGTTGAGGGAAGCTGGTTATCAAAGCACTAACACAACTAAGTGGCTGAAGAATCAGTTCTATCCCAAGTGGAGGTATTTGGTGCATTTGCTGCTCCAATGTATCAGCAATAAGTGTGGTGGCTGGGATCAGTTCTCTGCCCAATTGGGTTGTGGTATTGTCTATATTTCTAAAGGGTTAACTTATAATTTCTCAAAGTTTATTTTTTCTAATATGCTAGAAAATATTGAGAAACAAAATCGTAAGTTTTTAATGTACCCTAGGTTTCTACAAATTATTTTAGACATAACCACTGAAGACAGAATTCATGTGCCCATTAAAAGTCTTGGTTCTAAGTTATTTGCCTCTATGAAAACTAACTATAATGGGGAACATCGCCCTCTGTTAGCTGCTATGTTGCCACATGGCAATGATGATGCAGTTGAGGGTGATGCTACTGATCATATGCCCTCTCCAAATGTTGCTGATGATGGTAATCCATCATCTTCTGGTGTTGCTGCTGATAGTAATCCTTCAGTGGTAAATGAGGGAGAGCCATCTACAACTGCTGAACCATTACCTGTTTCTTCTGACCAACCTCCACCTTCCCCTTTACCACTGTCACCTAGTCCTGTTCCATCACAATCTCAGGTTGCTCCTGTTGAGCTAACTCCTGAGGTTGAAGAGACAATTCAGTCTCTTGGTACACAAGTACCTACACCTCTTGAGCCAGAGATTACTAGATTACCTACACCTAGTCCTGTAAGAGAGACATTTGATGAAGGCTCTCCCAATGTTGTACATATGTCTGTCTCTCATGCTAGGTTCAATGAAGCTCCTTTTACCACTGAGCAATCTGTTGGTGGAGCAGAGGACCCTGTTACTCTCACCTCTGTACATGATTTGCATTGTAGGTATATTCAAAATGATGCTCTTCAAAAGGAGCTTGCAGATACCAAATCTACTCTTGGTGGTGAAATTGACATACTGAAAAGCAAGGTTCAGGAATTGGAGGCACAACTTGCTCAGCAGAAGAAAAGAAAGATAGTGATAGATGCTGATGATGTGCCTAAGGAGAGTAATTTGGATTCCCTGGAAATCCTGGCTGAAGTTGCTAGACAGACTCATGCTTCTTCTCCTAAAGTTGCTGAAGTTTCACAACCCAAGCAGACAATTCATTTCAGCAGAAGAAGTAGACAACAGTATTTGGCAAAGAAAGCTGCTGAATCTTCTAAGGTGACTAGTGGTGATGAGATTCTTATGGCAGAAGCTGGTGATACTCTTCAGGAGAAACAACCAACTAGTGACATTGCTACTGAAACGACTACTGATGAGGTTCATGCATTAGTAGCTACAATTTTTGTTGCTGGTAAAGAGTATATGGATTCACCTACAACTGATCCAACTATTCCTGAGCAAGTTTCTCATGAAGACACCACTGCAACTCTTAAGACTACAGGATCTGCTGATAATCTAACTGAATTTGATGTTCAAGATATTCATGCTGATCCTATGGAAGAGTTAGTCATTCCTAATGATGATTCTGCTGAAGCTGCTGAAGTATGTACTGATGATCTCATCCCAAAAAAGGAAAGACTTGAGCAAGAAAGACTTTGGAAAGAATGGGAAGATTATAAGAAGAGTGTAGATTTGGCAAAGGAAGAGCAAGCCAAATATGATTCAGAATATCAGTCTGCTACACAGAGATATATTTCTACCTTGCCTATTGAAAGACAGAGAGAATTGGATGCTGCTATTTCAAATTTTGATGAATCAGACTGGCAGCATATTGGAGAACAAGTGATTGCTACTCTGGGTTTAGCTGCCAAAATTCTTGGAAATGAGGTGAATAAAGAGGATTGGGTTTCTGGAATAGTGAAGAAGATGAAATTAAGAAAGAAAGAAGCAGATGAGCAATAAGCCAAAGCAAAAAGGGATAAACCAATGACTCAAGCACAGTAGAGGGATTATATGAGAACTTATGTGAAAAGTCAAAGCAGTGCTCTCTATAATAATGCTTGGACTAAGAAACAAGTTTGGGCTCTTTTAGATGAACAATTGGTTCTTATGTATAATAGAATCAAGTCTAGATGTGAAAAGGATGGCATGAGTGCTCCTAAGCTTGTTCCTACCATTCTTGCTGATGATGCAGAACCATCTTCTCAGAAAGTTCAACTTGATGAAGCTGTTTCTTCTAGTGTGCTTGCTAGGTCTCCATCATTGTCTGCTGATGCTGTTTCTACTATGAATGGTGATGTTCCTGTTGTTGATCAAGCATCTTTACCTGATACTTCTGCTGATGTGACAAGTGCTGCTGCTTCATCTGTTGTTGATAAAGGTAAATCCAAAGTTGTAGCAGAAGCTCTTCCTTCTAGAAAGAGAACCAGAAAACGAATGGAGGAAGAGAGGTTGGGTGAAGAGGCTACAAAAAGGTTAGCTGATGATCAACAAGCTGAAATGGCAAGATTTCATGAGCTTAAGGAAAGAGAAGTAGAGCTTGTAGCTGCTAGGGCTAAACAGGTAAGGAAGGCCATGGATGAACAATATGCATCTGCTGCACTTGATTCTCCTCAGGATTCTACTGATGAACAAATGGATATTCCATCAGTGGAAACTAATGCTAAAGAAGATATACCTACTGAGGATGTAGCTTCTGAGGAACCTTCTTTACTACATGATTCTATTTATGTTCCTGGAAGAAGGGCCAAGAGAATGGCCAGAGTAAGAACTTCACAATCAGCACAAAGATTAGTAGATGTTAATGCTCCTGATGCTTCCTTTATCAAAGAAGGATCCCCTGATGATTGGCCAGAGGGTGTTTGTAGGATCGTAATATATGTTGATTCTTGTGGTTCGGGAGGTCTTGGATTGTGGAAGATAAATGTAAACATGGTGGAGAGTTTAGAGAGAGAATGAGAGAAATGGGAGGATTTCTTGAGAGAGAAAAACACCTTTGAGGTGTGTGTTATTATGAAATCAACCAACCCTTCCCTTGTGTGGGAAGGGGTATATATACAATTATAATATACGCCCTCCTGCGGGCTGTGGATCAGGTATACAGTGGGTAAAGACCCGTCCTTCCTCCACGGTGTGACTAATATCTAAACTATTACTATAATATCTAATCTAATAAATAAACTAACTACGAGCTAACTTAATGCTATTACAATCATTAGGTGACCGAGACTTTTACAGGAATATTTGTATTCCTAACAATCTCCCCCTAAGCGAGGTCACCTTTGAAATTAAGCTCTTTGGTCTGATGCGTGGGAATCGCACCTTGCTTTACCTCTCGAGGGATCTCGAGAAGCTTACAACCCCCACCAGGCAGTGTACCTGATCGTTGTAGTATAGTATAGTGACAAGTACCGGGGGATTGATCGTTCAGCTTAGGAATAGTGTCGCTAGGATTCGAAAACCTAATTAATAGTTCTAGAGGTGAGAGATGATTATTTTTGTATTTTTATATTTTTATGAAAGCAATTAAAATCTCGGTTTTTGAAGGAGTGGGCGGAATTAGTTGCTAGTCAACTAACCCAAAACTAATATATAATCAAAATAAAATAATAAAAGTGAAAACAAACTAATTATACTAAGGTTGTGAGCAGTAATTGGAGAAATTGTGTTTACTTAGACTTCATTACTCCCTAGATATCTTTTACATGTTAATTACTTGTTATACTTGTATGGATGACGGATTGTATTCCTTAATATCATTCGTGGGGTGGCATACATAACTCCCCAACCCTATGAGCTCTTATCTCCTCCTACACCATGACCCAGCACAACTATAGGGATTGTAAACAGTGGCTCATGCATTAAATACAACCAATAAAGACCTAGTACGCCTCGGTTCATGTTTCTTAAGACGTTCAAGCATGTTACCATTTGGAGATCTGCCAGTTTTCTTAAGCCTAACATATAAATCATTCATCCAAGAACAAGAATAAACAAGTAATCAACACATAATCAACATCTAAGTTTCATTAGATCTAAGCAAACACAAGAGAGATCTAGCCTAGCATAATTGATTTGAGACAAGAACAAGATATAAACAACCAACACATAGACATATTGATTGAATTAGAAGAACACTTATCTCAATTACAATGCAAGGTATCAAGGGTTTGGAACCCTTGAAAAACCTGTAAAAGAGGCACCAAATTCGTCTTTAGGGTTTCACCAAAACTTCTCTCCCCCTTTTAATGAAAAAACTAGAAAACTATATATAGGAAAAGTAGGCTGACGGCGTCAAGAGTTACATGTGACGTCGTCACCTCGCCGCCATATACTTCCTCAGACGGCCTTGATCAACTTATGACGGCCTATGTGACGCCGTCACCGACCACGGTATTTTATTCTTGCCACTTTGACGCCGTCATGAAGGCGTTTGACGCCGTCACCACCTTCGGTATTTTAATCTTCATGTCTGACGCCGTCAAGATATTACTCTTGACGCCGTCACCTTGTATCTTCAGCATGGAAATTTGGTACTTTGCCGTTTTCTTCACTTTTATGCTCCAAAAACGTCCAAAATGGCTTCTTTTCCAGAATTCACTCTCCAAACACCTAAAATCACAAAAGGAACGATTTAGGGCAATATTTGATCAAATAAATTCGGATTCGGGCTTAAATGACCCCCTAAAAACGGATCATTTTTCGCCTCATCATATACCCTTACACTTGAGATTTGCTTGTCCTCAAGCAAATGCGCTTTTATTCTACTCGAAAGACAAGTTAGGGGTCATTTAACACTAATATAAAAGTAATTACAACAAATAATCGTTCCACTAAAGACCAATAGACAAGCACGGAGGTCATACACAAGCACCTCACAAATAGTGTTTAGATACTCACATCTCTCGGGTGTAATAAAGTAATATAACATTATGGAAATGGAAGATATCTCTCACTACCTGTCATAACAAAATAGATTACCATAGGCTTGGGAAAGGATCAAACCTCCACCACATGGCGTAAGCACCTAGGATAAACTATTAAAGAGGTCTTTTAAAGGGTTGTAACGTTAGGTATAGGGATATGAATTACACGGTTTTGTTGGATAAAGGAAATTTTACTGGTGGCGAGTTAACAAACTTGGTTAATTACATGTACAAGATGGCGTTGCTAAGCCAAGACTAGACTCGACTTAAGCTAATAAATGAAAAATAACAAAAACATAAAATAAACATAGAATAAAAACGGGATGGTAGTCCGTATGTTTTTTTTCTCTTTTTCTTTTTCTATTTTTTTTTCTTTTTCTTGTTTTTTCTATTTTTTTTTTTTCGTTTTTTTTTTTTTTTTTTTTTTTTTTTTTTTTTTTTTTTTTTTTTTTTTTTGCATACACTCTTACCCTACCATCCGAAATAATACATCATAGGGGATGAGAATTCCCCTTACACTTGAATCTTTACATACTTTACATTTAACTAATCTAATGACTCGAATTAAGAAATTCAAAACACTTGGAGCACTTTTAAGATTAACGTACATATGGGGGTAATATATTATGTTCTTCCCCATTACTCCATAAAATAAGTACTTACCCATGAGTCCCAATCGTCCCAAAACAATATGTACAAGGATATGACTCGACTTAGCAACCATGTAATCAATTAGAAAGTTAACTTAGGGTTTAACAAATAACAATAATGCACTAAAAATGAGCGCATACACGGAAGGCTAAGGCGATTTGGGTGTACATTTAAGTGGGGTGTAACAAATTCTTCCTTTAAGTAAGATGCTTAAAGTTAGAAACGAAAAGATAGGCTCGGAGGGGTGTACTAGGGGTATCGTGTACTAAAAATGAGTACAACGCAAAGGGTGTGGGAAAAATTAGTTGACTTAACTAGCCAAGCAATATGACTTAAATGGTCAAGTAATTATAATACGGGTTTAACACAAGGGTGATCCTAATGCCTCTTATCATGTAGTAAATCCTACCACACGAATGTAGTCTCACTCGCGGTCTCGGGATGCATCACTAACGCAAGTTCTAGAATCTAAATGCTACCGGTACACTCATAAGCACTAATAGTAAATGCTTTTCCTATCAAATCTAAAGGCGAACCTCACATTTTTGGGTGGAAAATTTTTCTGAATATACGGTTATGTGCTAGTCATACAACCTCCTATCCATGAGACGCTTGCTATGGCTAAAGTTTCACTCCTAAATGTTGTAAAAAATTTTAAATTTGGCGTTAAAATTGCACTAACAAGTATTTCTCATAGTTTTATTACACATCTACTATCAGACAAAACAAACTCAAGCGAAAGTGCATATGTAAGGTATCATCTTTTTACCCTCCCCTTACACTTAAGATGAACATTGTCCCCAATGTTCAAGTAAAGAATGTAAAAGTGAAAAAGTAAAGAGAATGAAATCAAATACTCCCCTGATTCGCTCGGTATGGATTATAGGTTGACCAGGTTAAATCTTCCTCCAAGAAAACGAACAATCAAAGCTTCCCTTCCAGAGTATAAATCATCTTCTTGTCATAAATAACCTGTAAATCCTGACAACAATAGACAAGGCAACCTCGCGTAAAATCGGCGGCATCCTATATAAGTTACTAAATCCTAGAAAACAAGATAAGATATAATGCTTGTGGAATGAAGTTTGCAGATTTCCTGGAGATTATAAAACTTAATAATTCACAAAAACCATAAGACTCCGTTAGAAAAACAAAACCGGTAAAATTTCCAGATTTTTAACTCCTGACGCCGTCAAGAGCAATACTCTGACGCCGTCAGAATGGACCTGCAGAAATTCTTATGTTAAGTTTCCGGAAAATTTCTGGAAAAACTTTGTCCTACTTCCTGGAAAATCCTGCAAAACTTCATTATGACTCAATACAAGCATTTGACTCTAACAAATACGAATATACATGTTCATTAAATATTGTGGAGAATCATGATCGGTTTGTTTCTTAAAAACATATTTGGGGTTTCCCCTTACACTTATCTTTTGCAAAAATACCTTTAGGTTGGAGTTAAGACTAGGCCAAACAACATAATAAAGTATTTCCACATTTTAATTGAGAAACATGATCAACCAACAATAAAAATAAAACATGCATACGGAAGCAAATAACAATCAAACAAATAAAATCACACAAAACATGGGTTGCCTCCCAAGAAGCGCTTGTTTTTGTTCGAGTCACGAGCCTGACTCTACCCTTATTTCACGGATAAAGGTGAGGTTTTCCATACACTTAGGATTAAGTGCGGGTGAAAGTTGCAATACACACCCTTAGGGTGTAAATATGCCTCGTGAGGAAAGAGTGGTGGATGAATTGTATGCTCAAAGGGGTGTGCTCCTATCATCATAACCTTAACAAATTCAATCGGGTTAATGGGTGGATTAAGATTTTCTCCTAGAAAGGGATCATTTTCAATCAACTTCAAGAGATTACTAGTTGGGGATCCATCTTGACCCAATAAACCCGGTTTAAACCCATAATGTTTCTTGTGATCAATCACAAATGGGTGATGTAAGCATGTAAGGTCATTTTCCGCTCCTGTGTTAGCTTCCATTCTACAAGGCTTAGAGTCTACTACCTTTATCTTAAGACTACCCGGACTATATGGTTTGATGGGTGGATCGGAACCTATTTCAATTCCTAAATTCACATCCAAGGATGGAAGATTAGGTAACAGTTTTGGTTGAGGCTCCGGTTCATCAAAACTAGGAACTTCCCTAGAACTAAGGGTAAGGTTATCATTATAAGCATTCAAACCTATATCCTCTAGTTGTGTTTGGTCCAAGGGTTCTACCTCTATTGGGGTTCCTATAGTCTCTTCTACTTCTTCCGGGTAAGCCACGGGCGGTGTGTGTGCCTCAAATGATGGTAGGATTTGTGGGGTACTTTGTGGGCTTGGATTATCCACCTCATCCTCCATTGTATCAAGATTACCTATGTGCTTGTTTTGTACTATGGCTTTAGGTGACATCCACACAGGTATCCCTGAGTAATCATCCCCAGACAAACTTCCTGTTTGCTCCATCAAACTTGTTTTTGATTGATTTGTGATGTTGTTTGTTGGGTTGTCTACTCTATAATAATATTGGGCACAGTTTTCTATGGTATCCCACGCTTCTTCATCATTTAATTCCCTAGGGCCGCCATTGGCAAAATCATCGATGCGCATTTGGTCACATTGGCTGATACGATAGTAAAAGGTTTCGGTTAGGGATGCTAAAGAGAAACTATGATGAGGGAATTTTCGAAGTAAAATTTTAAAACGAGTCCATGCATCATATATGGGTTCATCTCGATATTGTTTGAAATTCGAGATGTCAACAGGGTAGAATGGCCTTTTTGGTTGGTGGTATGGTGGATTCGCGTACTCCATAATGGTGAACGGAATAGTCAATGAAAATTACGAAAAAACACACAAAGAAAAAGATAGACTAAAGAAATCCTAAAAAAAAAAAAAAAAATCTTACTAGAAAGGAATCTAGCAAGTAGACCTAATAAAAAGAAATTCTAACCTAGACAATAACTATTCCCCGGCAGCGGCGCCAAAAACTTGATGCGTGGGAATCGCACCTTGCTTTACCTCTCGAGGGATCTCGAGAAGCTTACAACCCCCACCAGGCAGTGTACCTGATCGTTGTAGTATAGTATAGTGACAAGTACCGGGGGATTGATCGTTCAGCTTAGGAATAGTGTCGCTAGGATTAGAAAACCTAATTAATAGTTCTAGAGGTGAGAGATGATTATTTTTGTATTTTTATATTTTTATGAAAGCAATTAAAATCTCGGTTTTTGAAGGAGTGGGCGGAATTAGTTGCTAGTCAACTAACCCAAAACTAATATATAATCAAAATAAAATAATAAAAGTGAAAACAAACTAATTATACTAAGGTTGTGAGCAGTAATTGGAGAAATTGTGTTTACTTAGACTTCATTACTCCCTAGATATCTTTTACATGTTAATTACTTGTTATACTTGTATGGATGACGGATTGTATTCCTTAATATCATTCGTGGGGTGGAATACATAACTCCCCAACCCTATGAGCTCTTATCTCCTCCTACACCATGACCCAGCACAACTATAGGGATTGTAAACAGTGGCTCATGCATTAAATACAACCAATAAAGACCTAGTACGCCTCGGTTCATGTTTCTTAAGACGTTCAAGCATGTTACCATTTGGAGATCTGCCAGTTTTCTTAAGCCTAACATATAAATCATTCATCCAAGAACAAGAATAAACAAGTAATCAACACATAATCAACATCTAGGTTTCATTAGATCTAAGCAAACACAAGAGAGATCTAGCCTAGCATAATTGAATTGAGACAAGAACAAGATATAAACAACCAACACATAGACATATTGATTGAATTAGAAGAACACTTATCTCAATTACAATGCAAGGTATCAAGGGTTTGGAACCCTTGAAAAACCTGTAAAAGAGGCACCAAATTCGTCTTTAGGGTTTCACCAAAACTTCTCTCCCACTTTTAATAAAAAAAACTAGAAAACTATATATAGGAAAAGTAGGCTGACGGCGTCAAGAGTTACATGTGACGCCGTCACCTCGCCGCCATATACTTCCTCGGACGGCCTTGATCAACTTATGACGGCCTATGTGACGCCGTCACCGACCACGGTATTTTATTCTTGCCACTTTGACGCCGTCATGAAGGCGTTTGACGCCGTCACCACCTTCGGTATTTTAATCTTCATGTCTGGCGCCGTCAAGATATTACTCTTGACGCCGTCACCTTGTATCTTCAGCATGGAAATTTGGTACTTTGCCGTTTTCTTCACTTTTATGCTCCAAAAACGTCCAAAATGACTTCTTTTCCAGAATTCACTCTCCAAACACCTAAAATCACAAAATGAACGATTTAGGGCAATATTTGATCAAATAAATTCGGATTCGGGCTTAAATGACCCCCTAAAAACGGATCATTTTTCGCCTCATCATGGTCATTAAGCATTCTTTCGTCTCTGTAGCTCGTAGGATCTGATTCTTCACTTTACTTCACACTTTGTACTTCAAGCAAGCGAACTTGTGATTTGAATTCCTTTGTGATGTATGATCTTTGAGCTTCTTTGAGATCATCAGCTAAAGTAAATCTCCAAGCTCATCCAAAGTTGTATTGCCTTCATGTGATGTAGTGACTTAAGGACCATCATGCTCACACCCTTCTGGATCAGGAGACTTTACTTTAGAGTTGTGGAGCAGGAGACTTTTTCATCAGAGTTGCGGAAACGTTGTTGGCAGTCTCTCAACATTTGTTGTAGCAAGTCTCTCATCTTCATTGATAGTGTGGTGGATGTGTGAGCATGAGGTATTGATTGACCCGATTCAGCTGGAAATAAGAGCCATCAACGCCATCTTTATATGTGTCCCTGAAATAAAACAGTTTAGCAATAAAGATAGAGAACGAATATGGCTTTGTCATTCGTTCTGCGAGAATAGACTACCCTCCGGTTTTGTGAAAACCGACCTGTGATCAAGTAGAGTCTCT
This sequence comes from Artemisia argyi, assembly GCA_030686995.1. Classification (NCBI taxonomy): domain Eukaryota; kingdom Viridiplantae; phylum Streptophyta; class Magnoliopsida; order Asterales; family Asteraceae; genus Artemisia; species Artemisia argyi. Next base: position 246,860,432 of record CM060708.1, read on the forward strand.
TTTAAAGAAGACTCTCCTTGACAGGAATTTCCAGCTTGTAGTAATGAATTTTCCAAAGAATCCACTTTGGAATCTTCATACTAAGCATGTTCTCATACCGGAACGTCTCAAAGCAGACAGCACGATAGAGTGAATCGGTGAATAGATATTCACGGATTGATGAGAAATTGATTTATAGAAATCACTCGCGTGTCATATGATAAACATGTTTTGAGACACGACAAGAGTTTTATACTTTGAATCACATTTCCATCACAAATCACTTTTGTTTGAAAGATTTTACACAATCAATGTGCTCGAAAAGTTAGTTTGTGATCACATTGAAAGGTTTTTGCAAAAGTATCCGTCAATCCATATCCTGGAACAAGTTTGATTCAATATTGAATCGCACCATTGTTGCTTTCCAGTTGTCACTTGATCATTGATCCAAGATGGATCTCACATGTCACCTACCAAGAGCTTGAGTGATGTTCGCTCTAGAAGGATTTCCATCTTCATTAATATTTTTATATCACTCGGATGTTCGGGCAATACCACAAGGATAATGCGTATGACTCTAAATATTTTATCTTATTTTCCACATTGTGTGAAACAATAAGCATAATTGGAATGTGTCCTATCGAGATTTATGGATGATCTCATGGCTCTAGACTCAATAGTGCATTTTGATCCGCTCCTGGAGACTAGGGAGGTGTCTCCTGTTTAGGTATCAACATAGCTCGCAATGAGCGGTCGATACATTGCACAGGGTTCCCCGTGAGAGTGAAACAAGCTCTTTTAAGAGAACTTGAGTGGTTGGGAAGTTTAGTGCAGTACGTCACTGGGTCCATGACGTCTTGTCTTCAATACCGGTGTTACCTTAGTAACTGCCAGTAGCTTATGAATTGAACCCGGTTTCTGCCCTAAGGTTGAATACTTGGAGGGCTATTTCTTTTCACCCTTTCTCATTTCATATCTTTTTCATTCTTCAACCCCTTCAGTGCTTACCGAGACTTCACCACTAGAACCTTGTTGGGTTTGTTCCAGTCCTAGCTCTATCTAAGTCCGCACTCTTCCCTTTCTCACTTTACTCCTTTTTTCAATCATTCCTAAGGACTTCTAATCTATATATGGATTGTCCCTAGGAAGATCCTTCCGGTTCTGGTGGATCACGGGAACTTATACCTAACCTTAACCAACCTTATAACTCCATGCATAAAGATAAATGGTCGGTCTTTGGTATAACTTCCACAAATGCCTTTTTGCTCCCCCTCAATATGTGCGTCGATATTCGAAAGTATTTAGCACATATGCGGGAGCTTTTTATTGAGTCTTAAAGATCACATTTGATTATTAGATTTCATATTTAAATCACATTCTCTCCCCCGATCAAAAATTTCAAATCTTTCGAGATTTTTTATCTCAATTGATTTAAATAAGTTAGAAAGCTTTTGGGAGAGAAATGCGGTCAATTTTAATATTTTCTGATAAAAAGGAACCTTTTCTGCTCCCCCTCAATCTGTGAGGGAGGTTGTTATGTGTCAGATTTGAAGAGTTTGAAAAAGATTTGAAGTTTTAACAAAAAACTCTTTGAAAATTTACTCATTCTGACACATAACCATCACAAGTCGAATTGTTGTTATTGTACAAAGTGGGGAGTTTTGATGATACATAAAATTTGTTAAAAATCATTCTCCCCCTCAATCAATGACGGATGTTTAAAACATAAATATGTTATGTCATTGGTTGAGTGAAAATTTTTATCAAAGATTTAGATTCAATTTGACTTTCAATCAAAATCTCATGGTACCACCAAGTTTTGCACAAATACTTTCCAGAAAAATCATAGAAGGGAAAGTATTTGGCGATAAAAAGAAGACTTCTCTTCTTTATCAAGAAATAATGCACTGAAACGTACATTAGATTGAGGAAACATGGATATAAAGTAATCCATGCCCAGGTGAACTTCACCCGGTAAAAGGAACAACCGTCTTTATGGCGACGTGTTTTCCCCATTTTGAAAAGCGGGTTGCTATCTGAAGTAATAGCAAACCATATTTTTAAGTCCGGGTTGTAGCCTGAAATGACTACAAGCCATAATTTTAAGCTCGGGTTGTAGCCTGAAATGACTACAATCCATAGTTTTAAGCTCGGGTTGTAGCCTGAAATGACTACAAGCCATAAGTTTAAGCGCGGTTACAGCCTGAAATGACTGCAAGCCATTTGATAGAAAAAATTTTTTTCGGGAGCGACATGTTTTAGAAAGCATTATTAAAACATAAAATAACTCTTGCTCAAGCATATGTATGACTCCGTGTCATTGTTGAATGACATTTCTAAAGTCGTACACAATATTGATTACACAAGAGACATGTCGCGAGAATAATCTTTTTGGAATTTTTGAGGTTTTTCAAATTTTTATGGTTTTTATAGGTTTTATATTTCTCTATTAACGTATGTTTTAAATATGTACAAGGATACGAACCAAAATCATTACTCCTCAGCTTCCAAACTTTTCTCCGCTTCCATCATTTGACATGCTGAAGAGTAACGTGAGCACATTTAACCAGGGATTAATTCAGGCATTTCACTCTCCCCTAATTAGTGCTCTCCCCCTATCCTGACAACCTTTCTGATGAACACCCACAATAGAAGGAAGACTTTGGACGAACACCCATAATATGAAGAGGTCTTTTGATAACCAAATACATGCCGTCTTTAGTCTTCTAATCACATAGCGGAGAATGTAGAGAAGACTGTAGGCACGACCTACTTCAAGATTGCCCAATATGAAGGAACAGAATACCAACCATCTTCATCTCACCAAATGCCTTCCAGTAACCTTACATATAACCCATCAGCCCGCAGCGCACACATGAGACGATAACACCCAACCGAGAATAAAGAATAGACTGACGACTCGACCTTCTTCAGTCTTTAGTATAACACCAAAGTAACAAGTTGAACCACTGATCATCTATAGAATGTATCCATCCTTGGATATTAAGCCCTGATCACGTAAACCTGTTGTGCGTCCTTGATGTACACATTCTCTCTCCCCTGATGGTTACGATTAATCATACCATGACGTAACAGTGAAACGTTAATACCAAGGTGACAAGTTGAACCACTGATCATCTCTGCGGCTTTTCAACACCGGAATACACGATTAAGCCCGATCACGTGAACCTTTTGTGCGTCCTTGGTGTTCACATTTCTCTCCCCATGATGGTTACGATTAATCGGAATCATCATCATTATGAATACATGTAGCCTGATGACGTATACATGAAGCATTGACTAGAAACCCTTTGTTACTGATTGAATCAGCCCGTGAGACGATGTCGATTAGCATTCCATGACCATGTTCTTCAACACCTTGATAGAGAGGAAGAAGTAGTGTTGGAGAACCATGGTTTGCACGACTCCTGAACTGACGTATTCAGGAGTCGTATGACCATTTCTCAATCATCATCCAACATGTAGATTAATATTCACCCTTCCCCCCCCCCCCCCCTCAAAAATTGCATATGCCAGCCAACTGCAATTTTTGATGATTGAACTAGTGAATATGAATACCATCAACGGTAGGAAGCTCCACTTGACGGTTCTTGAGGACTGACATGTTGTTTATTCACCCTTTCCCCCCCTCAAAAATTGCATATGCCTGTCGAATGCAAGTTTTGGTTGAATAAGTGAATAATAGAATACTCCAATATGCGCCGATTCACTTGAAAACAGAATAAGCACGGAAAGAGCATGAACTTGTTGATGAGAATGGCCATAAATAAGAAGATTTCTCTTCTTTTGAAGATAAAGTGCACTCAAGCATACACTTTTCTTTTCTTAGATGAACGGGGCCTGAAGTGTTGTCAGCAGACGCCATAATGTTGAAGTACGAGGCCTGCACTGAAGTGTACAGACGTCATCTCTCTCTTTTCTTCTTCTCTCTGCTAACTCATTACCAACCCCATTATCATTCAGTCGGCTCTTTGTCGTGACTACTGATGGAGAAAAACCCAATATGATGAACTTGAGACTGAAGTAAAGTAACCCGAACTTGTGACTTAAGCTTGCACTAATGTATGACAAAGAGCGGTGTAGAGAGTTCGTACAACATTGAATCCCTAAGTACTCTATACTCTTCAACCAACCAACCATCAAGTATAAGACGTACATCACCTCTTGAATCCACAACTTCGTGTGACACTAAGCACTACAAGGTAACTCCTTAAAATGATAGTTATTTTGTGGTAATAGAAAGGAAGAATCCCAAAAATAACTAGATATCCAAGTCTTTGTCATTGTAAAGGTTAAAATCTCGAACAAGGATCTCGAAGAATCTTCATCCAACCACCCCGATATCTTTAGATACTAAGTACACGCACCCATGAAATTTCACTTCAACCTCAAATAAATAATAATGAATTAATGCCGTAGTCACATCTTGTGGTTTAAATGCCCAAATCTAGCCCTTATTGATGTTTTGAATGAACTTTGATAATGGTTTTTTCTCCCGATCATGGTCAAAAGCGCATATCCCCGTAACACTTTGTTATAGCAAAAATGCCATGAAGTATATCATAAACGTCATCCAATGCATGAAGTACACATCTTATCCCTTCTTTGAAGTTGAAACCGTAGCACCAAAATCAATTAAGATCCGGAAATGCACTTTATTTCTCCAGGATAATTCCATCATCACGGGATTTTACAAATCTATGATTTAAACCGAGAAATAGATTCTTTCGCGGGATTTTACAAAACCAAGAAGAAACCGTGAGACAATGATCGATTGAATGTGTTATGACAACTGTTGGATTTGGTGAATAACTGTTTGTGGGAACATGCAAGAGATCAACAACAATTCTTCTCACATATGTAGAATACTTCACGAACCATACTAAGTAAAGTAGTATAAACTACTTCCCCTGGAGGTTGACCTTAAATCATCAAAGTACACGTTTCTCCCCCATGATGGTTTTGAACTTTTGGAAGCATCATTTGACGTGTACAACCATATACACGAAAAGTCCTTGTCTTAAGCAAACATCTTGAAGAAAATCATGAATGACATTGAAGGATCTAGAAAGATTTTGCTTAGACTGTGAAGTATCTTTGACGTGTTGTAGTGCCGAATATTCCATGAGAATTGTTGATCACATCTCAACCATTAAACTCATTAGCTAACAAACCAACCTCGTATTCTGTCGGCTATTATTGTGACCACTTGGTGAAGTAAAGCCGATATACCAGACTTGAAAATGAAGTAGAATTTCCCAAATTTGTTACTTAAGCTTGCACTGTTGTTGGAAGAACGGTGTAGAGAATTTATGCACCATGCAAATCTCTACGTACTCAATACTATCCCGACAAAGTATGAGACTATCATCACCTCTTGATATTATCCACAACGTCATTTGCGTGTGACACTGAGTACTATATTGTAACTCCTCTAAGTGATAGTTAACCAGGTCTTCAACCATCCACCCCGACTTCTGGAAACTAGATAAACCAAGTCTTCAACTTAAATCTTAAGCACGAGCAAGTTATCATTGAAAGTCATGCATCCAACCAACCCCGACTTCAATATAAAATAAGTACACGCCTTCGTGAAATTCCACTTCAATCTCAAATTAGTAATACCAAATCAACCCCGTAATCCCTTTGACATTCATATCCAAATACTCAGCCATCTTGACGTTTTAAACGAGTCTTGATAATGGTTTGTAAAACACAATACGCCCTAATTCTTTAGATACCCCCTGTTCCGCGGATCTATCCCGAAGAATTTTTCGGTAAATTTATGTTTGAAAACTAGGGTTTTGTATGTCGAGTTTTTACCATTCTTGTCAAAAACATAACTCCGTGAAATTTATTTGTCCAAATCCAAGTCCAATCCTATTTGATCACCCAATCCTATATGCAAATCTATCCCGATCTTGTCAAAAACGTAACCCCGTGAAGATTTGTAACACCAAAATACCACTCCTTTACGCCAAGTATTATACCAAAAAAAATAACACAAATGTATTAAAATACATTAGAGAGTAAAAATTTCAGCCCGTGTGTTATTCTTTTCGGATCATGAATCATTGCAATATTAGTCCAATAACTTATAAATCAATTCAGCCCAATCACATAACAATGAAGCCCAATCCATATCCTACTCCTAAACCAACCTAGCAGATAATACTTACTCTTACATACACCAGCAACCCTAAATATACTCACTTTGTTAACCCTAACATTCTTAACACATCCGCCCCCATTCTTTTTTACTTCCCACATCAAACGCAGACAAAGCTACAAACCACACAAATCCATCAACAACTCATCTAAGTCTCGATCTAATAATCTCATCCACCATATCCAAACAACAAACAAATCAATCATCACAATTAAACACAGCCAAACGAAATATGTATACATTTTCAGCACAATCCGAATCAAGAAATCAACTGAGAGGCTTCAAGATCCTTTGGAGGGTCTTCGGGTAGGTTTCATCATGAGTTTTTCGATTTATTTTTTGTTTTCGTTTTTCCTTTTTGTTGTTGAATGAACCAAAGTAAGACAATAACAGATTTGTTATTAGTCTTTCTTTATATTCGTATAGTAAACTGAAGTGCAACCTTCAAAAAGAAAAATAGATCGATGATGTATATCTTTTCATGGTTTTGGACCTTCTATGGTTTTAAATAACTTGTGAATACCATGAAAAAAATAAAGCTGAGATCGTGTTATCATTTTAAATTACGTATCGAGTCATGATCAGTTGAGATGATGAGGTAGTTTTAATTGTATTTTGGCGTATGTGACGTTGTGAGGTGATGGGATAGGTAGATATGGAGTTTGTGTTGAAATTTGGTTATTGTTTATTAAGGGTTGTTGTGGGAGAGGTTGCCGCTGAATCTAGTCATTTTCTTCATTAATTATTCTTCGTTAAGTTGACTGATGATGGTTTAAAAAATTGAGGTCAACATAGAGTCGTATTTTGGTTTGTGGAGTCTATTCTTCATCTTTTACTTTTCTTGAAACAAACCGCAAGTCGAGGTAACCGCAAGTCGAGGTAACCGCAGGTCGAGATAACCGCAAGTCGAGATAATCGCAGGTCGAGATAATCGCAAGTCGAGGTAACCGCTAAGTTGAGAGGAAACCACAATAAGCAGCTAACCGCAGGACCAGAAGAAAACAAAGAAGTCGCTACTGTCCATTTTCGTCGGTATCCCAAACAGCCAAATAAGGATTTAACCTCTACCAAGAGCTGAGACTAATGGCTACCAAGAAACAAGCACAAAAACCCAGATTTGCCAATGTTTTCAGACCATGTTTTTTTACCACAGTTATCACGGTTGGGTACCAAAAAGAGTCACAATAAAATGTGTACCATAACAGTTAACAGGTTACACATAACTGTTATGAAAAAAATAAAAAATAAAAGGCTTGAGACTTTATTGAACATGAGGATACAAAAGTATATAAAGCTGTTAACCAATAAAGTTGAGAAATATTCCGTATCCACAAGGTTGGTGTAAAAAGTTTAAAGCATGTTAGACTCCACAGAAATGAAAAAACTTGAAACTGTTTTTGACCATCCACAAAAACTTGTATAATTGCCTCATATCCATGATACGCACCATAAATACATGATAAAATACCAGAAAAAGTGGGTAAAACAGCCAATAAACATTATTCGCACCACAAAATCAACACAACTAACAACCTAGGCTCTGAAACCAATTGTAAGATCGTAATATATGTTGATTCTTGTGGTTCGGGAGGTCTTGGATTGTGGAAGATAAATGTAAACATGGTGGAGAGTTTAGAGAGAGAAAGAGAGAGATGGGAGGATTTCTTGAGAGAGAAAAACACCTTTGAGGTGTGTGTTATTATGAAATCAACCAACCCTTCCCTTGTGTGGGAAGGGGTATATATACAATTACAATATACGCCCTCCTGCGGGCTGTGGATCAGGTATACAGTGGGTAAAAACCCGTCCTTCCTCCACGGTGTGACTAATATCTAAACTATTACTATAATATCTAATCTAATAAATAAACTAACTACGAGCTAACTTAATGCTATTACAATCATTAGGTGATCGAGACTTTTACAGGAATATTTGTATTCCTAACAGTGTTAGAGATGTTTTGGTTCATTGGGAATTATCTAAGAATGGTCAGATCAATACCATTTATAGACATGATAAAACTTCTCTATCATTCACATTCCTACAAGAAATACTACATCTTGTGGATCATTAGGACTTGCTCACTCTCAATGATTTGGTTCACAAATATTATGCTACTCATACTCCTACAGGTTCAGGATTGTATCTATTGGGTGATCTCAGAGTGCTTTTGGATTCTTCTACTCCCACTGGTGCTGGTTATGATGTATGGAAAAACAATCAGAGGTGGAAAGTTCAGAGTTGGAAGTTTTACCCTATGCCCTACGTTCATGTGTTGGAAACTACATCTGGACACAGGCTTCTCATGGTTCTAGGCAAAAGGTATCCTCTGACAGTGCCTCTTATGGAGAAAATGCTTCAACAGAAGTTGGAGATTCCTCCTGATCCAGCTGGGAATGCTAGGTTGTTTGCTGAATCTCTGGTTAAAGTGTTCAAACTCAGGATCAGGACTTCCAGAACTGCTTCTACTTGATGGTATTTTGTTATATATTTCTTTTCTTATTAATTAAAAAAAAAAAAAAAAAAAAAAAAAAAAAAAAAAAAAAACTAACAGATTTGTATAGTATTGTGTATGTTGTATGCAGGTTTTGGTGTTGGTTATTTCCACACCTTATCTAGTTATCAACTTACCTAATGTTGACTATTCCATCAAAAAGTTGGCTAGTCCAAAGGGTACAGCTTTTGTAAAGACATGTCAAATCTGTTGATAGCTGTAATAGTTTGCTAAAAACTATTGGGTACTCAACTCACTCATGCTTAACAGCTGAGAGTTGGATGGTTGTCAATTGACCATGGATTTTTCCTTTATGGATTCCCAATAATTGGCTAGCCAACAAGTGTATGGCTTGTGGTAAAGGCAGTGGAAAACCATATTTGGTATTCAATTTACCAAGGTGATTATATCAACCAAATAACTGACTAGTCCTGAGCAAACGGCTACAGGTAAAGACAACTCAAATCCGTTGACAGCTGATGATTTGTTAAAAATCATATGGTCATCAGTGTACCATAGTTTTCGAACTTAAACATTTGGCTACTCCCGTAGTGATGGCTATTTGTAAAGAGACATCAAATCCATTATTTTCAATGATTCACCTCTCACAGGAGTTAACACACCTGGATGTGATGAGAATAGTATGAAACTAACATGTTTTGATGTACATTTGGTCATTTGTTGCTGCAAAGAATGGAGTGTTCAAGTATGTGCTGATCATAGAGATCCTGCTGATGGTGATTCTTTGCTGATGATGTTCGACTTCAATCCTCTTGGTTTGTAACTTTAAAGATCTATCAAAGAATCTTGAACTTAACCATGTCAAATTCAAGATTAGGGGAGGATTGTTGGGAATTCTACTAAGTAAGAATTCTGCTGACGGTTACTACTGAAGAGCTGGTTCTTGCTGAAGCAGTGTATCTGCTGAAGACTAGTTTCAGCATTATTAGTTTCTGCGGATATAGATATTCCGTATTTTATGTAATATAGTTAGGATATGCATGGTTTTATTTAAGAGTGATAATGCATGATGCGTGGGAATCGCACCTTGCTTTACCTCTCGAGGGATCTCGCGAGGCTTACAACCCCCACCAGGCAGTGTACCTGATCGTTGTAGTATAGTATAGTGACAAGTACCGGGGGATTGATCGTTCAGCTTAGGAATAGTGTCGCTAGGATTAGAAAACCTAATTAATAGTTCTAGAGATGAAAGATGATTATTTTTGTGTTTTTATATTTTATGAAAGCAAGTAAAATCTCGGTTTTTAGAAGAGTGGGCGGAATTAGTTGTTATTCAACTAACCCAAAAACTACTTTGTAACTAATTAAACTAATGAAAATAAAATTAAACTAATATTAAACTAAGGTTGTGAGCAGTATATGGAGAAATTGTGTTTACTTAGACTTCATTACTCCCTAGATATCTTTTACATGTCAATTACTTGTTACACTTGTATGAATGACGGGTTGTATTCCTTAATACCATTCGTGGAGTGGCATACATAACTCCCCAACTCTATGAGCTCTTATCTCCTCCTACACCATGACCCAGCACAACTATAGGGATTGTAAACAGTGGCTCATGCATTAAATACAACCAATAAAGACCTAGTACGCCTCGGTTCATGTTTCTTAAGACGTTCAAGCATGTTACCATTTGGAGATCTGCCAGTTTTCTTAAGCCTAACATATAAAATCATTCATTCAAAACAAGAAATCAACACATAATCAACATCTAGGTTTCATTAGATCTAAGCAAACACAAGAGAGATCTAGCCTAGCATAGTAAAATTGAGACAAGAACAAAAGATAAACAACCAACACATAGACATATTGATTGAATTAAGAGTATACTTATCTCAATTACAATGCAAGGTCTCAAGGGTTTGGAACCCTTGAAAAACCTGTAAAAGAGGCACCAAAATCGTCTTTAGGGTTTCACCAAAACTTCTCTTTCCTTTAATGAAAAAACTAGAAAACTATATATAGGAAAATCGTCCTGACGGCGTCAAGAGTTAAATCTGACGCCGTCAACTCGCCGCCATACACTTCCTCGGACGCCCTAGATCCAATCGTGACGGCCTATGTGACGCCGTCACCACCCACGGTAAATTAATCTTGGTCACTTTGACGCCGTCATAACTCCATCTGACGCCGTCACCAGCTACGGTAAATTATTCTTCATGTCTGACGCCGTCAAGAGCAAACCCTTGACGCCGTCACCTTGTATTTCCAGCTTGGATTTTTGGTACTTTGTCGTTTTCTTCACTTTATGCTCCAAAAACGTCCAAAATAGCCTCTTTTCCAGAATTCACTCTCCAAACACCTAAAATCACAAAAGGAACGATTTAGGGCAATATTTGATCAAATAAATTCGGATTCGGGCTTAAATGACCCCCTAAAAACGGATCATTTTTCGCCTCATCATATACCCTTACACTTGAGTTTTGCTTGTCCTCAAGCAAATGAGCTTTTATTCTACTCAAAAGACAAGTTAGGGGTCATTTAACACTAATATAAAAGTAATTACAACAAATAATCATTCCACTAAAGACCAATAGACAAGCACGGAGGTCATACACAAGCACCTCACAAATAGTGTTTAGATACTCACATCCCTCGGGTGTAATAAAGTAATATAACATTATGGAAATGGAAGATATCTCTCACTACCTGTCATAGCAAAATAGATTACCATAGGCTTGGAAAAGGATCAAACCTCCACCACATGGCGTAAGCACCTAGGATAAACTATCAAAGAGGTCTTTTAAAAGGGTTATATCGTTAGGTGTAGGGATATGAATTACACGGTTTTGTTGGATAAAGGGAATTTTACTGGTGGCGAGTTAACAATCTTAGTAAATTACATGTACAAGATGGCGTTGCTAAGCCAAGACTAGACTCGACTTAAGCTAATAAATGAAAAATAACAAAAACATAAAATGAACATAAAATAAAAACGGGATGGTAGTCCGTATGTTTTTTCTCTTCTTCTTTTCTATTTTTTTTTTCTTTTTTTTCTTGTTTTTTTTCTATTTTTTTTTCTATTTTTTTTTTTTTTTTTTTTTTTGTGCATACACTCTTACCCTACCATCCAAAATAATACATCACAGGGGATGAGAATTCCCCTTACACTTGAATCTTTACATACTTTACATTAAACTATTCTAATGACTCGAATTAAGAAAATCAAAACACTTGGAGCACTTTTAAGATTAACGTACATATGGGGGTAATAATATGATGTTCTTCCCCATTACTCCACAAAATAAGTACTTACCCATGAGTCCCAATCGTCCCAAAACAATATGTACAAGGATATGACTCGACTTAGCAACCATGTAATCAATTAGAAAGTTAACTTAGGGTTTAACAAATAACAATAATGCACTAAAAATGAGCGCATACACGGAAGGCTAAGGCGATTTGGGTGTACATTTAAGTGGGGTGTAACAAATTCTTCCTTTAAGTAAAGTGCTTAAAGTTAGAAACGTAAAGATAGGCTCGGAGGGGTGTACTAGGGGTTTCGTGTACTAAAAATGAGTACAACGCAAAGGGTGTGGGAAAAATTAGTTGACTTAACTAGCCAAGTAATATGACTTAAATGGTCAAGTAATTATAATACGGGTTTAACACAAGGGTGATCCTAATGCCTCTTATCATGTAGTAAATCCTACTACACGAATGTAGTCTCACTAGCGGTCTCGGGATGCATCACTAACGCAAGTTCTAGAATCTAAATGCTACCGGTACACTCATAAGCACTAATAGTAAATGCTTTTCCTATCAAATCTAAAGGCGAACCTCACAATTTTGGGTGGAAAATTTTTCTGAATATACGGTTATGTGCTAGTCATACAATCTCCTATCCATGAGACGCTTGCTATGGCTAAAGTTTCACTCCTAAATGTTGTAAAAAAATTTTAAATTTGGCGCTAAAATTACACTAACAAGTATTTCTCATAGTTTTATTACTCATCTACTATCAAACAAAACAAACTCAAGCGAGAGTGCATATGTAAGGTATCATCTTTTTACCCTCCCCTTACACTTAAGATGAACATTGTCCCCAATGTTCAAGTAAAGAATGTAAAAGTTAAAAAGTAAAGAGAATGAAATCAAATACTCCCCTGATTCGCTCGGTATGGATTTTAGTTGGCCAGGTTAAATCTTCTTCCAAGAAAACGAACAATCAAAGCTTCCCTTCCAGAATATAAATCATCTTCTTGTCACAAATAACCTGTAAATCCTGACAAAAGTAGACAAGGCAACCTCGCGTAAAATCGGCGGCATCCTATATAAGTTACTAAATCCTAGAAAACAAAGTAAGATATAATGCTTGTGGAATGAAGTTTGCAGATTTCCTGGAGATTATAAAACTTAATAATTCACAAAAACTATAAACTCCGTTAGAAAAACAAAACCGGTAAAATTTCCAGATTTTTAACTCCTGACGCCGTCAAGAGCAATTGCCTGACGCCGTCAGAATGGACCTGCAGAAATCTTTATGTTAAGTTTCCGGAAAATTTCTGGAAAAACTTTGTCCTACTTCCTGGAAAATCCTGCAAAACTTCATTATGACTCAATACAAGCATTTGACTCTAACAAATACGAATATACATGTTCATTAAATATTGTGGATAATCATGATCGGTTTGTTTCTTAAAAACATATTTGGCGTTTCCCCTTACACTTATCTTTTGCAAAAATACCTTTAGGTTGAAGTTAAGACTAGGCTAAACAACATAATAAAGTATTTCACATTTTAATTGAGAAACATGATCAACCAACAATAAAAATAAAACATGCATACGGAAGCAAATAACAATCAAACAATTAAAATCACACAAAACATGGGTTGCCTCCCAAGAAGCGCTTTTCTTTATTTACGAGTCTTGTAGCTAGACTCAAAGTCGTGGGTTAACGTGTATCGCTTATGCTCACGTAACCAAGTGTGAGCCATCTAATAGTCGCCTCATCTTTCTTGTATTCGTCTCCTAACTCTAAGCACCCGCGATAATATCTTTTATTCTTTTCATACGTGTACTTAAGTCCTTTCCTCTTATCATTCTCACTTAGCATTTCCATAGGCGGATACCTACTACACTTTTCCATGGAGAAATCCTTGAACCTAGGGTGTGTGCGGGGCATTTGATAGACAAATTCTTCATCCCCATCCGAGAATGTAATTAACCCTTCTATGAGTTTTTCATCGAGGTTGGTCAATCGTTTGAAAGATCTTCCAAACACAACTTGGGTCAATTTATCTTCAATAAATTCTCCTAGATTCTCCATAACCATGAATTCAACAAGACAAACCAAACTTCCTACAAACACATGTAATGGTATTGCCATAGCCACAATGTTTTCTCCTTTATATTCTAACTCATCTACCATGATTTTATTGTATTCATTACGTGAGATTATGTTCATGGGAAGAGATGAGTTGAGATAGGCGTTAAAGCTCTTAAATCCAATCTTACAAGGGAATTGCATGTTAAATGAACTATCACACTCAATCCTAGTTCTAGGGTCAACATACCTAAGAGGGTTTACTTCTTCTTCCATTCTATCCTCATTAATCACATCACCATCATCAAGATCCTCATCGGAGTCTGAATAGTAAAAAGGACTAGCCCTATGGTCATTATCATGATCAGACTCTTCCAACTCAGAATTATTGTCAAAGTGGTGGTTGGGTGACAGGTTAGGTGGGTTCTCATTTTCTGCTAAAGGAAGTGGGGCGGGCATTTGGAAAATCCTACGACGAAAAACACGAATAACAGGAATCAAGCGATCAATGTTATTGTTATCCATCGAAATTGTTTACGAACAAAGAACACAAAGAAATAAGATAGACTAAAGAAGACCTAAAAATAAAAATAAAAATCTTACTAGAAAGGAATCTAGCAAGTAGACCTAATAAAAAGAAATTCTAACCTAGACAATAACTATTCCCCAGGCTGCGGCGCCAAAAACTTGATGCGTGGGAATCGCACCTTGCTTTACCTCTCGAGGGATCTCGCGAGGCTTACAACCCCCACCAGGAAGTGTACCTGATCGTTGTAGTATAGTATAGTGACAAGTACCGGGGGATTGATCGTTCAGCTTAGGAATAGTGTCGCTAGGATTAGAAAACCTAATTAATAGTTCTAGAGATGAAAGATAATTATTTTTGTGTTTTTATATTTTATGAAAGCAAGTAAAATCTCGGTTTTTAGAAGAGTTGGCGGAATTAGTTGTTATTCAACTAACCCAAAAACTACTTTGTAACTAATTAAACTAATGAAAATAAAATTAAACTAATATTAAACTAAGGTTGTGAGCAGTATATGGAGAAATTGTGTTTACTTAGACTTCATTACTCCCTAGATATCTTTTACATGTCAATTACTTGTTACACTTGTATGAATGACGGGTTGTATTCCTTAATACCATTCGTGGAGTGGCATACATAACTCCCCAACTCTATGAGCTCTTATCTCCTCCTACACCATGACCCAGCACAACTATAGGGATTGTAAACAGTGGCTCATGCATTAAATACAACCAATAAAGACCTAGTACGCCTCGGTTCATGTTTCTTAAGACGTTCAAGCATGTTACCATTTGGAGATCTGCCAGTTTTCTTAAGCCTAACATATAAAATCATTCATTCAAAACAAGAATAGACAAGTAATCAACATATAATCAACATCTAGGTTTCATTAGATCTAAGCAAACACAAGAGAGATCTAGCCTAGCATAGTAAAATTGAGACAAGAACAAAAGATAAACAACCAACACATAGACATATTGATTGAATTAAGAGTATACTTATCTCAATTACAATGCAAGGTCTCAAGGGTTTGGAACCCTTGAAAAACCTGTAAAAGAGGCACCAAAATCGTCTTTAGGGTTTCACCAAAACTTCTCTTTCCTTTAATGAAAAAACTAGAAAACTATATATAGGAAAATCGTCCTGACGGCGTCAAGAGTTAAATCTGACGCCGTCAACTCGCCGCCATACACTTCCTCGGACGCCCTAGATCCAATCGTGACGGCCTATGTGACGCCGTCACCACCCACGGTAAATTAATCTTGGTCACTTTGACGCCGTCATAACTCCATCTGACGCCGTCACCAGCTACGGTAAATTATTCTTCATGTCTGACGCCGTCAAGAGCAAACCCTTGACGCCGTCACCTTGTATTTCCAGCTTGGATTTTTGGTACTTTGTCGTTTTCTTCACTTTATGCTCCAAAAACGTCCAAAATAGCCTCTTTTCCAGAATTCACTCTCCAAACACCTAAAATCACAAAAGGAACGATTTAGGGCAATATTTGATCAAATAAATTCGGATTCGGGCTTAAATGACCCCCTAAAAACGGATCATTTTTCGCCTCATCAATGCATATCTTTTAAAGTTTTTAGAATATACATTTCTTGTTAAACGGTTTAGGGTTCCTTGTGTATAAAAGGAACACACGATTATGTATTGAAGACACGTTTTTAGAAAACACTTTCAGTATTATTAAAAGATCCATAGAGGATCAATTGTTCTTAGTATTCAGTTGTTCATACTTGTGTTTGTTTCCGCTTTAGAATACAAGTTACAGAGATTGTCTTTTAGTGTGTCAGTGATTACATTAACATAACTAACGATTCACGAGTGCTCAAAGATCTATCAAGGTCTAAGGTTCAACAAATAGTTTTTCCATATTTTTCCTTATAGTGTGATAAAGTTCTTTTTGGTGTAGCTTCTCACCTATGGAATTGAATTTCGTTGGTTAATGTAAAATTTCTCCGTCCAATGAAAGTGTACTATGCATATTAATGTTACGTGCAATGGTTCGTGTATAAATATTGTCTTGATTAACTCAAGGGGGTATACGTGCAAAGGTAAGCAAATGGTTAACTTTCTTGCATGTGAAGTCGGTTGATAGTCCAACTTTGAAGTTTATGGAAGACAAATGGATATGTTGTTGCCTGAGAAGGAACCGAGGGTTAGACCTGCTAACCTATTTAAAAATTTTGGGTTGGTTAGTAGTTTATTAATGTTATTCTTGCAGGTATTAATAAGTGGTTAGTGATGCTAACGGGGTATATCAAGATGTTGATAACAAAACAAAGTGGAAGATGGAGATGGAGTGGATAATATCTCCAGATTTATGAAAGAACTGTCAAAAAATTAGGCATGCAAGAAAATGAAAATCATATGTAAACAAGGTTTATAATTAGTGTGACAAAGTTTTGATGAATATTAATGGTGGCTTGAATCTTGCTTTTATTTAATTTTTCTTCCACTTAAGCAGTTTAAGATGTTGCAATGTATCTACCACATTACCCAAAAATAATATAAAATCAAAGTTGAATTGATGGAAAGTATAACTAGACAAAATTAATATTTTGAGAATTTATTTTAATCTATGTTTTTTTATAGGGATTTGAGGGTCTCTTTACCAATGGTTACTATATGGTATTAATTGAAGTTCACAAATTATTATTATTATTATTTTTAATTTTGATCTTACAAATATGTATAAAATTTGATGTTGTTATTCATGAAAAGATGAGTTTTGGTATGTTGGTAAGGACATGAAAGTGAGAATGTGTCGTAATTAGCGGGAAGGGGTAATCTTAGGCTCCATTTTTTGTGTCGAATTCATTTTAATGTGGAGTAATCAAGATACTCAAGATGGAGTCCCATTGCATATAGTACAAGATAGCTAATGCTCGAAATTCAATGCAGCCTCATAATAACTATACAATCATGAAAGGAGATGAAGTGCAAGGGTTGCCCGAATTGATCACATGACATTCAGTATAGAATTAAAGTCGGTTAGATGAAGTGCAAGGGTTGCGAAAGGTTGCAAGAATAATTAATGATATAACATAATTCATGCCTATATAAACTGGCCAAAATCACATTTCATATGTACAGATTCACACATCTTTTAGATCTTTGATTGTTGGTAGCGGTATGTAAATTCTCTTTTGCAACATTTTGGAGATGATTCACACATCTTTTAGATCTTTGTAATTAACTCGGCCTTCCTTTTTTCTTAATTTACTTATCATACGCAGGTACCATGAAACTCACACAAGATAATGCATGCTCAGATAAATGGAAGCAAAGACTGGGATACCAACTATTTTTTTTTGTTTCATACATATTTAGGTGATTGTTATAGATAAGCATATATATAGATATATGTATTATGTTAATGCATTTTCATATACAAGTAATTTATGTGCGTTTTCTATTGATGTAACTCACATGTTCGAATTGATTCAAGAAAATGTGTACGAGCATGTATGTAAAGCAACATTTAAATGGTTAAATAATACTTTTTAGCGTGATTAGTTTATGTAAGTAGTTGCTTTCGAATGCTCTTTGAGAAATACTAGAATGAATTTATTGTGTGCAATTGAATTATTATTGAAAAAAAGAAGGTCCGCGCATTGCAAAGTGTTTTCTTTTTCTATATGTAGAATCATTAGTAAGAAACCAATATTTACGCCCATTAAATGAGTTTGCCATAATAGCAAAATACAACATATTAAAAATATCACATTGTGTAACGAATAGAAAGGAAAAAATACACAATTTTGACTTAAAGCCATTTGTAAATTATAATATCAAATAAAAAAGTTGAGTTTACACATAAGCAAAAGTTCAAACTTTTATTGAAAAACAAAACCGGTGCATTTAATGTGAAGTATATACAACATCGAGATAGAAGTGCAAGGCTTGCCGGAATTGATCACATGATATTTAGTATTTAGTAGAGAATTAAAAGTCAGTTATGGATTGAGTTGAAGTTGAAAAGGTTGCAAGAATAATTGATGATTTAACCTAATGCAATATATATAGATATATGTATCATGTTAATGCATTTTCATATACAAGTAATTTATTTGTGTTTTCTATTGATGTAGCTCACATGTGCTAATTGACACAAGAAAATGTGCACGAGCATATATGTAAAGCAACATCTAAATGGTTAAATGATATTTTTTAGCGTGATTAGTATATTTAAGCATGCATCTTAAATAATGAATATAAAAGGAAAAGTAAATAATTTTTGATCGAACTCATTTGTAAATTAAAAAAAAAAATTAAGTGTAAGACATAATTGTTGAGTCCAAAAGGTTTTAGGAATTATTAATAGTGTGCAAATTAATATTCATTTGGTTAGCTATTTGGAATTGAGTTTATTGATAAAATTTATTATTATTAGTTAGACTTCAATGTTAATTTTCAATAAAATTAATTGTACAATAAAATGAGATGAAGCTAACTTTAGTTTTTAATCATAAACTTTATAAATAAACTAGTCATTCAGACCCGTGTGTTGCACACGGGCTCTATCTAATTGGTTAGAGTGTAATGTGTGGTATTTATTTTCGTTATTAGGTTTGTAAGTTGTGATGGTATCACAACTTTCGTAAGCATTGCATGAGTTTATGAATGAGTTTAATTAGTTGTTTGGTGACTTTTATATTTAGACCGAGTCATTCATACCCGTGCGATGCACACGGGCTTAATCTAAATGTTCATTAGTGTATTGTTCAATACTAATTTTTGTCATTACATTGGCTGCATATAAGTGTTCATAGCGTAATCTTTGGCTTATTTTCGTCATTATATATCTAAGTTGTAATGTTATCACACCTTTTCTAAGCATGACACACATTTAAATAGTTTATTGACATTAAAATAGTATATGTGAAGAGACTTTTTTCAAGATGCTACATTTAAAAGAGTCTCTTCACATGTAATTTTTTAATATGCATAAGTTACATGCTAAATGTCAAAGGGAAGTTAAACGCATACGGTTCTTTCAAAATAAATGTAACCCTTATATAAAATGATAACAAAGTGATATTCTCTATATTTTGAGATCTAACTTGTGACAATGAATTATCCTTTTGGTTTATCATATCAAATACGGTAACTCCAAATTACTATGCTTAGTTACTCGAACTTTATTTTATCCACAAAAACCATTTAAGTTTCAATATTTTTTTATTGTTGTGAAAATCGGTCCAATATTGTTAGTATATTTAATTTGTAGCATATTGCATATATAAATATATTTGAAGACATCAATCGCAACATATAATTTTTCTACTCTTAATAACTAATATAACAATTTCATTTTGTCAAATTTGTTTGTCATTCTACAAATGAAACTAAAATCATATTAAGATAATCAATTAATCTCCATAGTGATATTAACACACCGCAAGACAAAAAACTACATTAAGAGCAAAAATATTAAAATGCACCAACAAAGTGTAGTAATAATTATTGATTAAAAATTGAATGCTCGTCACATTATTTTCAAGAAACTTACTTATTAACGAATCAATAGTATTAGCCCGTTAGTATTACATGAAGTAAAATATTGTATGTTTAATTTATAATGTACAACTAATATGAATGATAAGTATTCATTCCACCAATGGCCGTGGCGTTGTTCTTGTTTTTGTTGTTGTTCTTGTTGTTGTTGACTTTGTCGTTGTTGTTCGTTTGCCTTTTGCATGTTTTGTTCTTGATACAATTTTTGTGACTTCTCGATCTCTTTCTTTAATGATTCTTGACGGGCTACAAAAAAAACACACATTAAATAGTTTATTGACATTAAAATAGTATATGTGAAGAGACTTTTTTCAAGATGCTACATTTAAAAGAGTCTCTTCATTTGTAATTTTTTAATATGTATAAGTTACATGCTAAATGTCAATGGGAGGTTAAACACATACGGTTCTTTCAAAATAAATGTAACCCTTATATAAAATGATAACAAAGTGATATTCTCTATATTTTGAGATCTAACTTGTGACAATGAATTATCCTTTTGGTTTATCATATCAAATACGGTAACTCCAAATTACTATGCTTAGTTACTCGAACTTTATTTTATCCACAAAAACCATTTAAGTTTCAATATTTTTTTTATTGTTGCGAAAATAGGTTTAATATTGTCAGATATTTAATTTGTAGCATATTGCATATATAAATATATTTGAAGACATCAATCTCAACATATAATTTTTCTACTCTTAATACATAATATAACAATTTCATTTTGCCAAATTTGTTTGTCATTCAACAAATGAAACTAAAATCATATTAAGATAATCAATTAATCTCCACAATGATATTAACACATCGCAAGACAAAAAACTACATTAAGAGCAAAAATATTAAAATGCACCAACAAAGTGTAGTAATAATTATTGATTAAAAATTGAATGCTCGTCACATTATTTTCAAGAAACTTACTTGTTAACGAATCAATAGTATTAGCCCGTTAGTATTACATGAAGTAAAATATTGTATGTTTAATTTGTAACGTACAATTAATATGAATGCTAAGTATTCATTTCACCGATGGCCGTGGCGTTGTTCTTGTTTTTGTTGTTGTTGTTGTTGTTGTTGTTGTTGTTGTTGTTGTTGTTGTTGTTGTTGTTTTTGTCGTTGTTGTTCGTTGGCCTTTTGCATGTTTTGTTCTTGATACAATTTTTGTGACTTCTCGATCTCTTTCTTTAATGATTCTTGACGTGCTACAAAAAACAATTAGATATAGTTGATCGTTAGTAACTTAAATACAATTAATCAATATATTGCATTTTCGATCAAAGTAAAAATGTTCGTGCATGTTTCACTTAATTGATAAGAAAACGATGTGTAGGATCTCTTAAACCATTAGAGAAGATGATGTTACTACCAAACCTCCTAAGCGCCATCTTTATGTCCTACATTGTTACACACACAAAACACACGTGAAATTTACATGAAATAATATAAATCAATATGCTAAATAAGTAAGACGATATGATGTTTACTTTACCACCATAATAAGTTGTAGCCCAATGTGCACGCGGTGTGGAGGAAGTTGTGGTTTGTTGTGTGTGATTTTTGACACATTATATAGTTGATAAAATATTTGTAACTCATGGATAGGAAGGTAAAAAGACAAACCACTAATTAGTTTGTTTAATTTATGCATTCATGGCACCAAACACTTCATCTCCTATGTACTTATGCTTATGCATGACAATTAAATCAATGTACTAACACATGAAGCATCCACATTTCACTTTCAATTCATGAGCCATTTATTATGACCACTTACATTTATAAGGCTACTTAGGCTTTTAGTATATAAGATACTAATATGTTATAAAAAGAATAAATATAAAAATCACCAAACAACTAATCGCATACTTACAACAGATGTAATACAATCACAACTTACGAACCTAATAACAAAAATAATTAACGCAAATTACACTATAACAAATAAGAAAAAGCCAGTGTGCTTCGTATTACCATGCAAAAACCATGTAATGCAAAATTATTGTTGGGTTACGTAATAGGCCAAAACAATCAAAAGAAATTACATCAAGCGTATGACAATTTAATAACGACAACCCCATTTAGAAAATATAAATACCAAAAAACCAAAACAATATCAACCATTTTTATATTTTTAAACAACAAACTAAAAACATTTCATACAACATACTAAACTAAAAATATATATCCACTCGACAATACACAAAAACAATACGCGCGATTAATAATTAGATTAAAAGCCTGTGCGTAGCACGGGTTCTGCATGTCTCGTAAACAATAAAAATTAAGTAGGGTATGTTTGGTTTAAATTATAGAGGGTGTTTTACAATGTTTTCTTTATCAAATGTCCCATTTAAATGGTAATGTAACATCGGACTAATATTGTTGGTTGGTTTTGACATGGGCGATTATTGGTACGTTTCGATAATTTGAAGATTGATACTTGACATCGGACATAAATACCTAACGGATTGTGACTTGAAACACTTGGATAAATTATTGAATTATATTGACATTATTTGTCAACTAACTCGTTATTGGACGTTGGACAATAGGAACTTGTTGGACTTGAAACGAATACAATATATTAGACTTCAAACGAATTTAATATATTTGATTCGCGGCAAATATACAATAAGGGACCAACGTCTAATAACTATAAATACTCTTATTAGTTTTCTATTAAAATATCAGAAAATATTGTTTTGAGAAAATTTATTTAATTAAAGCCTTTCGACTTGGGCGCATTCTATAATAAACTAGTCATGATGAATCTTTTGTAAAAGCTTTTATATAATTAAATTATGTTTAAGCAAACTCTTTTATTATAAACATCGTCACATGACAAAATGTCTTGCTAAAATTTTAAGACTCGACCGTGTGATTTATAAATATAGACTAAATCCTTATAAAACGTATATGTTTTATACAAACTATTTGAGAATGTAGGAAAAACACCGAAACTTACCAATTAACCTATTTTATTTTACATGGTTAATTGTTATGGCCTAGATTTTCTTTGGTTAGCTTGAACGTTGTTAACATTTTTCACGATTATGTCGACGTTTATTCCTCTTTGGCGTGAGTTGTATGTCGATGTCTTTTTCATTTTGGCGTGAGTTGCATCTTGAGTCAAGGTCTTCTTACCACACCACACGAAGCATTATACCATACTTTTATAAAGTAATGACGTGAATAATCCACGAAAACTACAACACATTGTTTTTTATAGACTTCATTATTTTACGAGCTATATTTTGAGATAATCGTATACGTATTAGGGTGTACCATCGTGCTCATACTACTTGGTGCCGTCGTGCCCATCTTCTGGATATCGTTGTGATTAACTCTAGATGCCAGTCGTGATCATTGCATTGCTGTGGCTAATGTGAGTTCATAGCCCCTACTTTTTAAACAATTTTCATAACTATTTTTTGGGGAGAATACATGCTCGTTTTAACTAAACTCAATGATTGTTTATCTGAATACGTGAACTGTCTGATTAAGATCTGGTTGATTGATTGATTGATTGATTGATTGATTGACTGATATACTTGAATTGGTTATCTGAATGCATTATATGTTTACCTGATATATATGTGAGCTCCCTAGCTCAAAACTATTTTCTGGACCTGCAACTACTTTTGATTTGCTTATGTGCTGACTACTTGAGGTTAGATTAGCAAAAGATGTTGACTTAGACTAGGGTAGCAATCCCTTGCTACCTAGATAAGAATGGATATCTACTCTTGGCCTAGACCAGGGTAGTAACGGGTAGTTCCTTACTATAACGATTTCCTGGCTAGTGACCGCCGAAGGGCCCACTCACAACGACCACTTATAACAAATGATATGGAATTGATTGATTATGGAACTATATTGGAATATGAAAACTATATCTGCCTCTAGTCCCACATAGCAAAACACTCTCCAGGTCCATAACTGCTTTATAACTTAAACTATGAACTTACCAGCGTAAGCTAACCTTTAGCATGTATTCTCAGGTATAAGGCGATAGCTCACTATTAGAAGGCGCTTGACAAGGGGCATGGTAATAGAAGACTCTGACAACTATAATTTGGGACCATTTTATTTAATTTATGGGCCTATTTCCGCACTTCTTTTAGAAAATGTAAACTTAATGTTTTGTTAATGCATCTTATTTTCAACGAATGAAATAAAAACCATTCTTTGTACCTTACGTTATGATACCAATTTCATAGCACCCCAATAACATGTATGCTTCCGCTGGACCCGAATTTTGTGGGTGTTACACCTTAAACTAAGGCACGTATTTAAACATTTGCATGACATCTTTCACACTCATCAATGAGACCAACTCATCATCCAAATTTTTTTCAGGGATCCTAAAATGTGATAACAAAGTACTATCCCCTAATCCTAGTGCGTCTAACATCCCAAAATACTCTTGAATGCATGAAAAGGCAACATCAATCAGGTCCACATAGACTATATGTCGAAACCGATATTTTTGATTTGGTGGATTTGTGAAGAGCCCATTGTGAAGGATTTTCAGAGTGAATAGTATACCATTCGAATCTGGTTAGGAAAACAAATAACAACTTAAATGTATGAAAATCACATATCCTACAATGTACACATGCATGTTCGAATAAGAAAAACAAATGACAACTTGAAACATTTAAGCTTACCGTAAATAGCATAAAGCTCATGTGTTAGGAACTTAGGAGTTCGAATATGCCAAAATGGAGAAACCACTACCATGGTATATATTGTTTTGTGGGTGTATGATTTGATCGGATAAAAGAAGATAGAATGTGTTTAGGTGTGTGATTTGATCGTGTTAAAGTGTTATACACGACTAAGTTGATGTGCAAAAAATGTCCTCATCGATTATCGTGTTGGGTGGTAGCAGAAATGTGTTAAAGGCGGGAACAATGGATTGACGAAACTACCCTCACGTGCAGCGCACATGACGAGAAACTAACGGGATTTCCTAACGAGCGTTAGCCACAAAACTGAATTTGCATGAACAGTAACACTACACGGTCCATTCTTGCAGAAAATCGAAACGTTAGGGACAATTTTTGCAGTTTTTTTCCAAGGACATTTTTTGCATTTTTCGCAAAGTTTAGAAACATTTTTTTGCAGTTTACTTTAAAAAAAAATAATAATAAAAATAAAAATAAAAAATAAATGATACATTTGAACGAAACATGCACAAATTGACGTAGAGCAGTACTAAGGACCGAAATACTTGAGTTAAACATTATTTACATGAAATAGCTAGGTACGATGCGGGTGTGACCGTAAATTAACATCAATGACAAGTACCCTCTCTAATGTCAAATTATCATTTGTCCTAGTGCTTCTAGAATCCATACAAACCATATCTAGATATTACGAGTATTTTAGTTTGCTTTTTTCCTTTATCAGTCATTGTAAATAAACAAAATAATACATAAAAACTAACAAATAATATATTGAAACATTGATTTCACAATCAATAAAAAAAAACCGGAAGCAAATAGAAATCACAAAATTTTGTTCCATTACAGGACAAATAACGACGAATCTGAAAAAAATATGACAAAGCAACAGTTAAGTTAGGTGGTTATAAAGAAAATAGTTGTTCCTACTCTTTCTTTTATGTCCGATCATATTATTATTTTTTGTCTTTTGTGTCTTTGTAAACAAAACACGAGAGAAAACTATTTCCGTTCAAAATGGGATGGATATGCCAAAAATTCATCGAATGAGTAGTGAACTATTTTTTTTTTTATTTTGAAGGTAATTTTCTTTTTTCATCATCTTTAGGGTATTTTGCAAAAAATTTGAACAATTTTGCCTTTTGGAAAAAAAAAATTGTATTAGCTATGAGGGGCAAAATTGTTCAAAATTTTTACAAAATACTCTAAAGATGATGATTTTTAAAAAAAATTACTCTCAAAATAACAAAATAGTTCACTACCCATTCGATAAAATTGTGACAAGTATATTTATCTTTTTTTTATTATTTGCCTTATGTCAAAATACACTATGGAGAATTTGGGAGGAATTGTTATTCCTCCGCATTTTTTTTCCTTGGCATATCAAACAAAGGAAATCTGTTTAATTCTATTTCTTTATTATTTTTTTTTTTTCTACTTACTAAACACACCCTTGCTTCATAATCTAATGAACGTTAGATTTTTGAAAGCTGCTTGGAAGTCCACGTCTAATAATGGAGTTGCATTGTTTTCATCAACTTTTATTGTTAAGAGAATCCAAAGGAGATCCAAAATACTCTACATGCGTAACACATTAGACTAGTTACTATGGTTATCAATATCATCACCTTTACGTGTGTAGTGCCGTAAACAAACTGAACGTTAAGTGAATATTTCATGAACCGTTCAGTAAAAAGTTCGTTTATGTTCGTTTATTTATTAAATGAACGAACATGAACAATATTTTACGATCGTTTAGTTAAATGAACGAACATGAACAAAAGTCACGTCCGTTTATTTATGTTCTTGAACGTCCGATTATGCGTTTGTTAACGTTCGTTTATGTTCATTTATTTATTAATATTCGTATATCATATCTTCTAATTGTATAATTTTAAAATTAATTTGTTTAAACAAAACAATATTTATAAAACAATATTAGATGCATAATTTAATAAAGTTTATGTTTGTTTGTCTATGTTCATTTATTTTTGATCGTTTATGTCCGTTTACCGTTGGTTTAGTGTCTTAATAAACGAACATGAACAAGAAACGTGCGTTTAAGTGTTCGTGTTTGTTTATTTGTCCGGTTAAAATTAAATGAATGAACATGAACAATGCTCCGTTCGTGTTCGTCCGGTTCGTTTACAGCCCTACGTGTGTGTATATATACATACGGATATTTATTTAATGTACAGATATTCATCTATACCTTAAAAAACTTTCTTCACAACTTTTTTATGCACTTACATATTCGATCTTGTGGAATTTTTTTGTAATTTTTCGAGAAAGTTTTAGAAAAAAAATATAGATATATTTCTTATCTAATGTACAGATATTTGTCTTTTTATTTAAATTTACCTTAAAAAAAACTTTTTTCACAATTTTTTTTGCACCAATATATCTGATCTTGTGATTTTTTTTTCTTTTTTTTAGAAAGTTTTAGAAAAAAAAATCTTTTTTTATATAATGTAAGTATATTTGTCTTTTTATTTGTCTATTAGGCGGAAAAGTGAGAATTTTAACTCTAATGTACTAAAGTCGCGAATTCAATTTACGTTGTATTTATATTTGAAAAAGAGAAACTTGCACTAATATTTTTTCACACTAATGAAAATCATCGCGAACAACTAATCAACTCTTAAAATTAAAATATATTTCTTTAAAGGGTTTGGAAGGATCAAATTTAAATGTAATGGAAATCTTGGTCAATGTAAAATTGTAAATTAAATCGACTACTTGAGTTTCACCATTACGCGTAAGATCTTTGAGTTGTACCCGAAAGAACGAACGCCACGTATAGTGTTAGTATAAAACAAGAACTAGTAGATGTTACCAAGTTCGCATGCAGCTACCTCTATTGCTTTATGTCATGAAATGTATGCACCCACAAATGTCTCCATCTAAACTCTATATTTTGCCGACTCTTTGCTCTTTTTAAGCATCAGCAGTTCAGCACAATAGCAAACACACCACAAAACTAAACCACACGAAAATGGCTTCATCGCTTCCAGTTGGTTCAACACAACGCCCTCATTTTGTATTGTTTCCCTTTATGTCCAAAGGTCACACTATCCCACTTCTCCACATAGCCAACCTGCTCACAATTCGCAACATTATGGTCACTATATTCACTACCAAAGCCAACCGGCCTTTTATAAGTCAGTTTCTTGAAAAGTTTCAAAATGATTCTATTTCTATCATAGAACTTCTGTTTCCTAGCAATGTTGAAGGAATACCTCCAGGCATAGAAAGTACAGATAAGCTACCTTCTATGTCCCTCTTTAGACCATTTGCAATAGCAACCAAACTCATACAACCTAACTTTGAACAAGCTCTCGGTAATCTCACTGATGTCACCTGCATCGTTTCTGATGGGTTTTTGAGCTGGACACTCGCATCAGCAAATAAGTTTAGAATCCCTCGCCTCTCCTTTTATGGTATGAACAGTTATGTAGGTGCTGTGAGCCGAGAAGTTGCTTTAAACCAGCTTCTATTAGGACCCGAGTCAGATGATGAGTTAATCACGGTTCCAAAGTTCCCTTGGATCAAAGTCAGTAGGAATGACTTTGATGATCCTTTTAATAAACGGCATCCAACAGGCCCGCACATGGACTTCATAATGGAAAGTGTTATGGCATCAGCAAATAGTTATGGTCTGATTACAAACAGCTTTTACGAGCTAGAGCCGATGTTTCTAGACTATCTGAACCGTGAGGCGAAGCCTAGAGCATGGTGTGTGGGACCCCTTTGCTTAGCTGAGTCAACAACTATTGCCGACCAAAATCCCAAATGGATGAAGTGGTTAGACCAAAAGAAGGATGCAGGATGCTCGGTTTTATACATAGCATTTGGTTCTCAAGCAGAGATTACACCACGACAGATGGAAGCCATAGCGGTGGGTTTGGAAGAATCTGAAGTGAATTTCTTGTGGGTGGTGAGGAAGTCAGAGACAAGTGTTCTTAACGAGCTTGGAGAGAAAGTGGGAGAACGAGGGATCATCGTAACAGAATGGGTGAACCAAAGGGATATACTAAAGCACGAGAGTGTGAAAGGTTTTTTAAGCCACTGTGGTTGGAACTCAGTCTTAGAGAGCATATGTTCAGAGGTACCGATACTAGCATGGCCGATGATGGCTGAGCAACCTCTAAATGCCAGGATGGTGGTGGAAGAGATTAAGATCGGATTAAGGGTGGAAACATGTGATGGGTCAGTGAAAGGGTTTGTAAAGTCGGAAGGGTTAAAGAAGATGATTAAGGAGTTGATGGAGGGAGAAAAGGGGAAAGAGGTGAAGAAGAAGGTTAAGGAGGTTGGTGCGGCTGCAAAGAAAGCTATGGCTGAAGGTGGATCGTCTTGGCGAACATTGAATGAGCTCATAGACGAGTTACAGGCAGTTAGAAACCACAATACAGACATTTTCATAGTTCAAAAGATTTAATCTACAGCGAGATTAATTGAGAGGCATAGATTAGCCCAGTAAAAAGCTAATTAATTACTACTTTTATTGGACTATAAAAACCTATCTTTTACAATATATTGTATGGCGCGCTAAGAAACATATGCTTTGCAGTTTCTATGCTGAAAGGGCCACTTGAGTTATAATCAGTGTGGCGTAAGGCACCAAACTTCTGATGCATGTCTTAAATAACATGGTGACATGGAATAAGGGTTGGGAATATTAAAAAGGTTCATTGTCCCACATAATAAATTAAAAAGGTTCATTGTCCCACATAGTAAATTGGAATTAAAATTCAACAACAAAAACATAATAATACCTGATCCCGCCGAAGAAAGGATTGGAAGAGTGAACAGTGTACCATTCGAATCTGGTTAGGAAAACAAATAACAACTTAAAAGTATGAAAATCACATATCCTACAATGTACACATGCATGTTCGAATAAGAAAAACAAATGACAACTTGAAACATTTAAGCTTACCGTAAATAGCATAAAGCTCATGTGTTAGGAACTTAGGAGTTCGAATCTGCCAAAATGGAGAAACCACTACCATGGTATATATTGTTTTGTGGGTGTATGATTTGATCGGATAAAAGAAGATAGAATGTGTTTAGGTGTGTGATTTGATCGTGTTAAAGTGTTATACACGACTAAGTTGATGTGCAACAAATGTCCTCATCGATTATCGTGTTGGGTGGTAGCAGGAGTGTGTTAAAGGCGGGAACAATGGATTGACGAAACTACCCTCACGTGCAGCGCACATGACGAGAAGCTAACGAGATTTCCTAACGAGCGTTAGCCACAAAACTGAATTTGCATGAACAGTAACACTACACGGTCCATTCTTGCAGAAAATCGAAACGTTAGGGACAATTTTTGCAGTTTTTTCCCAAGGACATTTTTTGCATTTTTCGCAAAGTTTAGAAACATTTTTTGCACTTTACTCTAAAAAAATAATAATAAAAAATAAATGATACATTTGAACGAAACATGCACAAATTGACATAGAGCAATACTAATTACTAAGGACCGAAATACTTGAGTTAAACATTATTTACATGAAATAGCTAGGTACGATGCGGGTGTGACCGCAAATTACTATATATATTATAGGGCATCTAATACGATGTCGTTCTATGAACAGTGGTCACGGCACATTTTCCGTTAGCCCAGCTTCCCTGATCCAATCGGTCCATTTGTGAAACTGATATACAATGGATGAAGGAGATAGATGAACACATGTTTCCAGAACTCTCTCCATCCATCTCCTTCATCTATACCACTGCCTTCATCACTCTCTAGAGGGTTAGGGTTTATTGATTTTGCATTGTAATGGGTAGAGGCTGTGGTGGTAGGATAGGGGCCGTGGTGATCTTGATTCAGGAGATGGTCCACTTTTTTTTGCCGGCGATAACTACAACAGTAGCATCTTCCATCAGTCATCGAGATATACATGTGAAACGACCAAAGAGTTTTGGATCAGTTGGAGAACAATGGTTTGCATAAAGATATGTAAGATTTAGTTTATATTGATTTTGGTTTTTCTATGGTTAATTGTAAATTATTGTTGTATTGAAATTGGGTAGATTCAGGAATTACTTGGGCTACTTTGAATCTAAACCGGTATACAAAAGTTTATTTTTATTCTTTTTTTTAATCTAATCTTAATTGGGTTACTAGAAATAGGGCGTTTGAAATTGGGCGGATTCAAGAGTTATTGTAGTTCATTCATGGGTTAATTGCAGGTTTAATGTCATGATATGAGAATGTTGTAATTGAGAAACTAAAATTAAAGGGTAAGCCGTTTGATGTTAAAATTGTTGGCAGCAGGGAAAAAAAAAAGAAAAAAAAAGAATAAGGGTTGAATTGTGTCAGAAAAGGCTGTTAAAACAATGAGTCTTGAAATTTTTGAAGGTATAAATTTTGTATGGATGATTTACTGATGATTGTGTCATTGTATTGTGTCATGATCATACTAAAATTAATCATATTGTGTCATGATCAGGGAACAACGTTAAAGAAAAGTAAAGAGGTTTGGAACTTTTGTGTCCGAGCTGTCTAGCATTTACACAACAGCAATGAAAGCTGCAGGAGCAAGTAGGAGAGTATGAAAAAAATACAGTGGAAGTTTTTTAAAGGCTATAGTTTAATTCGCACTATTGATATTACATGTAAACGATTAACCTTCTTGCTTTTTGAACTTTCTTTTGAACTTACATGTAACTAGAAATAGTAACAAATATTAAGACAGAAATTCTTAATTCTCGGGTTTAGGTGTTTTTTTATTAGTTTTTTATGCGTATTCATTATTACAGGTATAAATGAAGGTGGCGTAATTGAGTTCTCTTGCAATCATTTACAGGTCTGAATGAAGGTAGCGCGTCAATAACTCATTCATTGAGCTATTGATTTTCATCCTTTTGTTGTAGTTGCAAACTTGCAAATACGATACTTTCAGAGGTAAGGTCTTTTTGAAATTTATTATAAGAATGCCTTAATATCAACTACTTAAGAATACGGTCTAAAATGATATTTTCGTCTCTATATACGCAGTTAAGGTAAGAATCAATAATTACAGTTCATTTGGGCAAAGGGCTCTGGATCACACGATTAAACGGTCATCGAATCAGCAGTTCGCGGTTTGAGGAATGGTAATGAGGTTGTCTTTCGCAATTGCTCAAATGCAGCCACGCAGACTACAACTGACAAGTTTTCTGAAGTAGTTGGTCCTATGAGGCAATAACTACCTATAACAGTGAATAAAGCCGCCACTGATTCGGGAGCTTTTTTTTCAACGATTTGAAGGTAATTATGCAACTTTTAAAGATGTTAATGATATAAATCTATAATACTATATTAGTGGTGCCTGTTAGAAATAATGTTTAGACATGATTTTTAATTTTGATTGTTGAAATCTAAGCGGACAATCAGTTGTTTATGTGGTAAAGAAATTAATACAGAGATTAAAAAAATGTCGTTTTGTGTGGAAATGGAGATTTTTATTGAAACTAGAGTCTCATAAGTTGGGTTAAAAAAAGGGATGAGTAGGTAAATTTTTAAATTTACTGATAACAAGTTGCTTTTTTGAAGATTGTTAACCATGGGATACCGACCGAGCCTTTGGACACTGTGGAGAAGATGACAAATGGCCATTACGTAAAGCGTATGGAAGCGATATCAAGGATCTGGACTGGGAAAGCACTTTCTATCTTCCCCATCTACCTGAATCCAACATCTCTGAGACCCCAGAGATGAGTACAGGTATGAACAAAGTTCTACATGTGTCATGCTTTTTTAAGAAATCTCCCGACCTGTTAAATATTCATTTTACAAGGGCTGCAGTTGCTTCTCCACTGTCGACCTGTATGATATCCTTTTTAATCCGTTAAAGAGGATACAAAAAGAAGAAGCCAGTAACATACTTTAAACGTGTAGACATAGAATAAGCCTCCTGCTCCTGCTTCTTTTAAACCCATTCTCAGCAAGTATGTGTAGATACTAATGAGTATGTACTTAATAATAACAGATATTTTGCATTCTGCTATTTTGTTACAAAAAAAATATACGTATCTTTGTTATATGAAATTTCGCTATTTTGTTCAACGAGCAAGGGGGCCTTTTTTTATGTTTATGGGATCCTTATCGTTATTTCAGTTTCGGCTTCCTGGAATCCTTCATAGACTATATATATCTTTTCACCATTCAATGTTTACTTCATTGATTATATATATATATATATATATATATATATATATATATATATATATATATATATATATATATATATATATATATATATATATATATATATATATATATATATATTGCTTACCTCACACGTTTCAAGCGTGAAACTAGATTGTTCTTGCCACCAGTGTGTATTAGTGCATGTACAGGAAAAAAAGCTGAGACCAAGTAGTTTGCAGAAAAAAGTTATTGCACATGCTGGACTTAATTAATGACCACCTTTTCTGTAATGTAACGGTTGATAGGGAAGGAGTGGCATTCGGCTAAAAAGGGTGGCGAAGATAAGGGTATTGATGATCAACCTGTAAGAAGGTCCTATACGTTTTATCAATATAGTTGAGGTGAGGAATGTAGCATGAAATAGAAATCTCAGTTCCATACCTGATATCGTATATAACCACATTGATAAGGTAAGGTGTAGCCGTATCAACTGTCACTTTCGCGTGAAAATAATTGAAAAGTCCACACAGTAACGTTCATTCTATATACTATTTATTTTCATCTTTGACGACAATTTCTAAATTCTGTTTTATTGCATGATTCAATGTCTATGCAGCAAGTGTGCCAAAGCATTGACAGTGGTATTTATTTCCATTTCAAAGAGTGGCATGCGTCGATTCCTTTTACCTGTACAACAGTCACATTTGACTTTAAGGTGTCAACTAACTTACATTTTTGTGCTTATGCCACATTACACGTACATCTTTTTGTCTTTTGTACATGCTTATTGTTTATGTTAAGATCCTTTTTTATGTTTGTGTTATTCAATTTAGGATCTTGCTATGCTCTAAGTCTATGTAACAATCAGATATGTTGTTGCAGGACTACCATGGGGACCAGTTATTCTGGATTTCCAGTCAGGAATCATTCGTCATGTTTGGGATACTCATAGTCCTGCCAGTGGCGATGCAAGTTTTGATAGGCATATGCCGGATGGGGCTCAGTTTGACCATGTTACCAGTGGTGCGTTACATGGTAAGTGTTAGCCTTACAGTTGGGCCTCATTAGCATCTTTCTACTGTAATGCAAATAATTCTTAATTCTTTTCTTTTTTGTTGCAGAAGATAACCCCGTAGCTGGTGTTCTTTGGTTTGACCACGCCATCAACGGTATCTTGCCCGGTGAGTGTTTCCCACTCCTTCAGCAATATGACGACTGCTTCACTAATACAAATATTATGCTCCGCATGACTGTAAACACTATACTTATTGGCAACTATAATGTTGTTGATTTATTGCACGCTCAGAAACTGAGACCCATGGTGGTTCGGAGCAACAGACGAAACATGCAACAGGCTCTTCACGTGGTATGTCGTGTCATAGTTAATTGTCATCTAAGGTTCTTGAAAAGATTTGCTAACTATTATAAAGTGAATTTTAAAAAGTTTTGGTTTATTTTTTCTAATATGTAGTATTTTATTTGCTATGTGTTTTAGGCTCTTAAGGCATCAACTGGACCACATAAGGCTAGAGAGTGTTTGTCTTTAGTTCTTATATTGAGAAGTACGTTGAAGTATGTGTTAACGTATCGTTAGGTATGCAATTTGTAAGTTGCGAATGAAATAATGATGTTTAAACTATTATGCTGCGAATGAAAGAATGATGTTTAAACTATTATGCTGGCATCTTCTTTGTTACATATGTTACTGTTATGCTTAAAAATCTGACGTAGATAATAACAAGCAAAAAAATGGCTAGGGCGCAACGCGGCCGACCGGTGCCATACTCGTTAACATCAATGACAAGTACCCTCTCTAATGTCAAATTATCATTTGTCCTAGTGCTTCTAGAATCTCATATAAACCATATCTAGATATTACGAGTATTTTAGTTTGCTTTTTTCCTTTATCAGTCATTGTAATTTTTATATATATATTCTTGCAAATTTCAAAAATTACATATAAATCTTTTTGATGCATTAAAAGCATTGTACTTTATGCATCAAAAACTTGTAAAAATGATATATATATAATTATTCATCTAGGGAAGGATATATATGTAATTATTCTTTTTTATAAATAAACAAAATAATACACAAAAACTAACAAATAATATATTCAAACATTGATTTCACTATCAATAAAAAAAACCGGAAGCAAATAGAAATCACAAAATTTTGTTCCATTACAGGACAAATAATGACGAATCTGAAAAAAATATGACAAAGCAACAGTTAAGTTTGGTGGTTGTAAGAAAATAGTTGTTCCTACTCTTTCTTTTATGTCCGATCATATTATTATTTTTTGTCTCTTGTGTCTTTGTAAACAAAACACGAGAGAAAACTATTTCCGTTCAAAATGGGATGGATATGACAAAATACACTATGGAGAATTTGGCAGGAATTGTTATTCCTCCGCATTTTTTTTCCTTGGCATATCAAACAAAGGAAATATGTTTAATTCCATTTCTCTATTTTTTTTTTTCTCCTTACCAAACACACCCTTGCTTCATAATCTAATGAACGTTAGATTTTTGAAAGCTACTTGGAAGTCCACGTCTAATAACGGAGTTGCATTGTTTTCAATAACTTTTATTGTTAAGAGAATCCAAAGGAGATCCAAAATACTCTACATGCGTAACACATATTAGACTAGTTACTATGGTTATCAATATCATCACCTTTATCCGTAAACGAACTGAACGTTAAGTGAATATTTCATGAACTGTTCGGTAAAAAGTTCGTTTATGTTCGTTTATTTATTAAATGGACGAACATTAACAATATTTTACGATCGTTTAGTTAAATGAACGAACATGAACAAAAGTCACGTCCGTTTATTTATGTTCGTGAACGTCCGATTATGCGTTTGTTAACGTTCGTTTATGTTCATTTATTTATTAATATTCGTATATCATATCTTCTAATTGTATAATTTTAAAATTAATTTGTTTAAACAAAACAACATTTATAAAACAATATTAGATGCATAATTTAATAAAGTTTATGTTTGTTTGTCTATGTTCATTTATTTTTGATCGCTTATGTCCGTTTACCATTGGTTTAGTGTCTTAATAAACGAACATGAACAAGAAACGTCTGTTTAAGTGTTCATGTTCGTTTATTTGTCCGGTTAAAATTAAATGAACGAACATGAACAAAGCTCCGTTCATGTTCGTCCGGTTCGTTTACTGCCCTACGTCTGTGTATATATACATACGGATATTTATTTAATGTACAGATACTCATCTATACCTTAAAAAACTTTCTTCACAACTTTTTTATACACCAACATATTCGATCTTGTGGAAATTTTTTGGAATTTTTCAAGAAAGTTTTAGGAAAAAAAATATAGATATATTTCTTATCTAATGTACAGATATTTGTCTTTTTATTTAAATTTACCTTAAAAAAAACTTTTTTCACAATTTTTTTATCCACCAATATATCCGATCTTGTGATTTTTTTTTACTACAACAACAGCTGCTTTTAGCGGGGACATTCCCTCGCTTTTAGCGGGGACTTCTCCCCGCCCAAACCTTTCGGCGGGGACATGTCCCCGCCGAAAGTGCCTCACGCAAAGCCTCACGCTGTAAACTTTCGGCGGCGACGCTCCACTCTTTTGGCGGTGACACGTGGGACCCACGCTGCCAGCGTGGACAATATTGGTCAGGTCAAACTTGCCAGCGTGACAAAACTTTTGGCGGGGACATGTCCCCGCTGAAAGTACTTTTCCAAGTAAACGATGCAAACTTTTGACGGGGACGCCTCCCCGCTGAAAGTATTTTCCAAGTTTTTATAGAATCTTTTGGCGGGGACACTTCCCCGCTGAAAGTATTTTTCAAGTTTTTATGTTATCTTTTGGCGGGGACATGTCCCCGTTGAAAGTTGTTCTCCTATTAATGCAACAGTGCGAAAAGTGTCTGACCCATTTTGCAGCAAATTGCTGCAAAATGGGTAATTTCCAGATTTTTTTTGGAATTTTTCCAGAAAAAATCTACACTATCACTACAAATCCAGAACCTGTATATAACCTAATTACAATACCACAAGACACTCAAATCACAAATTCGCCAACATAATATGATACATATCCAAATTTCTTAAAAATTAACATAATCATGTGTTTGTATCCAAATTCGCAAAATACGGTTCAAAAACCGTTATCACATGATCACTACATAAGCTAGCTATCCGCTATACGCTACAAAACTATACGTGGAAACAATGTAACGGGAATCCTAACACATAAACTACATAAACACATAATAATCCATGAAACTATCCACACATTTGTCCATAACCCAAAACAAAATATAAATCAACCCAAACAACCCATACGCTACTCCTGAGTCCCCCCACTCCCCCCCACTAGCCCCACTCCCCTCCTCCGGGGTACCTGTAGACTCACCTGGTGATGGTGAAGCCTCCTGGGATCCCGATGTCATCGCCTGAGTCGCTAGCTCAGCGGGGAAACCCGGCTGTGTCTTAGCCCACCCCACCAACATATCAATCAGTGTCCTTTGCTGGGACAAATCCTGGGTTTGCTTCTGGACAGTTTCGTGTAGGGAGGACGCGGAGGCTTGATCACGAGCTCGTGCGGCGCTGAGGGTCGTCTGACGACCACCGCCGGGTAAGACTGGACCTACGCCAGGAATATGACCTCGCTGCTTGCCACCGATCACGTGGCGCATAATATCGAGGTCAGACATGGTCGTCCCCCCGGAGGTGCTCTCCGTCCGCATCTGTATCATCTGGTTCTGTTTTACAAAAAAATAAGCAAAGTAATATATAAGTCGTGATTTATTATATTTGCATTAATGTGGGTGAGTTTTATGGAAATAAATTATACTTACATATCTAGTCTCGGACAATGCAGACTCCCAAACGCCGTCTCTCGTATGGTTGTGTCTGTACATCGCGATCAAGTCTCTACCATCCACAGCGTCGGTGGGTTCTCTCAGCTGTTTATAAATAAACACAATAACGACTCACCAAACACTATATATATAAATGAAATGATTAAAAAGCGTCTTACGAAGTTATCGCATATAACAGCTAACGAATGCGACCCATGAAGGCTGGCAGTCGGATTGGCGAGCCGGTTCTGCCTATTGGTCACCCCTCTCTTCAAATTATCCGGGTTCGACCAGTGCGTAATCTGAGTATTATAAATAATAAAAAATGTTATATAAATGAATTATTATTATTATTATTATTATTATTATTATTATTATTATTATTATTATTATTATTATTATTATTATTATTATTATTATTATTATTATTATTATTAACAATAAGAATAATAATAATAATAATAGAAATAATAATAATAATAATAATAATAATAATAATAATAATAATAATAATAATAATAATAATAATAATAATAATAATAATAATAATAATAATAATAAAGTGTGGATCCAGAAATTTACATATTCTTCCCAATCCGACTCCGACATGTTCTCCGGGCATTTTGCCTTGATCTCCTCCAGCTTCTCCATCCCACCTTGCTCAGTAAAATTTATCTTTTTGTGCCGCCACTTGTTGTCGTCGTATCGCTTTTGGAGATAATATTCGATACTGTTGACAATATCCTCTCCATCAGCACTGGCAAGGTGCTCGCCGAGATCAAAATAATGCTGCAATAAAATATAATTAAAATAAATATTCAAATTTAAATAAAAAATCAAATTTAAATAAATAGCAAAGTTAAAATAAACAAACACAATAATTAAAAAAATAAAAGATAAAAAAAATAAAAAAAACTTACGTGAAGCTGGTCGTCGATGTGGGCCTTCGCGGTAGCAGGAACAGCCGACCAGGATTTGTAATGCATAGGAATTGATTGCCGCAACAATTCCCCGGCCAAGTTAGAGAACCACTTCGCGTGCTCGCCCACATGCTCCCACATCCCTTTGTCGTTCTTCCGGAATCTGATCGATACCGGACGACCAGTATCTTTCCTCTCATTGCGGAGCCGCGTGTTCTTTGTGGGACCACGCACCGCCTTTCCCAATTTTGGCATTGGGCTTGGGAGGTCTGGGAGGTCTGGATTTAGATGCTACAAGTAACCAAATTCAAGTGATGATGATATAAAATACAAGTTATCAATTTCAAATAATAATCAAGTTTAATTAAAATAATCTAGAAATTCTTACTCTGACAATCACTGCCTATCCTCGTCGGACCACGGGGTGGCTCATTGCCTCCATCGCCACCGTGGCTCCTAGCAACAACATCTACCATCTGTAAACGTACTAGTACAAGAAAATATAATTAGTGAAGAAACACATATACGCATACACACACATTGAAATAAATAACAATTTATACAAAATAATAATAATAATAATAATAATAATAATAATAATAATAATAATAATAATAATAATAATAATAATAATAATAATAATAATAATAATAATAATAATAATAATAATAATAATAATAAATAATTAAAATTAATAAATAAACGCATTTAACCACTCAATAACAATTTCATTCAAATAAGTGTCATTTAACAAATTACAATTTGAGATCAATCTCCTTCATCACTAAGATAAAAACCTTCATTATTAGTGTCAGCTTCATCTTCACGATCGACGTAATCTTCACCATCAGATGCTAAATCATGAGGAACGTGGTCATCATAATCAATATTATCTTCGTCGTCGTCGACATAAGTGATAATTGGTTGTGGTGGTGCCTCAACTTCCGCTGGCTCAACATCTCTATTTATGGTGTCATAATTCAACGTATCCAACTCAGCAGAGAGTGTGACATGTGATGATGTGTTGTCATGTACAACATCCTGATTGTCTTCTACCACGATGATATCCGGGCTCCAAATCTTTCGATGATAAGAATCTTGGACGGCCTTGACATTACTACGTTTACCCGGGAAATCAAGGTAAAAGACTTGTGTTGCAAGAATGTATGGTTCACTTTCAAACGATACACGATCTGTCATAATTTGTGTAATGTTGTTTCTATAGGTACAACGTTTTATGCGACCATTGTTATTAGTGTCGAACCATTTAACTTTGAACAACACAACCTTGAATGGAATATATTCAAGCTCGATAATTTCTTCAAGCTGGCCATAATACATTCCTCCGCTAGGATTAGGAGTTGAAATTCCGCTGTTTTGGGTTGAACGACGTAAATCACGGTCATGTACGATAAACTTCACACCGTTCACTGTGCAAGAGTCGGCTGAGAATGCAGCACATGATGGTCCACAAGCCAAAGCGAACAACTCGGAAGTACAACTTGGGTCGTCCTTTACTTTCAATTCACGAATCTAAGAAAAAAAAGTTAAGAATAGATATAGATGAGTAATAGTCGTTATTTTTACAGGGTTTTACATACAACAAGTCTACCTTGTTCCCAAACCAGCGAGGAAATCCTTCTTGTATGTCATTGCCAGGAAATTCCCTACAAATGTTCATGATATTAGAATAAGTCGTCGAATAATAACTTACGTAAAACAAAATTTTGAAATAAAACGTGTACCTCTTGTACTCGTTCATGTACGGGTCGATTTCATGACTGTTGTGTAGTACATACCATACTGCTTTCTGCATTGCGTCCGGTTCAAGCCGAATTAATGATTGTTTACCATTCAGTTTACAGGCTGATCGAAACACTTGAAATCGACTTGTTGGGCTTGGACCGTCCTCATTCCGGTCAGGACGATTAAATCTCGTCTCAACACCCCGAAAATTATGCGAACAGAAAGTTAATGCTTTATCAGCAATATAACCCTCCGCTATTGATCCTTCAGGCTTAGCTTTATTTCTGACATAATTTTTGAGCTTTTTCGTGTACCTTTCAAATGGATACATCCACCTCATGTAAATAGGCCCGCCTTGAATAGCCTCTTCGGGTAGATGAATAACCAAGTGAATCATAATGTCAAAAAAAGCTGGAGGATAGATTTGCTCGAAACTGCACAAAATATTGATAAGCTGTTCTTTAGCTTTCAACGTGTCATCCACCATCAAAGTTCGAGCGCATATTTGTTTGAAGAATGAACAAAGCTCGATTATTGGTGTTGCGGTGGTTTGGTCCTTCAAGTAATTTTGAAGTCCAGCAGGAAGTAACCGCTGCATCATTATATGGCAGTCATGAGCCTCCAAGCCTGTTATGTTGTTATCACTGTCTGTCACTTTATGCTTGAAGTTAGATCCGAACCCATCGGGTAGTTTAACACCTTTGATCAATTGGGAAAACAAATCATGATATTAGAATAAGTTGTCGAAATGAATACGCGAATTGAATTGGAACAAATAAATTCTGAAATAAAACGCGTACTGATTGGTGCTAAACAGTCAGATAATATTAACCAAGTTATGGTCAACAAGTCAGACAGCCTAAACCAATACTCCGGTGAGTTTAGTGTTTCCCCGGATCGTTAGATCCCAACGAGATGTGAAATCTGAAATAAAACGACTTCGAGATCAGGTGAATTGAACAGGAAAAGGGTTTAAGTGATTTGTACTACTGAAATATAAGAGTGAATAGCTTTAATAAGCTATATCAACTAATACGTGAAATCAGATAAGTACAAGTGAAAAAGAGACTGAAAACGTAAACATTTAATAATTAAACGTAAACAAAAACAACTTTAACAATAGTAGGTTTTTATAAGCTTTAGGGGCTTAAATGCAAATTAAATAAACTTTAAAATATTTATTTTAATATTAATAACTATTTAATTAATTATTTTTATTTAATAACTATTTATTAATTATTTAATAACTATTTATTAATTATTTAATAATTAACTAATAATTAGAAAAATGATAAATAAGTCTAGAAAATTAAAATTAAAATTTCTAAAAATCTAAAATATTATAAAACTTATTTTAAAATTAAAATTATATTTTTCACACTATTTATCTATTTATTTTTAATTAATTATTATTTATTTATTATTTAACTAATTATATTGATTAACTTATTTATAATTACTAAAAAGACTTAGATAATTATGAAAAATTTTATATATCTAATTAACCATCATAGGAATCCTAAAAAAATTATAAAAAGTTTATATTATGTATTTTTAATTTAATTTACTAATTATTATTCTATTTATTAATTAATATCTAATTAAAATAATTAAATTATGAAAACTAGTAAATGAACAGTATAAATCACAAGAAAATTTCTAAATTTTTTTTATGACTTATAAAATCTAGGAAAAATATAAAATATAGGTGTTACTATGTAAAAATTAATTATGCTATTTAAAACCTATTTATTGATTAATTATTAATAAAACTATTATTAATTATTATAAATACTAAATTACAAAATAAAAATTTGAGAAAATTATTAAAAATACTTTAACCTAAAAGGAAATTAATAAAAATATAAAATTACAAATTACTTAGTAAAAATCTAAAAATGAAAATTAAAATTAAATTTAATTAAATAGAAACTATCACTTAATTTTATATTGTTTTTTCTTGATTTTTCTTTTACCAACCTATTTTATACCTAAAAATAACTAACTTTTGTAAAAACAATAATTTTATTACTTAATAATAAGCTAAATATAAGCTACTAAGCTTATCAGTTGACTTTAGTTGACCAGTTGAGAGATTAAGCTCACCAGAGCTTATGTGGGGTCTACCTTGTAAAAACTTGATTCCTCAGAGTTTATTGAACATGTATAAGCAAGAAAAAGCACAAGGGGTTGGCTGAATAAGCCAAAAAGCCACAATAAGCTTATGCTTATTTGTTTTCTGAGACAGATTATGGGACAGACTTGAGAGCTTATTCTAGGTGGGGTCCAGTGGGTTAGAGGTCAAACAAAAGGTCAAGGGTTCAAGTCTGGTAGGAGGGGGGTTGTAAGAACCTATTTATGGGGTGTGGGACCCACTGATTCAACCACAATGAACCACCAAAGGTGGTGAGTGAGCCAAGGTCTGCTGAGACAGGGCAATCACCTTGCCCTGCAGCTCAGTTCAAGGGGCATTTTTGTCCAATAAAAAAATCACAAAAATATGCAACCTATGAAATTAACAAGTTCAGCTGGTAGGGTTTACTCACAACAATTTTCAGATCCCAAATCACAACACAAAATTCATGAAAATTATTGCCATTTTGATGAAAATCTGAACATGCAAATTTTGACTTTTTATATATTCTTGCTAAGTTGACTAAATTGAGATTCCAGCTTGATTTACTGATTGATATGAATTAGTTAAGATATAATAAGACTAAAATGAGCTAGAACTAGTATTTGTGAGATCAAATGAGACTTGTGTTACTTAGAATTCCATACAGACAGAAGTTAAAGCCAATTTGTTGGTGATTTTGACTTTTAGCCTTGTAACTACCTAAGACTTTGTTGTTTTGGTCCAATATGGATTTGAGTATGATAAATGAACAACAAATGAGCACTGAGACTATCTAAAACACTACCACTCAGTCAATACCAAACACCCCTATAAACCTGTTAAGTCAAAATGATCAAAGCAAATTACTTATACAATCCACAACACTGATTCAATTGATCATATCATCATAAATTAAGACTAACTGAGCATAATCCAGTATATAACCAAGCATGAAAGACTAAAAGTACTAGTTTGGTATTTTGACTGTTAAACAATATTTTTAGCACAAGTTAATTCCAACTAACAAGACCTATTTATTAAGTAATATTATGATTATTTAACACAAATGGAACCTATAAGAATAGATAGAAACAGCTAATTTCAACTTATTAAGTAAACAAGAAAAATGGTTAAAAATGCCTTACAATTGATGGCAATCCAGCTGAGATCAAGAAACAAGGACCAAGAACACTCCTAATAGGTCTCCACAGACCTACTAACCCATGGGCATTCCATTCTTTCCCATGCTCCAGCTTGTATACACCACCTTCATTGTCATTTTTTTATTTTCTACTTATTTTTTTCTTGATTTTTATTTATTTTTGAGTTTACCACTACTCTTTGATTTAATGTATTTTAAAGCTTATCTAGGCTTTGTCAAAGCTTAAGTGAGCTTATTGAATACAGAATATCAACTAGAACCAACAGTTCAAATACTTGAGATTTTTGCAAATAAAAGAAAAATGCACAAATTGAGATTCCAAACTAAACTTCAAATTGATTACTGGAAAAGATTCAAGTTACACTGAATAAGATAACTAAAAAGTTTTTAAAGCTTAAAATACACTGGGATTAAGAAAATTAATACATTCGACTTACAAAATTAAAATTACTCTAGATAACTAATACATTGCCTCTTTTCTTCTTATTTATTGACTAAAAAGCTTCCTTGTCGACCTCTGAATCTTTCCCACTTCATCCCAGCCCTTCAATTCATCAAATTCATCAAAATCGTACAAGTGGCAATTTTGGCGCCAAAATTGCTTTTGAGCTGTAAGAGTGGTT
Source organism: Artemisia argyi (assembly GCA_030686995.1). NCBI lineage: Eukaryota > Viridiplantae > Streptophyta > Magnoliopsida > Asterales > Asteraceae > Artemisia > Artemisia argyi. Next base: position 246,904,705 of record CM060708.1, read on the forward strand.
TGAGGGCATTTAAAGATTTGTGGAATTATGTGGAGGTGGAGGGGACACATTGGGAAGTAAACATGGATTTTTGTGGAGTTTGGGTCAATAAACAGGGTGTAGGTCATGGAGGTTGAGTGTGGAGGTTGAGGAAGCATTAAATGCTTACTGTGGTGTGGAATGATGATGTTTGGAGGTGAGGTGGAAGTGGACAGGTGGTGTGGTGAGGTGGTGATACCACCCTGGTTTTGGAGAAGAGGCTGAGGGAGAGAGGATGGAACAGTGGTAGTGGTATTGGGGAAGATGGGGGTCAAACGGGGGTCAACGCCCGTTTTTATTAAAAGGGTGAGTTGGGTTTGCTTGGTGGGCTGGGTAACAAAAACAGGCCCAAGGAAATATAAAAGGGTGGGTTGTTTTTGGACTAGGCTTAGGATTAGGGGTTTATAATAGTTAAAGGGTCCGTTTGGTTAATAGTGAACAACAAGGACCAATTGTGTAATTCGGCCAAAGTTGAGGACTTGATATGTAATTTTCCCAAACTTCAAATAAGGACTGAACCTGCAATTAACCATTAGTACAAGGACCACAAGTATAAATTTCTTTATTTTAAACCTCAGGGACCAAATCTGCCAACTCCTCAAACTCCAGGGACCTATTCTGTAATTTTCTGATTTTTAAAGGGTTTATTTTGTAACTTCTCAAATGTTATCATAAGGACCAATTTTTGTCAATTTAGAATAGTACAAGGCTTATTTTCCATATTTTTGTATTTACAAAACTTTAGGGACTATTTTTGACACTTTTCAAAGTTGAGGGACCAAAGTTGTCATTTTGCAATTTTTAAACTTTAAAGGACTTTTCTTGACAACTTATGAATCCCTAAGGATCTTTGATGATATTTTGCATGTTTTGATTTACCAGGGACTAGTTTTGCCAATTTTTCAAAGTTCAGGGACTGAAACTGTAAATTATGTGAAATGTTTTGTTTTTTTATCAGTTTTCAATCCTTATGCATAAAAACACAATCCAGGGATAATTTTATGTATTTCAAGGCATTCCTGTGTGTTTTCATATGTTTTTGCAGCTTAAATGTAACAGAAATGATGAGTATTTACACACTCATCAATCCCCCACACTAAACTATTGCTAGTCCCTAGCAATCTATTTAAGAAAAAATTAATGGATTTTTACTCTTTACCAAAAGCCATCACTTCTGGAGTAGCCAGGTGTAAGAACTGTGGCACACCTGATAACCGTGTGATTTTTAGCAAACCACCAGCTGTCAACGGATTTGATTTGTCTTTACCAGAAGCCGTTTGCTTCTGGACTAGCCAACTCTTGATGGAATAGTCAACATCTTGGTGAGCTGATTACCAATTATGGATTTTCTACGGCCTTTACCACAAGCCATAATCTTGCGGGCTAGCCAACTCATTAGCTTTTGAGGATAATGGGGAGTTGAGGAACCATACAATTTTGGGCAAATTGTAAGCCATCAACGGTTTTGAGATGTCTTTACCAAGAGCCGTTTGCTCCTGGACTAGCCAATCCTGTTGTGGGTTAGACATGGAGGATTGATACCATTTATTGCATTTCTAAGTGTGAAAAAACTTTAAATTTTGATCAAATGAGGGTGCTTGATGGAACATGTGTTAAACCGATATTTAGAACGTAAGAAGGAAATATTAATAACCTTTATTTTAGGCTATTTACATACAAACTCACTTTTTTCTTTTGTTTTGAACTTTTTTATTTTTATTTTTTTATTTTTTTTTCAAGATATATACATATATACAACATGTGGGGCATCTCCCCCACACTAGGTGGTAGAAAAGAGAAAGAAATCAGAAATATGAGTGAAAACCCATATTGCTACGCTTTTGATTACCGAGTCACTAGCTTGACTCGACCTCGAATTGATTTGTCCATGAGGTAGCTTGTTTTTGATTCCCGAGTCACTAGCTTGACTCGACCCCGAATTTAATTGTCCTTGGGGAAAGTTTGGAGATCCGGGACAACCATGTTTGGGATGTCCTCTCCAAAGTAGTGTTTCACACGATGGCCATTTACTTTAAAACATGGACCGTCATTTTGAGATAACTCAACGGTACCATATGGATAAACCTTAGTGATAGTAAATGGACCAGTCCAACGGGTTTTTAATTTACCCGAGAAGATCTTTAATCTAGAGTTAAAGAGAAGTACTCGATCACCAACGTTAAAAACGCGGTTCTTTATTTTTGAGTCATGTATTCTCTTTGTTTTTTCTTTATAGATTAAAGAGTTCTCGTAAGCCTGATCACGTAGTTCATTTAATTCATTCATTTGAACTTTTCTGTGATCACCCACAGTTTTGAGGTCAAAGTTGGCATGTTTCAAAGCCCAGCAGGCTTTGTGCTCAAGTTCCATCGGTAGATGACATGTCTTTCCGTACACAAGTTTGTAAGGTGTACACCCAATGGGTGTTTTATAAGATGTACGAAAGGCCCATAGTGCGTCATCTAATTTATCCGACCAGGCAACACGGTTTTCACCAACAGTCCTCTCAAGTATCCTTTTGATACCACGATTTGAAACCTCAACTTGCCCACTTGTTTGTGGGTGATACGCAGTAGAAAGACGGTGGGTTACACCATACTTTTGCATGACTTTATCAAATTTGTCATTGCAGAAATGCGTACCACGATCACTTATAATAGCACGTGGGGTTCCAAAACGGGCAAAAAGAGATTTCAGGAATTTCACTACAACTCGGGCATCATTCGTGTGTAAAGCTTTTGCTTCAACCCACTTTGATAAATAATCAACTGCCACAAGTATGTACTTGTTTCCTCTGGATGATGGAAATGGCCCCATAAAGTCAATGCCCCAGATATCAAATATTTCACATACTTGAATAGCATTTTGTGGCATCTCATTTCTTTGTGAAATGTTTCCATGACGCTGACAAGCGTCACAGGTTTTAATGAGATCCTGGGCATCTTTATAAATTGTGGGCCAGAAGAATCCGGAATCAAACACCTTTTTGGCGGTGTAATTAGGACTATGATGTCCCCCAGTGGGTCCAGCATGGCAAGCCTTAAGAATTTCAGTGGCTTCCTGTCCATATACACACCGTCGGATGACTTGATCCGCACAGATTTTGAATAAATAGGGGTCATCCCAGAAGTAATGTTTAACATCCTTAAAGAATTTATTCTTCTGTTGGGTTGACATCCCTTTCACAACAAAGTTACCCGCATGATAGTTTGCGAAGTCGGCAAACCATGGGGTAGTAGAATCTCCGCGAAAAGTAACCGCATTAAGTGTTTCGAGAGGAAATGTTTCATTTATTTCCTTTTTCTCATACACATTTTGATGAGGGTTTTCTAATCGGGACAAATGATCAGCAGCCAGGTTCTCAGCTCCTTTTTTATCTCGAATAATGATATCAAATTCCTGGAGGAGGAGAACCCAACGGAGCAATCTCGGCTTTGCATCTTGTTTTGCAAATAGATATTTAAGAGCCGAGTGATCCGTATACACTACGCTTTTAGTCAAGATTAAGTATGTCCGAAATTTCTCAAAAGCATACACCACAGCTAATAATTCTTTTTATGTAGTGGTGTAATGTGTTTGAGCTTCGTTCATAGTTTTGCTTGCGTAGTGGATAGGCTGAAAGTGTTTCGTTTTGCGTTGCCCCAAGACTGCACCGATAGCAAAATCACTTGCATCGCACATAAGCTCGAAGGGTAAATCCCAGTCGGGGGCAATAAGAATGGGTGCCTCAGTAAGCTTTTTCTTTAATGTTTCAAAAGCTTCGACGCACTCTGGTGAGAAGATAAAAGGAGTATCCTTTTCAAGGAGATGAGTCATAGGCCGTGAGATTTTAGAAAAATCTTGTATGAATCTTCGATAGAAACCGGCATGACCCAAGAAACTCCTAATACCTTTGACGGTAGTAGGGTGAGGCAGTTTTGCAATGACATCAACCTTAGCTCTGTCAACCTCAATACCATTCTTGGAAATCTTATGGCCGAGGACAATGCCCTCTTTGACCATAAAGTGACTCTTTTCCCAATTTAGACATAGATTGGTGTCTTTACACCTTTTCAACATTGTTTCTAAATTGGTGAGACATGTTTGGAATGAATCCCCAATGACCGAGAAGTCATCCATAAAGACCTCCATGGTTTTACCGATCATGTCGGTAAATATGGCCATCATGCACCTCTGGAACGTACCTGGAGCATTACATAAGCCAAAAGGCATACGTTTATAAGCAAAGGTTCCATAAGGGCATGTAAAGGTAGTCTTTTCTTGATCTGATGGATCAATGGGGATTTGGAAGTATCCTGAGAAACCATCAAGGAAACAATAGTACTCGTTCCCTGCTAATCTCTCAAGCATCTGGTCCATAAAGGGCAGCGGAAAGTGGTCTTTGCGGGTGGCGTCATTTAACTTACGATAGTCAATGCAAACACGCCATCCGGTAACCAGCCGAGTTGGAATCAACTCATTTTCCTCATTAGTGACAACAGTAATGCCACCCTTTTTTGGGACACAATGAATGGGACTAACCCATGGACTGTCAGAGATAGGGTAAATCAATCCTGCATCAAGAAGTTTAAGAACCTCTTGTTTAATCACATCATGGATTTTTGGATTTACCCTTCTTTGATGTTGCACTGCAGGCTTGAAGTCATCCTCCATCAAGATTTTGTGTGTACAAAAATCTGGGTTAATACCTTAATATCGGAGAGTTTCCAAGCAATTGCTTGCTTGTTTGACTTCAAGACCTTTATGAGAGCACTCTTCTCCTCAACACTTAAACCTTTAGCAATAATGACGGGTAATTTATCATCACCCTCCAAGAATGCGTATTCAAGATGAGGAGGTAAGTCCTTGAGTTCGACCTCAGGAAAATCATCAGTTTCCTCAACATATTTGATTTCCTGATTATGAAGTTGTACGGGAGGGAGTGGAGGAGAATTGTCTTGGTTTAGCAATCTCTCAAGGAGAAGAATATCTCCCTCCAGATCAATCTCAGTGTTATCAATTCCCGATGGAACTGAATCACTTTTGAGAAAAGCCTCGACCTCTTCCAAAAGAAAATCACTTCCCTCAAACGGAGTGAGAGAAGGGGAAGAGTCGGAAATGATAGGTTCAGATGATGGAGTGGCATCCCCACTCACAGAATTATGAGAATAACCAAGAAACTCTTGAGAATACTCCTCCGAAGCAATGTCTATGATATCTATTTGATTAACTGCTTCAGAATCATAATTGGAGGAGTACCTCGAGGTTTGATCGAGGTTAAATGTAACAGCTTCATTACCCACACGAAGAGTGATTTCTTGCTCAAATACATCGATAAGAGCACGGCCCGTTCTAAGGAAACCCCTCCCAACAATGAGAGGGACCCTTTGATCGGCATCGAAATCAACCACTACAAAGTCAGCGGGCAGATGAAATTCTCCTACCTTCACAAACACGTCCTCGGCAATGCCGAGAGGACGAGATATCGATCGGTCTGCAAGCTCTAAAGTCATGCAGGTAGGAGTAAGATCAGGAAGAGAAAGTTTCTTCCAAACTGAGTACGGCATTAGGTTGATACTTGCACCAAGATCGGCCAAGGCATAGCAATCAACCATTCCCGGAAATACACATGGTATTAGAAACTTTCCAGGATCTCCCAGCTTCTCGGGAAGCTTCTTTAAAAGAACTGCTGAGCAGTTCTCATTCAAGGGAGTCTTTGCCATTTCAAACAGTTTCTCCTTGTTGCTTAACAAGTGTTTGATTGTCGATGCAAATTTGGGCATCAGAATAATAGCATCCGCAAAGCTAATGTCAAAATGCAAATCTTGGAAGATTTGAAAGAATTTATCCATCTGGTGACTAGCTTTTTCACGGAGCTTTTGTTCACTCAAGCGTGAGGGGTAAGGAATAGAGGAGGTAGAAGGTTTGGACTGAGGTATTTCAACTGGAATATCATTTGGTTCAAAAACAACTCTAGGTTTTGGTTTGGGTTTCGGGACAACATGAGGTGGGACGTCTTGGGTACCTCCCTTATGAGTAGGAAGTACTTCGTCCTTATTTACCTCGACGTTATTTTCCACTACCTTGGGAGAAGAAGAAGAAGGGGTAGTGTGAACAGTAGGTCCATCATATGAAACTCCGCTCCTGGTCGTGATCGCCTTTGCATCGCCCCTCGGGTTTGCGATCATGTTGCTCGGAAGTTTTCCAGAGCCCGAGGGTTGTTCATTTAAAGATTTCTTGATTTCAGAAATCTGGCTGACCAACAACCTGTTTGTCTCTTCTTGAGTTTTCATGAACTGCTTTAACAACTCATCGGATGATGGTTGTGGAGCTGGGAGAATGGCTTGTGTTTGGTTAGGGAAATTTTGGACACGGTTATTTTGATTATAACCTTGTTGTGGCTGAAAATTCCCTTGATTTGGATTACCATTTCCCTGAAAATGATTTCCGGGGTTGAAATTGTTTCTGTTAAAGTTTCCTTGATTGTGAAAACCTTGATTCTGTCCAGGATTGAAATTCCCTTGGTTTTGATAACCTTGGTTCATTCTGGGTTGGTTCTGGTTTCTGTTTTGCAAATTTGGGTTTTGGTTAAACCCGGGTGGTCCCATATGTGTGTTAGGACGGTAACTTGGTTCCATTTGAGGACGGTATTGATTACCCCCTTGATTTGTAGTTCCGGCTAAGGCATTGGCTTCAAAAGGACTACCATCGGTGGCAGTACAATTGTAGTAAGCATGTGGGCCACCACAAGTGACACAAACTTCCACCTTTTTTACTTCAGCATGTGAAGGGTTTTGTGTGAAAGTGACTTTTTTCTGGCTTGAGAGAACCAAAGCTTGAATTGCGTCCGTGAGTTTATCTATCTTAGCATCGGTGCTAGAAGTACTCACGGGCGATGAAGTAGAAGGACCAGCACTCACTTGGGAGTTATATGGCTTTGTGCGTGTAGTGCGGACTTTGGACTTATTTTCAATGATTTCTAAAACTTCTTTTGTGGTTTTTCTCAAAAAATTACCTCCCGCGGAGGCATTGAGAGAATCTTGGTCAGATTGACTCACACCATTATAAAACGTGTCAATTTGCATTAATTCAGTGAAACCATGATGAGGACATCGACGAAGCAATTCTTTGAAACGATCCCAAGCGTCACCAAACGATTCATCAAACCTTTGAGTAAATTTGATGATTTCATTTTTAAGACTTGTCGTTCTGGACGGGGGAAAAAATTCGTTTACAAATTTGGTAACTAAATCTTCCCATGATGTTATGGAACGAGGAGGTTGTTTTTCCAGCCAAATCCGGGCTGCTCCCTCAAGAGAAAATGGGAAAAGAAGAAGTTTGACTGCTTCGGAAGGGACGTTCTTGTATTTGATGGTTGAAGTAATTTTATTAAACCATCGAATATGAGCATGGGGATCATCCCTCTCAAAACCATAAAATTGGCTTGAAGTTACTAGATTTAGTAACCCGGTTTTGAGCTCAAAGTATTCAGCCACGATGGCTGGGACAACAATAGCGTCTCCGTAACCCTCAATGGGTGCTTGGAGAAGCTCATTCATCGGACGGTCTTCCGCCATGATAACTTTCTTAGGTGAAACAGCACGTTCCTCAGATACGGCTGTTGGGGCAGAACGTCTACGGCGTCTTCGAGGAATTTTGACAAGCTCACGTAAAGGGCTTGTTGACCTAGAAGAACGAGTGCGCATGCACTAGAGACGACTCTAAGAATACTTAGAGTGACGGGAAATTACAAATAGAAAATAAAATATGAACAAAAAGATGATATATAACAAAGTGTGAAAATTCAAACTCACAGATATTTCAAAAAGTCGTAATACGCAGCACACCTCCCCGGCAGCGGCGCCAAATTTTGATTGGTGCTAAACAGTCAGATAATATTAACCAAGTTATGGTCAACAAGTCAGACAGCCTAAACCAATACTCCGGTGAGTTTAGTGTTTCCCCGGATCGTTAGATCCCAACGAGATGTGAAATCTGAAATAAAACGACTTCGAGATCAGGTGAATTGAACAGGAAAAGGGTTTAAGTGATTTGTACTACTGAAATATAAGAGTGAATAGCTTTAATAAGCTATATCAACTAATACGTGAAATCAGATAAGTACAAGTGAAAAAGGGACTGAAAACGTAAACGTTTAATAATTAAACGTAAACAAAAACAACTTTAACAATAGTAGGTTTTTATAAGCTTTAGGGGCTTAAATGCAAATTAAATAAACTTTAAAATATTTATTTTAATATTAATAACTATTTAATTAATTATTTTTATTTAATAACTATTTATTAATTATTTAATAACTATTTATTAATTATTTAATAATTAACTAATAATTAGAAAAATGATAAATAAGTCTAGAAAATTAAAATTAAAATTTCTAAAAATCTAAAATATTATAAAACTTATTTTAAAATAAAATTATATTTTTCACACTATTTATCTATTTATTTTTAATTAATTATTATTTATTTATTATTTAACTAATTATATTGATTAACTTATTTATAATTACTAAAAAGACTTAGATAATTATGAAAAATTTTATATATCTAATTAACCATCATAGGAATCCTAAAAAAATTATAAAAAGTTTATATTATGTATTTTTAATTTAATTTACTAATTATTATTCTATTTATTAATTAATATCTAATTAAAATAATTAAATTATGAAAACTAGTAAATGAACAGTATAAATCACAAGAAAATTTCTAAAATTTTTTTATGACTTATAAAAGCTAGGAAAAATATAAAATATAGGTGTTACTATGTAAAAATTAATTGTGCTATTTAAAACCTATTTATTGATTAATTATTAATAAAACTATTATTAATTATTATAAATACTAAATTACAAAATAAAAATTTGAGAAAATTATTAAAAATACTTTAACCTAAAAGGAAATTAATAAAAATATAAAATTACAAATTACTTAGTAAAAATCTAAAAATGAAAATTAAAATTAAATTTAATTAAATAGAAACTATCACTTAATTTTATATTGTTTTTTCTTGATTTTTCTTTTACCAACCTATTTTATACCTAAAAATAACTAACTTTTGTAAAAACAATAATTTTATTACTTAATAATAAGCTAAATATAAGCTACTAAGCTTATCAGTTGACTTTAGTTGACCAGTTGAGAGATTAAGCTCACCAGAGCTTATGTGGGGTCTACCTTGTAAAAACTTGATTCCTCAGAGTTTATTGAACATGTATAAGCAAGAAAAAACACAAGGGGTTGGCTGAATAAGCCAAAAAGCCACAATAAGCTTATGCTTATTTGTTTTCTGAGACAGATTATGGGACAGACTTGAGAGCTTATTCTAGGTGGGGTCCAGTGGGTTAGAGGTCAAACAAAAGGTCAAGGGTTCAAGTCTGGTAGGAGGGGGGTTGTAAGAACCTATTTATGGGGTGTGGGACCCACTGATTCAACCACAATGAACCACCAAAGGTGGTGAGTGAGCCAAGGTCTGCTGAGACAGGGCAATCACCTTGCCCTGCAGCTCAGTTCAAGGGGCATTTTTGTCCAATAAAAAAATCACAAAAATATGCAGCCTATGAAATTAACAAGTTCAGCTGGTAGGGTTTACTCACAACAATTTTCAGATCCCAAATCACAACACAAAATTCATGAAAATTATTGCCATTTTGATGAAAATCTGAACATGCAAATTTTGACTTTTTATATATTCTTGCTAAGTTGACTAAATTGAGATTCCAGCTTGATTTACTGATTGATATGAATTAGTTAAGATATAATAAGACTAAAATGAGCTAGAACTAGTATTTGTGAGATCAAATGAGACTTGTGTTACTTAGAATTCCATACAGACAGAAGTTAAAGCCAATTTGTTGGTGATTTTGACTTTTAGCCTTGTAACTACCTAAGACTTTGTTGTTTTGGTCCAATATGGATTTGAGTATGATAAATGAACAACAAATGAGCACTGAGACTATCTAAAACACTACCACTCAGTCAATACCAAACACCCCTATAAACCTGTTAAGTCAAAATGATCAAAGCAAATTACTTATACAATCCACAACACTGATTCAATTGATCATATCATCATAAATTAAGACTAACTGAGCATAATCCAGTATATAACCAAGCATGAAAGACTAAAAGTACTAGTTTGGTATTTTGACTGTTAAACAATATTTTTAGCACAAGTTAATTCCAACTAACAAGACCTATTTATTAAGTAATATTATGATTATTTAACACAAATGGAACCTATAAGAATAGATAGAAACAGCTAATTTCAACTTATTAAGTAAACAAGAAAAATGGTTAAAAATGCCTTACAATTGATGGCAATCCAGCTGAGATCAAGAAACAAGGACCAAGAACACTCCTAATAGGTCTCCACAGACCTACTAACCCATGGGCATTCCATTCTTTCCCATGCTCCAGCTTGTATACACCACCTTCATTGTCATTTTTTTATTTTCTACTTATTTTTTTCTTGATTTTTATTTATTTTTGAGTTTACCACTACTCTTTGATTTAATGTATTTTAAAGCTTATCTAGGCTTTGTCAAAGCTTAAGTGAGCTTATTGAATACAGAATATCAACTAGAACCAACAGTTCAAATACTTGAGATTTTTGCAAATAAAAGAAAAATGCACAAATTGAGATTCCAAACTAAACTTCAAATTGATTACTGGAAAAGATTCAAGTTACACTGAATAAGATAACTAAAAAGTTTTTAAAGCTTAAAATACACTGGGATTAAGAAAATTAATACATTCGACTTACAAAATTAAAATTACTCTAGATAACTAATACATTGCCTCTTTTCTTCTTATTTATTGACTAAAAAGCTTCCTTGTCGACCTCTGAATCTTTCCCACTTCATCCCAGCCCTTCAATTCATCAAATTCATCAAAATCGTACAAGTGGCAATTTTGGCGCCAAAATTGCTTTTGAGCTGTAAGAGTGGTTTGAGGGCATTTAAAGATTTGTGGAATTATGTGGAGGTGGAGGGGACACATTGGGAAGTAAACATGGATTTTTGTGGAGTTTGGGTCAATAAACAGGGTGTAGGTCATGGAGGTTGAGTGTGGAGGTTGAGGAAGCATTAAATGCTTACTGTGGTGTGGAATGATGATGTTTGGAGGTGAGGTGGAAGTGGACAGGTGGTGTGGTGAGGTGGTGATACCACCCTGGTTTTGGAGAAGAGGCTGAGGGAGAGAGGATGGAACAGTGGTAGTGGTATTGGGGAAGATGGGGGTCAAACGGGGGTCAACGCCCGTTTTTATTAAAAGGGTGAGTTGGGTTTGCTTGGTGGGCTGGGTAACAAAAACAGGCCCAAGGAAATATAAAAGGGTGGGTTGTTTTTGGACTAGGCTTAGGATTAGGGGTTTATAATAGTTAAAGGGTCCGTTTGGTTAATAGTGAACAACAAGGACCAATTGTGTAATTCGGCCAAAGTTGAGGACTTGATATGTAATTTTCCCAAACTTCAAATAAGGACTGAACCTGCAATTAACCATTAGTACAAGGACCACAAGTATAAATTTCTTTATTTTAAACCTCAGGGACCAAATCTGCCAACTCCTCAAACTCCAGGGACCTATTCTGTAATTTTCTGATTTTTAAAGGGTTTATTTTGTAACTTCTCAAATGTTATCATAAGGACCAATTTTTGTCAATTTAGAATAGTACAAGGCTTATTTTCCATATTTTTGTATTTACAAAACTTTAGGGACTATTTTTGACACTTTTCAAAGTTGAGGGACCAAAGTTGTCATTTTGCAATTTTTAAACTTTAAAGGACTTTTCTTGACAACTTATGAATCCCTAAGGATCTTTGATGATATTTTGCATGTTTTGATTTACCAGGGACTAGTTTTGCCAATTTTTCAAAGTTCAGGGACTGAAACTGTAAATTATGTGAAATGTTTTGTTTTTTATCAGTTTTCAATCCTTATGCATAAAAACACAATCCAGGGATAATTTTATGTATTTCAAGGCATTCCTGTGTGTTTTCATATGTTTTTGCAGCTTAAATGTAACAGAAATGATGAGTATTTACACACTCATCACGTACCTTTGATGAATTGACAAAAAAGTTTTCTTTCTTCAGTTGTGAAAGAGTACGTGGGATGAGGCTTAGAGCACTTCCCACCGCCTTTGTTGACGAGCCACAAAGCATTACGAATATTCAAATTTTGTAAGTCTTGTCTTGCCTTGTTGGTGTCTTTTGATTTGTCATTCATTAACAAAGTATCCAACACACTTTCACACACATTTTTTTCGATATGCATGACATCTAAATTGTGTTATAGTGTAAGAAAAGACCAATACTTTAGCTCGTAGAAAATAGATACTTTGGTCCAATTCAATTCGCGGTCAGGATCACGTTTTTTCTTCGCACCCCCAAAACTTGGATGTTTCCCCGGGATACGTATAGGCAATCTCCCAAGTTGAGTCAAGATGTCATGACTGGTATATTTTTTAGGAGGTGGTCTATCATCGAGCTGAGTATAGAATGCCTTTTTGTTCTTCCGCCATCTGTTGTTGGCTTTTAAGAATCTTCTGTGACCAACATAAGCGGTTTTGCTTAACACGCGCATAAATGGAGTCTCTATATTACAGGTCGGACATGCCTTGTATCCTTGCCCACTCCACCCAGACAAACTACTTCGAGCGGGAAAGTCATTGATAGACCATAAAAGCGCTGCTTTCATACAGAATTCTTCGCCTGTAACAGCGTCCGTAGTCATAACCCCATCTTTCCATAAAGTCTTAAGGTCTTCAATCAAAGGCCTCAAGTAAATATCTATGTCCTTCCCAGGTGATTTAGGGCCCGGAATTAACAACGTCAACATAAGAGAAGTCTCTCTCATACAAATCCAAGGAGGCATATTGTATGTTGTTAATATTACCGGCCACATACTGTAAGACTGACTAAGGTTGCCGTACGGATTGAAACCATCAGCAGCCAACCCTAATCGGACGTTTCTTTTTTCATAAGCAAATTCTTTCTTATACTCGATATCAAATTTCTTCCATGCTTCACCATCAACCGGGTGTTGCATCTTACCGTTCTCCGTAGACTGCCCAGAAGCATGCCAAGTCATATGTTTTGCAGTGTGTTTAGACTTGTACAAACGTTGTAGTCTAGAAATGATAGGAAAGTAACGCAACACCTTGTTAGGAACTTTCTTCCCCAGTGTGTTCTTGTCTTTCCATCTACTAGCATCGCAGATGGGATAATTCTGCAAATCTTCGTTACCCACCCCCCGATATAAAAAACAATCATTTACACAAGCATGTATGGATTCGTATCCTAACCCGATCGTTTTATATGTTTTCTTTATTTCATAGTATGACGGTGGGATTTTGTATCCTAGAACGGGCGAGAAGCATTCACGTAGAAATTTTAGTGTTTCGTTAAACGTGTTGTCACTCATTTTACCTTTGACCTTAATGTTCGTAAACTTTGCCATAAATTCCAATGAAGACATCCATGTACAGCCCGGGTATAGTGGGTCGTTAGCAGTGGCAAGTAACGCTTCAAACTCGTTACGTTGAGGAAGTGTTGTTGCTTGAGTTGGCTCGTTACTTGTCTCACCAATATTTTCTTGAGTTGGCTCATTCGGACACATATCATGAAGGAAATCAGCCATGTCACTCGTCCCGGGATGATTTGTGTTGGGTACCAATGTTCGGGTATCCGGTTCACCGTGATTATACCATTTCGTATAACTCTGGTCCCAACCATTTGAGTGTATGTGATCAAACAAATCTTCGTACTTTATCCAACCATGTTATAACAACTAGCACATGGACAATGTACATTCCCATCAATATTCACAAAGTCCTTGGCATACGCGCAAAACCATTTAAGACCTTTTAAAAATTCGAGGCTAGCACGAGATAATGAGACCCAACTCTTATCAATTGGCATAACTGCGTTTTAATGATGCAACAAATAATTATATAGAATTAAACATGTTCACAAGTTGTGCGTTTTAATGATGCAATTACGAGTTGTGCATTTTGTTCACCTAATCCAACTATGGAAGGCAATCCTAACCGACTCTTTGAATGTTTCGTCTCATATATGAATGCGTATAACTGAATTTACTATTTGAGAAAATTTCGGCAGTATTTCCCCTCAACTCCCCAAATATGTGCATTAAAGACATATTCGTAGGAGTAAAGGGGAAACACTGTCGAAATTTTCACAAATAGTAAATCAATTATACGCATTCATATCCTAAATGAGACAAAACATTCAAAAAGCAGTCCCAAACAGGGGACTTTCCGAAATTAATTTCTAATAAATTAATTTCGGACGGGTTTTCTATGGGATGATTAACTTTGGACGGGGACTTTCCAAAATTAATCACTAAAGTCCTAAAAACATTTACAATATATGAGACGATCAAATACCATATAATACTAACATATTCACATTGTCAATTTCGGCTTATATATCATAAGACTCAATTTTCCGGCTTATTTGGAGACTAGTGAGCTTATATAAATTTATTATATCATAATATACTTATATCAGCCCACAAGTCTCCGAATAAGCCGGAAAATTGAATCTTATGAAATATAAGCCGATATATAATAAGCTCATAATTATCAAACTAAGCTGAGAATCGCACGTACTGATTTTGGTCTTTGCTCTCGGCTAGCTAGTCTTGACAGAAGGCTGGTCTCGGCTCTCGGGTAGTCTCGGCTGGTCTCGACATGAAAAAGAAAATCAACATCTTATATTTCAACAAATGAAAAAAAAAAAAAAAAAAAAAAAAAAAAAAAAAAAGAAAAAAACATCTTATATTTCATAAGCTGCTTACGCGGGTGTCTTGGGACAGATTGAACTGTTGGAACGGGTAAAATGAGTGCTATTCGGGGCTTATGAACTGATGTGGGTTGATATAGCAGAAACAGGCCTAAACAATGGTTTTGCAAGCTAACTTTAAGCTACCGCTTATGTCGCGAGTACTGAAATAAGCTCAAAATGATGGAGTCTACACTACTATCTACTAGTGATCCTAAATTAACAACCTACAAACTACTTAGGCAATCCTAGAATTAAGATGAAAGAGGGTGTTGTTGGGGCTGTAGCAGCAGGCCTAAAGGGTTTGTTATGATTATGCAGCAATGACTGCAGTTTGCAGAACCGAAACAAGCCCACAAACGAGCTCAAAACACTAAAATAAGCTTAATCAAATTAAATCTATATAATTGACTAATAATAAGTACCAAAATCCATCCTTAAATTTAACTTAAATGCATCGAAAATTAGGATAAAAAAGGGGCATTGGGGGCTGCTAAGTGCAATGGGTAAAAGTGGGTACTCAGCAGGCTAAATTTTAAACTACCAAGCAAGTTGAAAATGAAACATAAGTCCTAAATCATATAATATATACTACTAACAACTAAGATGTTAAATGTGAAATGCTAAAACCTACTCAAGCTAGTCTAATAACGAAATCAACAAGGGGGCTGCACAACAGTGAACAACAAAATGGCCATGCATTACTGACGCAACAGGCCGAACCAATGGGTCAGAAAAAATGGGATTATGACCTTTTTGCGCTTAAGATAAGTTACATCACCTAAATTAAACTAACTTATGCTCAAAGAAACAAGCTACTCCAAACACCCCTTAATGGGCTGCTTTGAGACACAAGGCTGCTGATGCAGTACAAAAATAGGCAAAAAGTGGAGATGCAAATGGGAGTTCAGCTTATGCACTGAGTTTTAGAACCAAATCATACAAGAAGCTAAATTATAACTAAATAAGCAAATGTAAGCAATAAATAAGCAATTTAAATAAGTAAAACTAAATAATCAGTTGGGAAAAATTATTGCAAAAACTTAAACTTTCATTGATTTTTAGAAAAAAGGAATACGGAAGACAAAACTAAATAATCACTTGCCACTGAACTTCCTAAAACTTATACAGAATGCGTAAGGTTCTTACTAAAACTTAAACAAACAATTATTACACCATAAATGATTGGTGCTAAACCACCTAACTTATATTGACCAAGGAATGGTCAACAAAGTCAAACAGCCTAGATCAATGCTCCGCGGAAGTATAAGGTTTCCCCGGGTCGTTATGTCCCGACGAGGTGTGAATTGTTAATAAACGGTTTCGTGATCGGGGTGAATTTGGATGAAAAGGGGGTTTGTGAATGGTTTAACTAAGGAATCTATAATGAAATAGCTTAAACAAGCTATATGAATAAGACGGGAAAGAAGGAAAAACCAGAAACGTTTAAAACTTAAAAACGCGTACGTTACGTTTAAATAAAACGTAAACGTACGAAATAAAAAGTGAAAACAGAAATCTGAAAACACCCAGGGGGTGAAAATGACTTTTTTACAAACTAAAAGGTAAAAGAAAATTTTTAGAAAAAGAAAATAAATTTTAACCCTAATTAATTATTTAAAATTAATTAAAAACTATTTAATACTTATTATTAATACTTAAATAACTAAAATACAATATAATATTATTTAAATACTAAAAAGGTGAAAATAAAATTTCTAAAATTATAAAATAACTAAAAATAAGTTTTAAAATTAAAAATATGTGTTTTTGTCTTTTTGTGATTTTTCTATTAATTATTAATTACCTAAATAAATTATTTTAAATTAAGGAAAATACTAAATGAACAGTAAAAACTCTAATAAAATTTATAAAACTATTTTATAACATATAAAAGCTATAAAAAATATAAAAACTAAGTTTTGCTTAATAAAAACTAATTATGCTATTTTAAACTTAATATTAATTAATTTCTAATAAAACTAATATTAAATGTAATAAATACCAAATAGTAAAATAAAAATCTGAAAAAATTATTATAAATACTTTAATATAAGAGATAATTAATAAAAATATAAAAATGACAAGTACTTAATAAAAATATAAAAATGAAAATTAAAATTAAATAAAATTAAATAGAAACTATCACTTAGAAATTAAATTGGATTTTTGGAATTTTTCTTTTACCAATCTATTTTACATCTAAAAACATAAAACTTTTGTAAAAACAAACTTTTTATAACTTACAAATAAGCAAAATATAAGCTAAAATGGTCAACAGTTGACCAAAGTTGACCAATGGACAAAATAAGCTAAAATGACCAAGGGTGGGGCCCACAATGGTAAAATCTGGTTCACTTGAGTTAATGAAACATGTATAAGCTGGAAAAAGCACAATTGGACCTCAGAATAAGCAATAAGCTAATAAATAAGCACTTTGAAACTTGCATACACTCAGAAACTGGGACAGATTTTTGTGATCAATTCAAGTGGGGCCCAGGGGTATCTAGGTCAAAATTATGGTCAAAAACCCAACCCTGGTAGGAGGGGGTGGAAATGAACAATAATGGTGGCCTTGGGCCCACTGAGGTGGCCAGAACACCACCACAAAGTGGTGGTGGTGGGTGTGCAGCTGCTGAGACAGAGCAGACCTCAGCCCTGCAAGTCACTTTGTGGCCTTGTGGGGCCCACAAGAAAAATTTTAAAAATATAAACAAGCTAGAACATAAAAGGTGAGCTGGTATACTATAACTATGAACAAGTTTCAAGGATTAATTCCTAACACAAAATTCAAAAATAGTCTTGGAATTTTAGGAAAAATCTGAAATGAGCACTTTTGACTTTTCATGTAACCTTGCTATGTTGACTAATATGAACTTTAAATGGATCTAATGGACTGTAAACATGATTCTAAGCTAAAACAAAGTTATTCTAACCTATGGCTACAAATTATGAACTAGTGTGAGTGATCTTAGGTCCTAACTGTTGACATATTAAGAAATATGCAAGATTAAAATGAGATTTGACTTTTTTGTGTTATACCATACTAATTTAAGCCTTGACTACACTAATATTACCTATTGAAACATGTCTAAAGCAAAAACAACTACTCAAATCTACTAGGTCACAGAGTATTCCCCTGAACCAAACACTCCCTATATGTTGGACTGTGATGAGTTTGAGGTTAAAATTGTAACTAAAGGCTATACTATTTGATGCAAACTAAGGAAATAAGCTAAGTGGAATAGTTACAAGCTACAATGAACAGGAAATGAGCTTAATAACAAACATAAACAAAAGCAGAATATCAAAGCTAATTCAAGAACCAAAATGAGTGATTTGTGAGGCAAACCTCAAGTCAGTTGTACCAAGCTCATCAAAGCTTATCACCAAGCTCAAATGAGACAGAAAGCTATCCCAAACACCCTGCTAAATCAGCTTAATCCATAATCATGATCATCAGTTGACTTTTTGACTTTTCTAAGATTGAGTAATTTGAACTGAATAAACACAGGCAAGCTTACAATAAGCTATATAGAGCTTATGTAAACCTGTAGAGACTGAAATTAAAGCTTATTGAAGCTTATGAGAATAATAAAAGATAAAATGAGGATTTAAGCAATTTCTTATAAAAACTGAATTCAACTAAGAAACCTTGAATTGCTACATGAACTGAGGTTAATTATCACTGATACAATTTGTTACAACAATTGTAAGTTTAAAATTACACTAAGGATGGAATTTTAATACATTCGACACATAAAAACTTATACTACACTAAGCTACTCAACTTCTATTTTCTACTACTCTTTCTTCTCTTTTTTTCTTTCTTTTATACACCCTGGAGGCTGTCTCAAACTTTCCCACTTGCTTCTGTCCATTGGATTGGTCTCACTTGATCTCCACCGTTCAAATGAAGTTTTGGCGCCAAAAGGTGTTTTGGCAGATGTAGTGGATTAGGTGTGATAATAAATGAGGAGGGGGGTTGGTGATAGCATTAATGATAGTGGGTGAGTTGGTGAGGACTTTGGAGGAGGGGGGGGGGGACATAAGCCTGGGATTAAGGTGAGTTTAGGGATGATGAACAGTGTTCTGTGTTGGGGGTGAGGGTTGACCGATTTGACTGACCTTTGACCGGGGGTTATATTAGTTTGGGTAATGGGCTTTTGGTGGTGGGCTTTGGGTAAAGGTTTTGGATCAGCTGTGGATTGGGTTTGGTTTGTTATTGTAATAAGGACTCATTTGGTTTAAGTAGCAAAATGCAAGGACCAATATTGTAATTTGGAAAATTACAAGGACTGAAAATGTAAATGTTCTAAAGTTATCACAAGAATGAAAATTGACAACTTTAATAATCCAGGGATCCAAAATGTGTTTTTTCAATATTAAATTTCCCGGGGACCATTTATGTAATTTCCACAAAACTTTCACCCAGGGATCATTTTTGATAATTTATGATTTTTAAGGACCAAAAATGATTTTTCTTTCAAAATTATCCCACCAGGGACTAAATCTGCCAAAGTCTGTAACTCCAGGGACCAAATCTGTAAATTTCCAAAACTTTCCAATTTTTCACCAAAGGACTAAATATGACAACTTATGATTTCAAAATGACCTTTGGTGATAATTTTCCATATTTTGAATATCCAGGGACTAGATTTGTAATTTTATGAAAGTTGAGGGACTGAAACTGCCAATTTTGTAAACTTTATGCGTTTTTCATTTGTTTTTGCTCATTTTGCATCTAAAACATATAAAACACGATTTTGAAATATTTTTAGTATTTTGATGCATTACTGAGTGTTTTTGTACGTTTTGCAGTTCAGATCAGACCAAAAATGATGAGTGTTTGAGCACTCATCAATAAACAATACCAGGACAACCAAATGATCAAATAAGCAGTTGATAATAAGCCAAGTGAATAAGCAGATTGCGCCAAATTAATGGACCTACTGATTTTGTGCTTTAACTATCCTACATATGACTAAAGTAAACTAATTATGCAGAATTAACCACAAGTTAACAACAATAATACTAAAAAGTGAGCTAATGAAACATAAGCCGAAAACCATATAAGCCATAAGCCGGGGCTGTTTCGGCTTATATAGCGGGGCTTATGGCTTATGGCTTATATGGTTTTCGGCTTATGTTTCATTAGCTCACTTTTTGTGGCTTATAAGTTTATATAAGCAGAAAAGGTTACAAAATAAGCCACAAACTGTGAGCTTATGAAACATAAGCCGAAAACCATATAAGCCATAAGCCGGGGCTGTTTTAGCAGTGGCGGATGGCTTATGGTTTTTGACTTATGTTTCATAAGCTCACATTTTGTGCTTATTTTAAAACTTTTTCGGCTTATATAATGGGGCTGCGTTGTCGTTAACCTAATACCAAGTCCCCACGACACTACTTGTGTCGTGGTACACATCACGAGCACACCCCATGGTGTGTCGTGTTCCAAAACATCAATTCAAGGGGCTAAAAAAAATACATAAACATAAATTACTGAGTATAAACTTTTAGCGGCGACATGTCCCCGGTAGAAACATAAACACAAAAAAAAAAAAAAATTAAACATGTATACCTTTTGGTGGGCTCTCGTCTGTGGTCTCAGCTTGGTCTCGACAGGTCCCGGCTTGGTCTTGACTCAACTGTGGTCTTGGCTGATGTGGTCTCCAAAGGAAAAAAATCAAAAATATTAATAAAATTCAAAAACATAATACGTTTAACACAAATTAACACAATTAACAAAAATTCACACAAATTAACAACAATTAAAAAAATATCAAAAATTGAAAAAAAAAATTAACCTGGGTCTTGGCTGGGTCAAACAAGGAGAGTAAGAAAGGAGATGAGAATAGAGAGAATCAAACAAGGAGAGGGGTTTATGAGAGAATTAAACAAGGATAGGGGTTTAAGAGATGCATCGTGCACAGTGGTGCGAGTGTGGGTGCTGTGGGGGAGATGGTGGTGATGTGGTGGTGGTGGAGATGGTGGTGCTGTGGTGGTAGTGGAGATGGTGGTGCTGTGGTGGTATGTGGTCTCAGCGATGGTTTAATTTTTTTTCTAAGTGTACTGTTAGATCCAATTGCTAATAATTGAGTGTGTTATTGAGTTTACTTTTAGCGGGGACATGTCCCCGCTGAAAGTGTGCTTTTGTCTTTTAGCAAATCTTTTGGCGGGGACATGTCCCCGCTAAAAGTTTTAATAATTCGCCAAAAGTTTTGGCGGGGTAAAGTAAATGCATAGAGGGAAAAACGAAAATATTGGTGAAATCTTTTAGCGGGGACATGTCCCCGCCAAAAGTTTCCTAAATGAAAAATCATATTTTTAGCGGGGATATGTCCCCGCTAAAAGTGAGCACCAAAACATTTAATTAAGTAAAATAATTTATAATTAATTTAAATCATTTAAAATTATTTTTATTTTTAAATAATTTTAATTAACTTAAATCATTTATAATCAATTTAAACGAATGAGTCGAGATGATAGGGTTATGCACGAGATGTTAAACGAATGATTCGAGATGATACGGTTATGCACGAGATGTTAAACGAATGATTCGAGATGATACGGTTATGCACGAGATGTTAAACGAATGATTCGAGATGATACGGTTATGCACGAGATGTTAAATGAATGATTCGAGATGATACGGTTATGCACGAGATGTTAAACGAATGAGTCGAGATGATAGGGTTATACACGAGATGTTAACCGAATGATTCGAGATGATAGGGTTATACACGAGATGTTAAACGAATGAGTCGAGATGATACGGTTATACACGAGATGTTAAACGAATGAGTCGAGATGATACGGTTATGCACGAGATGTTAAACGAATGATTCGAGATGATACAGTTATGCACGAGATGTTAAACGAACGAGTCGAGATGATGTGGTATTACACGAGATGTTAAACGAACGAGTCAAGATGATGTGGTATTACACGAGATGTTAAACGAACGAGTCGAGATGCTATGGTTATACACGAGATGTTAAACGAACAAGTCGAGATGATGTGGTTATACACGAGATGTTAAACGAACGAGTCGAGATGCTATGGTTATACACGAGATGTTAAACGAACGAGTCGAGATGCTATGGTTATACACGAGATGTTAAACGAACGAGTCGAGATGCTATGGTTATACACGAGATGTTAAACGAACGAGTCGATATAAACTCACCTAACAACTTTTAAATATGTTCCCACCTAACAAAAATGTTCCCACCTAACAGGTCACGGGATATATATGTTCCCACCTAACAACTTTTATCCACTCACAATATAAACTCACACACACTCATCTAACCCATATCATCTCACACACACACTCATCTCAGTATACATCTCTCTCTCTAGTAGTTTTCGTTTTCCGGCGACACCAGCAGTTTTCGGCCGCCAGAATCTTTTTCTGGCCACCACCTTTTATCAACTCAACTTGTAGATCGGGCCACCCCGATCATGATTCTACCACACACAACTGCAAACACACACTGTCAACCAGAATGCAGCGATATAATCCTTTTATGTGTACTTGTGGAGCAGGAAATATATATATAAAAAAAAAAAAAAAAAAAAAAAAAAAAAACATCACATCAAAAAGATACACTTGGATTGGAGTATTATGCATGTCCTCTTTCGAAGCCAAGAGAGAAAGGTCATGGATGTGGATATTTTATGTGGAAGAGTGAATTTGATGAACAATTACAAGTAATTCATTCTGCTTCAACATCTCACGGTTCTGGGTGCACAAACTGCCGTGAAAAAGATCTTAAGGTAAATATGCTGGAGGCACAAAAACAGGTGCTAGAGACAAAAGTCAGGTTGCTCGAGGCAAGACTTGCAATGGCAACGAATCCCGACAACAATGACCACGCATGTCAATCGGATGCAATACACCGTGACCTGTTAGGTGACATGGAAAATCTTCGTATGTAATGTTGTTGTTGTTGATGTTGCTGTTGTTGTTGTTGTTTGTTGTTTCTTGTGTTATTCTTGCTGTTTGTTGTTTCTTGTGTTATTGTTGTTGTTTGTTGCTTCTTGTGTTATTGTTGTTGTCTGTTGTTTCTTGTGTTATTGTTGTTGTTGTTTAATAAAATGTTGTTTGTTGTGTTGTGTTATTGTTGTTGTTGTTGTTGCTTTACCACTAGAAATCGTAAACTTCTATCCAAACACTCAAGATTGTAATTATTAATCTAAAAAAAGTCCACAGTAAGAACCTAAGCAGTTTATAAAGGAATCCAAAACACCACACGCTTAGCTTCAAACACGAAGGCAAACATTTTATTCAAACCACACAAGAGTTGTAAACCGGATACATTTTCATATAGACTCAAACTAAACAACTCGACAAGCAAACGAACCAGATCAAACGAAACAACTCAAACTAAACAACTCGACAACCAAACAAAACAACTCAAACTAAACAACACGACAACCAAATGAAACAACCCGTTTACTTTTTTTTGCGGCTAACTCCCGCTTTGCTTGAACTCGCACCACCTCTTCCTTTCCTTGCTCTCATTTCCTTGAGATATGCAAACGTAGCTTCAAGACTTGTTATTCTATTTTCCAGATTATCAACAGCTGCAGCTTCATCAAACGTGCTTTCAGCTTCATCCTCACCTCCAACAGCAGCAGCTTGAGCTTCAGCAGTACGTTGAGCTTCAGCAGTATCTACCTCTTCCAAATACTCTATATAGTATGACTTTTTCCTCAACCATACCAGAATCCGGTCTCTCTGCCACGGTGCACAGTTCGCGTACGAACCATATTCATCAAAAATTTCAACACCCCAATGATTTATAATTTCATTATACAAGAGCTCGTGTGATAAAGCCTTTGCCCACTCCTGTTCCGCTCGTGTGATAAAGCCTTTGGAAGGATCAAATTTAAATGTAATGGAAATCTTGGTCAATGTAAAATTGAAAATTAAATCGACTACTTGAGTTTCACCATTACGCGTAAGATCTTTGAGTTGTACCCGAAAGAACGAACGCCACGTATAGTGTTAGTATAAAACAAGAACTAGTAGATGTTACCAAGTTCGCATGCAGCTACCTCTATTGCTTTATGTCATGAAATGTATGCACCCACAAATGTCTCCATCTAAACTCTATATTTTGCCGACTCTTTGCTCTTTTTAAGCATCAGCAGTTCAGCACAATAGCAAACACACCACAAAATTAAACCACACGAAAATGGCTTCATCGCTTCCAGTTGGTTCAACACAACGCCCTCATTTTGTATTGTTTCCCTTTATGTCCAAAGGTCACACTATCCCACTTCTCCACATAGCCAACCTGCTCACAATTCGCAACATTATGGTCACTATATTCACTACCAAAGCCAACCGGCCTTTTATAGGTCAGTTTCTTGAAAAGTTTCAAAATGATTCTATTTCTATCATAGAACTTCTGTTTCCTAGCAATGTTGAAGGAATACCTCATGGCATAGAAAGTACAGATAAGCTACCTTCTATGTCCCTCTTTAGACCATTTGCAATAGCAACCAAACTCATACAACCTCACTTTGAACAAGCTCTCGGTAATCTCACTGATGTCACCTGCATCGTTTCTGATGGGTTTTTGAGCTGGACACTCGCATCAGCAAATAAGTTTAGAATCCCTCGCCTCTCCTTTTATGGTATGAACAGTTATGTAGGTGCTGTGAGCCGAGAAGTTGCTTTAAACCAGCTTCTATTAGGACCCGAGTCAGATGATGAGTTAATCACGGTTCCAAAGTTCCCTTGGATCAAAGTCAGTAGGAATGACTTTGATGATCCTTTTAATAAACGGCATCCAACAGGCCCGCACATGGACTTCATAATGGAAAGTGTTATGGCATCAGCAAATAGTTATGGTCTGATTACAAACAGCTTTTACGAGCTAGAGCCGATGTTTCTAGACTATCTGAACCGTGAGGCTAAGAGCACAAGGTGCAAACGACGGAGGGGGGTTCACCGTCCGATGTGGCATGGACAACGGCGAGCCGTTGCTCGCCGCCACACCGGAGATGCCTCGCCGTTGCTCGCCGTTGACAAACTCGTCGTGGCCACGGCGAAGCAAAGTTTCTGACACCATGTCAGATCTTTCTTTCTTTCTTTTTTTTTTCTTTTTTTTTTGTTGGGTTTTTTATTTGGAGATGTGTTTGCACTTTGCAGGTTTGAAGGTTTTGTGTTTGCACTTTGCAGGTTTGTATGGTTTGCAGGTTTTGTGGTGGTTTACACAACATGTATAAAATTTTAATTTTAGTGTTTGCAGGTTTTGTGGTGGTTTACAGGTTGTATATTTGAAGAAGAAGAAGACAACGTGGGTTTATATTATTTGTATTTGGGTTTGGGCTTGGGTTAAAATAGGTGGGCTAGGATGATGATGGGCTAGGATTAGTGGATTGGGTTGGGTTTATGTATTTAGGATTAAATAATATTAGGAGTATAGTAAACTGATATATAATTTTTGTAAAATGGTTTTTTTTTTTTTTTTAGTAAAGATAATAATAATAATAATAATAATAATAATAATAATAATAATAATAATAATAATAATAATAATAATAATAAAAAGGTTTTAATAAAATAAAAAGGTTTTGACAAAAAAATGATTTTGTGATTTTATTTTTGAAAATGTTTTAATGAAATGAATAAAAAAATAAATGTGTAAGAGGTGGGGCTCTAATGAGGAAGTGGAGGTTTGTTGTTTGGTGAGGGGGGTTTGTTGTGGTTAGTTGAAGTTGAGGTGTTTTGGTGATGTGGCATGGTGGGGCCCGAATGGGGAGGCAAATGCTTGC
Source organism: Artemisia argyi (assembly GCA_030686995.1). Taxonomy (NCBI): domain Eukaryota; kingdom Viridiplantae; phylum Streptophyta; class Magnoliopsida; order Asterales; family Asteraceae; genus Artemisia; species Artemisia argyi. Next base: position 246,930,326 of record CM060708.1, read on the forward strand.
CTTTGCACCTTGTGCTCTAAGCCTAAAGCATGGTGTGTGGGACCCCTTTGCTTAGCTGAGTCAACAACTATTGCCGACCAAAATCCCAAATGGATGAAGTCGTTAGACCAAAAGAAGGATGCAGGATGCTCGGTTTTATACATAGCATTTGGTTCTCAAGCAGAGAGTACACCACGACAGATGGAAGCCATAGCGGTGGGTTTGGAAGAATCTGAAGTGAATTTCTTGTGGGTGGTGAGGAAGTCAAAGACAAGTGTTCTTAACGAGCTTGGAGAGAAAGTGGGAGAACGAGGGATCATCGTAACAGAATGGGTGAACCAAAGGGATATACTAAAGCACGAGAGTGTGAAAGGTTTTTTAAGCCACTGTGGTTGGAACTCAGTCTTAGAGAGCATATGTTCAGAGGTACCGATACTAGCATGGCCGATGATGGCTGAGCAACCTTTAAATGCCAGGATGGTGGTGGAAGAGATTAAGATCGGATTAAGGGTGGAAACATGTGATGGGTCAGTGAAAGGGTTTGTAAAGTCGGAAGGGTTAAAGAAGATGATTAAGGAGTTGATGGAGGGAGAAAAGGGGAAAGAGGTGAAGAAGAAGGTTAAGGAGGTTGGTGCGGCTGCAAAGAAAGCTATGGCTGAAGGTGGATCGTCTTGGCGAACATTGAATGAGCTCATATACGAGTTACAGGCAGTTAGAAACCACAATACAGACATTTTCCTAGTTCAAAAGATTTAATCTACAGCGAGATTAATGGAGAGGCATACATTAGCCCAGTAAAAAGCTAATTAATTACTTTTATTGGACTATAAAAACCTATCTTTTACAATATATTGTATGGCGCGCTAAGAAACATATGCTTTGCAGTTTCTAGGCTGAAAGGGCCACTTGAGTTATAATCAGTGTGGCGTAAGGCACCAAACTTCTGATGCATGTCTTAGCTTGTTCAGCCATTATTAGTATTATTAACCAAATAAAATGGTGGCATGGAATAAGGGTTGGGAATATTAAAAAGGTTCATTGTCCCACATAATAAATTAAGTTGATGTAGCATTTAACTTCTGCACTGCTCTTTTCTAGTAATGGGTAGTGGGTGTAGGGGATAAACGGAATTAACGAACCCAAACGGATATTGTTTGAATCTCTGAAAGGCGTGTGAACACTTTCAGATCTAATCAATTCGGTGGTTCCTCCAAATTATTCAATCGGATACAATTCAGAGATTGAGAACGTTTTGTATGCTTGTGTTTGAGATTCATGAACCAGAGAAAAAAACATGACCAAAGAAAAGCGTAACAATTATAAATCAAGGATTAGGGCTCATTTTATGCAGGTTTTTCCAAGGGTTTCAAAGTTGTCAAAAATAGTCCCTTAAGTTCTGAAAATTTAACTTTCTAAGGAACTTTTACCATAACAACTTGGACCCTAATGCCTCCGGACCCCCGTCCCTTAGGAGCTTCGCCCCTAAGATCATAATAAATTCAAATAGGCGTGCACTCCGCACCTCCAAACCTCCAAACCTAAACGATGTCTTATTATGACTAAATTGGTCAAACAAGTTAATCCAATTACACTAAAATATCCAACATTCCTCCCCCATTTTAGTGCAGTCCTTGATTAACTAAAACAAAACTCAAACAATCAAACTTGTGCATAAATGAAATGTCGTGACGATTGAATTTCACATTAGTACATTACACATTCCATATATTCGAATACCAAGGTGTCGCTAAGGATTGAACCCTGGGAATTCATTTTGAATACACGAAGATAATGTACACAAAAGTTTACATACATAGTAGTTCTATCTTGACACATTTTTTACTAGCCTATGTCCTTATCCTTCATAAGCATGTCAAAGCCAAGTCCCAGCTTCTTGAAGCGGCTAAACTTCATGCTCATATAGGTAGTTCCTTTTAATCATGCTCTGCTTGCACTTTTTCAAAAGAACTATTAAGAAGATAAACTTCAACCTCTTTATCTTGCAGGTCTGAACACATACCTTGGGATAGTATAACATATGTTCCAATCTCTAAGTGTGAGCTTTCCACATTGAATTCAGCTTCTAACATTGTATTAGAAGGGAACTGGGTGTCTCACCATTAGAGAATTTAAACGGACTTTATTTCATCCCTATTCCGACTTTGTGCACTATGTCCCTTGCAAACCACTTTGTCAAGTGGTTAGAAATTGATAGTGTAGGTTCACTATCTTAACGCGTTATATATACATGGTAACATTGACTTTTAAACATAATACAATGTTTAATAACAAGTCCTTTAACCATCATATTTCTTTAAAACAAGAAATTAAAACAACAATTCATGATGCCAAAGTTAACCACGTTGTACAACTTTATTTCTATGAATCCCAAGATTACCACACCAAATGTGAAAATACATTCACCATTAAAAGTTTAATCTTCTTGATCAATTTTCCAACTTAATTGCATCAATAATTGTATCATTTCTAAACTACTATAATCCATAATTTTTATTCAAAGTACTTAAGTACTTACAGTGGCCAAACATGTCAAGCAAATGACACCCTTTTAACCATCAACATATTGTCTAATATACAAATACTTTGTATCCATTAGGCAAATAAGTTGGTTAAATATCCTTTGGCTAACATCATTGGCTACTTTGATAAGATATTACTCCATTATAAGTAGCAACTTTTAAATCAAAGTGTGCCCAAACACATTTGTTATTACAAACAAATAATTACACATTGAGCAACTTAATTCAAAATAAAACCACAGGCCACGAGCCAATACAAGCATGGACAAAACATAAAAAAGTGCACAGTGACCCAACAAGAAAATTTAGATCATATACTTCTTTAAACTAAGAAGCATCAAATAAAGTATCTTGATGTCATCATTGGATACACTGCGCAACGTGTCCTTTGATCCCATAACTATCTCTATCAAGCGTAAAGTTCATCGCTGGTAGATTCATAGTCTCCTTGATCATTTATCCAACATGCATCAATTTATCGTTATAATTCTTAAGGAATTTTTTTTTCTTGCAATTGAGCACTTGTATCTTAACATCCACATATTAAAAAGTAGACACACTATATGGATAATACCGTCATATTCACATCTGTCCAAGATTCCAAAACTTGGACAAATATATTGCTCAAATCAATTGTTGGTCACAAGAAGGAATTAATAGCATCTATAATTCCTAACCAAACCTCTTATTTCATATGTCTAATCACAAACACCATTCTTTTGGCCAATAACAGATACAAATTAGCAAGAACGGAAATATCCTTATTCATTGATGATTAGATCTTTACATCATATGACTAACTACAACTAATTATTACCAAACTTGTTACAACACACAAATTTCAATTTGTCATATGATCAGGTTTCAATAGTAGATACCGAAGATCCAATCTTACATATCATGCTGTAAAACCCAGGAATATATCTTTTCTTATACTCCACATGCATGTGTCATTTTAATGACTATCAAAAGTCCATGCATCATCCTCATCCTCATCCAACACTATCCTGGAAATTGCTTTGCGGGAAACCAAACCGCCAAATTGCGGTTACCGCTTAATTCCATTTAGAGTCTTAGTTCCATCCAGAAAGAAAACACATAATAACGGTTGCACACCAAAATTATAATTATAACGAATCGTGCATTCAATCCAATACTAAATGGAAGATAAACATGTTTAATAACTTCCATGTAATCCTGTTCATGATTTATGCAACCTAGATTTACTTTCATATGTATGATTCATATGATATCTAGAAACAAATCGAGTGACAAAAAATCGATGTAGCTTTCTTATAAATCAAACATTACATGGTTAAACACATAATTAACATAATATTATACAGTATACATTAATCATTTATCACATGAACATATCAGTTCTAATATGATCATAAATGTCGAATATCAACAAAAGTTTGCTTTAATTTATGATCCACATGCATGTCACAAATTCATATGCAATCCTTACTAGTCAGTAAACCAATTCCTGAAAACCATGCAATTGTACAAGCATATGATTTCACCATGCATACCAACAATCATATTAATTTGTCAAAGTGTCATGCAATTTTGTTTTTATCTAATTGCATTATCAAAGATAAATAGAAAGTACGTACTTGTATACAGTCGAACCAATATGTATACAATAGTTGAACATCCTTCAATCCAAGAGACTCTTGTAGTCTTGTTTCCCGAATCCAAGACCACTTACTAACACAATAACATACCAAACGTAATAACCTTTCTATACCATATCCCAATACCGTTTCTTCAGTGATTAGACAAAATTCCCAAATTACGGTTCGTCATCTTCATAATTGATTCGATCTTTGTAGGGGATAAACGGAATTAACGAACCCAAACGGATATTGTTTGAATCTCTGAAAGGCGTGTGAACACTTTCAGATCGAATCAATTCGGTGGTTCCCCCGAATTATTCAATCGGATACAATTCAGAGATTGAGAACGTTTTGTATGCTTGTGTTTGAGATTCATGAACCAGAGAAAAAACATGACCAAAGAAAAGCGTAACAATTATAAATCAGGGATTAGGGCTCCTTTTATGCAGGTTTTTCCAAGGGTTTCAAAGTTGTCAAAAATAGTCCCTTAAGTTCTGAAAATTTAACTTTCTAAGAAACTTTTACCATAACAACTTGGACCCTAATGCCTCAGGACCCCCGTCCCTTAGGAGCTTCGTCCCTAAGATCATAATAAATTCAAATAGGCGTGCACTCCGCACCTCCAAACCTAAACGATGTCTTATTATGACTAAATTGGTCAAACAAGTTAATCCAATTACACTAAAATATCCAACAGTGGGGAATTTGAATGGATATTCATTACCACCTTAGGTCAAATATCACCAAGCTAAATGTTTAATGGCATATGTTTGGGTTAAAAACTGTACCCAGGTTTACCCATTGGATAATGATTTCCGTAAGAGAGTGAGTAGATTAATCCTTAATCTGTTTTTTCTTTTTCTTAACTTTCAAAGAGAGATGCTAAGGGATGTACAAAGATTACTAATGTGATTAAAAATGAAAGATTAATCACCGTGCCTTTCTCATTGATCTCAATCTGTATATATATACACATGATTGCCTATCTACATCATAACAAACTTTGGCTAATATATGGACATAATATACATGCCATATTTACAATAATAAATGCTTAACTTATACCCAATATAACTAACAGCTAGTGTAAATGCTTAACTTATTCCCAATATAACTAGTGTACAGCTAATAGGCTCCCGCAGTCAAAACGGGAGGTTGACGAACATTGAGACTGGCTCTAAAATCCTCAAACAGAACACGAGGAAGGCCTTTAGTAAAAATATCCGCAATTTGGTATCGTGAGGGTACATGAAGTACACGAACAAGTCCACGGGAAACCTTTTCACGAACAAAATGTATATCCAATTCAACATGTTTAGTTCGTTGATGTTGAACTGGATTCCCCGCTAGATAAATAACACTTACATTGTCACAACATACAAGTGTTGCTTTTGAAATGGGACAATGTAGTTCAAGGAGAAGATTACGAAGCCAACAAGATTCAGAGACAACATTAGCAACACCTCGGTATTCTGCCTCCGCACTAGAATGAGACAGAGTTGGTTGGCGTTTAGACGACCACGAAAGTAGGTTGTCTCCCAAAAATACACAGTATCCAGTAGTGGAACGCCGTGTGTCCGGGCAACCGGCCCAATCGGCGTCGGTGTAGCAGACAAGATCATTAGCCGAAGACATGTATAGTTGTAACCCAAGATGAAGAGTGCCCTGTATATATCGTACGATCCAATTAAGAGCGGTCATGTGCCCCTCATGTGGTTCATGCATATGTAAACATACTTGCTGAACTGCGTACGAAATGTCGGGGCGTGTAAAAGTAAGATATTGCAACGCCCCTGCTAAACTTCGATAGTGTGTAGGATCAGAGTAGGGAGTGTCATAAGTAGCACTTAGTTTGGAAGTTGTGTCAACAGGAGTAGAAACAGGTTTACATGAAGATATACCGGCGCGAGCAATGATGTCTGTGGCATATTTCGATTGACTTAGAAAGAGACCATGTTGGTTACGTGTAACTGCTATGCCAAGAAAGTAACTAAGAGGACCAAGATCTTTCATAGCAAACTCAGCAGCAAGTTGATGCATGATATGACGTCGTAGAACATCAGATGAAGCTGTGAGAATTATGTCATCAACATAAAGTAAAATATAAGCCAAGTCATGACCATGCCTGTATATAAAAAGTGAGTGATCAGATTTGCTATGTAAGAAACCAATTGCCGTGACAAAATCCGCAAAACGTTGATACCAAGCCCGTGGGGCTTGCTTGAGACCATATAATGACTTTTTGAGGCGACACACGTAATCCGGACGAGACGGATCTCGAAATCCCATGGGTTGACGCATGTACACTATCTCATTCAATGTACCATGTAAGAAAGCATTTTTAACATCCAATTGGTGTATAGGCCATGATTTGGAGAGAGCAAGACTGAGAACGGTCCGAATGGTAGCCGGTTTGACAACCGGGCTAAATGTCTCCTCACAATCAATTCCAGCCTGTTGAGACCTGCCATCACCAACAAGACGAGCTTTGTACCGCTCAAAAGAACCATCAGAATTTAATTTGTGTTTAAAAATCCACATGGAACGAATGACATGCATATCTGATGTACGTGGTACTAATTCCCACGTCTCATTTTTAATAAGAGCATTAAATTCATCGGTCATAGCTAACTTCCAACGTGGGTTAGAAAATGCATCTTTTGGGTTACGAGGTACTGGAGAGGGAGTAGTAGAGGTGGTGAGACTAAATGGATTGTTTGGTTTAGAAATACCCGACATGCTACGAGTGGTCATTGTTCTAGATGGAAGGGGTGTTTGGGTCTGGTTGGGCAGCGCTTCTTGGGGTCGAGAGGATGTAGGAATATGAGTAAAACGAGTTGTGGTGGTGGTGGTAGGCCTAGGAGAGTGAAGGAGTGAACTTTGGGAAGCAATGGACCGAGATGGGTTCGAGATAGAGTCAAGCTCATTAGTAGATGATATGGTTTGACTTGAAGGCATTGTAGGGGAAGAAGTGGGCTAATTCTGGGCTGGAGAGAAATCCAGCCGAGTGGGAGAGGGAGTGGTTACACGATTGTTACTTTGGGGGAGAGTAGATGATGGGTTTGGTGATGGATTAGGTGATGGAGAGTTTGTACGTAAGGAATTATTTAATGTATGGAATAATGGATTAATAGAGGTAGTAAGGAATTGATATGTTACAGGTGATGGATGGTGAAGTTTAGAGAATGGAAAACTGGTTTCATCAAAGTTGACATGGCGGGAAAGAATGATTTTCTTGGAAGACAAATCATAGCATTTGTATCCACGATGATTAGAGGGGTAGCCGAGAAAAATGCAAGGGGATGATCGAGGTTGTAGTTTATGGATTGTGGTGAAGGGTTTGAGAGGGTAACACATACAACCGAAAACTCGTAAGTGATCATAAGATGGGTTACGGTTGTATAAGATTTGTGTTGGGAATTATAGGATAGTAGTTTGCTAGGAAGGATGTTGATGAGATATGTGGCCATTTCAAGCGCATGATGCCAAAATTGTGGTGGCATGTTAGAGTGGGCAAGAAGTGTACGCACAATATTGTTTATGGCTCGTATTTTTCGTTCGGCTTTTCCATTTTGAGAGGAAGTGTGAGGACAAGAGAAGCGAAATGCCATGCCATTGGTTTTAAAAAGCTGATGAAACAAGTTATTGTTATATTCTTTTCCATTGTCGCATTGAAAACATTTTATAGTATATTTAAATTGAGTACGGATAAAGTTGCTAAATGCGAGAAAGGGATCATAAACTTGTGATTTTTGTCCCAGAGGAAAAGTCCAAAGAAAATTAGAATAGTCATCTAGAAACAATATATAATAACGATGACCACTTGAGCTAGCAATTGGGGACGTCTATAAGTCACTGTGTATAATATCAAAAGGAGATAAAGTGCAAGAAGTGGAATCAGAAAATGGTAACTTTGTTTGTTTACCAAAAATGCAAGACTCACATACAGAAGAACCAGTAGATTTATTACATCGAATGTCTTTATTTTTATTAAGTGAGCGTAATATTTTGACACCCGGATGACCTAGACAATGATGCCACAGGTCTTGTGAAAAAGCTGCAAAAGTAGATGGAGAAGTAATTTGGTGAAGCACGAAAGATGTGAGGGGATAAAGATCCCCAATGCTATCACATCTCAGGATTGGCGTCCCCGTCGGGTATTCCTTCACAGTAAAACCAAAGGGATCAAAGTCAATAGAAATATGGTTGTCGATGGCAAGTCGACGGACAGAAATAAGATTCTTAACAAGTTGTGGAGCATAAAGTACATTTTTTAAACGTAAAGGGTATTGAGATGAAAGAAGAGATGCATGTCCAAATCCACGAATAGGAATAGTGTGACCATTACCAACAATAATGTGTCGTGGAATGCTCATATTAAAATAAGACGAGAGAGTACCTTGGTTTGCGGTCATGTGGGAGGAGGCGCCGGTATCCATATACCAATTGTCATCTGGTGGATTCAGTGTCATGGTGTGCATAGCTTGTTCAATATCAGTGGGAGCATAAGCTGTAGAAGCACCAACAGAAGAAGTAGAACTTGTAGGCCTTAGGCCGAGAATACCAGAAGAGTTAGGCCGAGTCCAAGAGCTGGTTGGATATGGACATGGTGGTAATGCCCATTGCTGATTGGACCAAAACCACGGAGGAAAAGGTCCCCACATAGGCTGTTGAGAGCGAGCAGAACCACCAGTAGCATTCCATGTTTGTCTTGAAGAACCACCATTGGTATAATGTTGTTGATTGTTTCCTCGACCACGTCCTCGACCATTATTATGTCGACCGCGGTTATTATTTGTGTTATTTTGTCGACCTCGTCCATGGTTCTGATTAGAATTGGGTTGTTTTGTAGAGTTGGAAGCGGAAGAAGTGGTGATGAGAGCGGTGCCAACAGTAGTGGTGGTAGTGGCAGCCGCCATTTTGGCTTTGCGGGTTTCTTCAAGGACAAGTTTGGATCGAGCATCATAGAATAAAGGTAACGGATCACTTTGTTGAATTTGACTAGCAATGGTATCATATGATTCATTGAGTCCCGTGACAAGTTGCAAGACCAGACGATGGTTAGAGACAGGAGAACCAACGTTAGAGAGTTGGTCAGCAATGGTTTTCAATTCCTTACAATATGAAGACATATTGGAGAATTGATCAAGACGGGTGTTTGAAAATTGTTGTTCCAAGTAAACTGCCCTTGAGTTTTTGTTGTCATCAAATATGTTTTTCAAGCGATCCCATGCTTGTTTTGCAGTTGCATTAGGTTTCAATATGGTTTGAATAAGATCTTTGGAAATAGTTGCAAAGATCCATTCAAGAACAATAGCATCCAGACGAGACCAGGTTTCAAAAGCCAAAGTTGAAGAAGCTTCTTTGTCTTTGTTTTTTGAGATAGCAGGGGGTTCGGATGTGAGGTGATCGAGCACTTGATGGGCTCGACAATGAATTTTGAAGAGTTCTGCCCAAGATGAGTATTCACTCGTCTCCATATCTAGTGGGATTCGAATGATTTGGTTGATTTGATTGATGTTGTTGATGGTTAGGGCAGGGTGAGTTTTTGTTTCAGTCATGGTGATTGAGGAAGATGGGATCTGTTTCAAGAGAGATTGAGTGGAGAAAAGGATCGTAACCAGAAGAAAACCTTAAGGTTTGTGGTAGACTTCTGATACCATGAAAGATTAATCACCGTGCCTTTCTCATTGATCTCAATCTGTATATATACACATGATTGCCTATCTACATCATAACAAACTTTGGCTAATATATGGACATAATATACATGCCATATTTACAATAATAAATGCTTAACTTATACCCAATATAACTAACAGCTAGTGTAAATGCTTAACTTATTCCCAATATAACTAGTGTACAGCTAATAAAAACAAAAAAATATAAAGAGAGACTTCTAGAACAATGATTCTTCAACCCAATAACCATCCATTATGCTACAACCTATTTGGGCTGGGGCGGAAAGTTGACATATAATTTCACTAATAAATCAAGCTGCTATGATTGTTCTTACATGCTCTTACAAATCACAACGCTGCCTACCTAAGTTGCAGGCTTAGACTACTAAGATAGTAACATGTTCATATAATAACAGGAAAAGTGAAAACTTGCCTAGTTACAATGCATAGATGTGCTGCTTGTAACATGTATCTACATTTCTCACATAGTGAGGCAGTCAAAAGTTTCAAAATAAGCCGTACACGACTGAATAATTTTAGTACGAAACCAATGATACGGTCACCACATAAAGGTAGTAGGCAATTATGCAAATAGAAGTCACCAAAATGTCCTCAATATTTATTATCAAAAAGCCATATTATCTTGAAAAGATACGGAGATACCATGTGTCCATGTCTATGCACAACATATGATTTGAAAAAAGAAAAGAAGTACAGAACTACAGCCATGCTGGATTCCTCAGACGAGTAACAACAGCTTTAACTTGTAGGTAGTTATCGAGACTGTAAATTCCCTTTTCTTTCCCATGCCCACTCATCTTGTAGCCACCAAAAGGAATTGCAGCATCAAATATGTCGAAGCAGTTGATCCACACAGTTCCCGCTTTCAACGCACGCGTTAAGGTATTAGCAGTGTCAAGATTTTGTGTGAAAACACCAGCAGCCAGTCCAAATCGAGTTGCATTAGCCCTTTGAATGACCTCATTCGTATCCCTATATAAATGAAGAATATAAAATAAAAACTGAGAAATGAGCATAAATATTTGGGGATGGTTCCATAGGTTCACAGCTTACTTGAATTTCAGAATCGACTGTACTGGTCCAAATATCTCATCTTTTGCTATTAGCATGTCATCCTGCTTGGAAGAAAGATCATTTAGATTTGATCGGAAAGAACTAAAACATTTTTTGCAGCACGGTAGTTGATGATGTTACCTGGACATTTGAGAATACAGTGGGTTGGATATAATATCCTTTAGAGCCAAATCTTTCGCCTCCAGTTTCAAGGGTAGCACCACTGTCAACACCAGATCTTATGTACTTTAAGATCTTATCAAATTGATCAGAATCGACCTATAAATTTATCAAAGGATTAACAGTTTGAATTGAGGAAAACAAGTTTGTAATGTTTTTCGAGTACTTATCTGAAGAAAGCTAAGGAAGGAGAAATAATAAGTCAATACCTGGGGACCTTGCTCAACACCCTTCCTGAAGGGATCACCAACCACACGGTTTACAGCACGTGCCTTTGCTTTCTCTATGAACTCATCATAAACACGTTCATGTACAAATGTTCGTGATCCAGCACAACAACATTGTCCCTGAAAATACCAGTACAGTCATGTACAATACAAGCTATAAAATTTTAAAAAAGTCTGCTCCTGCTGGTATAACGGCTACATAAATCATTCGTTAATCGCAATGTGTAATTTGTAGCTATTATAAAAGTTTCAGATGCTGTTGACAGAAATCCAGAATAAACCTGATTGTAGAACAGAGCGGCATGGGCCAGATCAACAGCTTCATCAACATTGGCATCCTCACACACAATGAAAGGGGATTTTCCACCGAGTTCCAAAGTTACTGGTTTAAGATTGCTTCTTGCAGCCAATCCAAGTACGATTTGACCAGTCTCGGTGGATCCTGTGAATGCAAGCTGCATAAAGAATACAAAACATATGAAAACCGCAACTATAATCCAACGGATACTACTATCATCATACAAACCTTATCCACATCCATATGACTGGCAATAGCAGCACCGGCAGTGGGACCATAACCAGACACAATATTCAACACACCAGGAGGAAGTCCGGCCTGTCAAATGCATAACAAACCAGACCTTATGTAAAAGCTTTGACACATATAGAGCAGACAAATTTAGATGTTACTAATATATATTTTTATTACCTCATGTAAAAGCTTTGACACATATAGAGCAGACAATGGTGTCTGTTCAGCAGTTTTTAGCACTACAGTGTTACCACATGCTAATGCAGGCCCAACCTTCCAAGCATACATTAGAAGAGGGAAATTCCATGGTATAATTTGCCCTGCAACACCAATCGGTTCATGCAGGGTTTCAACATGATACGGCCCGTCAGCCTGCATTGTGAGGCCATGGATTTTATCGGCCCAACCTACAAAATAGTACCAACAGCACCAAGATGAATATTTATTTTTTAGAAAGATGTATGACCTAACTCAGAAGTCAGAAGGACATCGAGGGCCATTTTTAATTCCTCTCACCCAACGCAGTTATTAGGGTGATCGATTATAGTCATAATCTCTGTGAGCTTAGTACCGATTAGTGTTCTAATGAATCTATAATTGTATATATGCAATGGGCTTCACTGTGTTACTCACATAATCCATCATATACCAAGTTTTATTCTCTTACTTATGCTCTAAGTTTAACTCTCTTACTTATGCTCAGTTGAATGTCGGTATAGGAAATAGTACACATTTATAAAAAAATTTGAAGTAATTCATTGAATCATATGAAGTTTTTCCCCTCTAACTAGTATTTCTGCATCCTCCACTGCTTACCAGCATAATACCGGAAAAGACGAATGAATAGCGGTATTTCATCTGCTGCCGCCTGTTCATATGGCTTCCCATTATCCCAAACTTCAAGAGCTGTTATTTCATCAGCATGCTTCTCAAGCAAATCAGCAAAACGCAACAATATACGACATCTTTCCTGGTAACATGTACAAAGGAATAAATTTTAGTGATACTGATAGCACCACTTGACTCCATATAACTTATGACATGAAGTAATCAGAATATCAGATAATAACAAAGATTAGAATGCTGATTAATAATCCTAATGTTCCATTATAGGGTACTTGCACTTCTGTCAAGGTTAAGGAGGAGATATGTTCGACGAAAATAAAGCTACATGTATACTTTTAGTTCCTGTATGAGATATTGAGATGAGATTTATTCTTATTGCCGAATGACTAATACAAATCATTGTGCAAATCTGTGCTTGAATTTGATTCAAAAAAATAACAATAATCAATATTAAATAAATAAAAAAAATAAAAAAATAAATCAATATTAAATTGTAAGACATTCTCAGTAATAGATTGATTCTTGGTAGCAGAGCTCTATACTAATCAAGCATACTCACTCCTATGCTTTAGAAACGACTACACTTTAGAAATGATGCAAACAAATATATATTGGAAAGATCTACCTAGAAATAAATATATAACTAGAAAGCTTACATAAGCTGTCATTCTAGGCCAAGGACCCTCATCGAATGCTTTCCGTGCTGCAGCTACTGCACGATTAACATCTTCAGCATCACCTTCAGCAACATTCGCAATCACTTCCCCTGTTCTCGGATCTAAGGTTGGAAAAGTCTTCCCTGAGACAGAAATGGTTCAATATCAGTTCTTCCGTAAAGTGTTGACAAAAGTTAAAACTGTACAAAATAACAAAAAAACCACCGAGTTTCATGATTCAGCATACGAAAAGCTTACCAGATGCTGCATCAACAAATTGTCCATTGATGAGAAGCTTGGTATATTCAACCTTGACAGGTGGAGTTATCAGTTCCTCTACGGCGGCGGCTGTACCAAACCTAGTGATGCCGCTGCCTCTGCCAGAGTAGCAGCCTGAATTATGCAGTTGATCATCAAAGTCAGTTAATCTCATTTATAGCATGCAACTCATCATAATAAATAACGCGAGATGAGGTATTGGGTACTTGTCACACATACAGAAAAAGGTATTAAAATTGTTACTAAAACCAAAATAAAACTTTCCTAAAATCAAATATCTGAAAATTGTGATTAAACTGATACTACCCAGAACTTACTATAATTATTCGGGTACAGAAACAATACAAGCTTATTTAGATTGCTTATTATGTTTTGATACCGAATTAACTGCTTATGTGACTAATTTTGCGAGTGAAATCATTTGTTCTAAACTGCTTATTTTAAAAAGCCATCACCAAGCGCAGACACGCTGTGATAAATTAATTCCTAGTAACAGAGCTGTATATTAATCATATCATATTTTATGACCAGTCAATAAGTCAAAACAATATTATATACAATATATGATCCGTAACTCATTTCATCAAAAAACAAATATGCAAAAATAACAAAATCAATGTCTTCAAACCCAGTGGATTAGGCGACCAAAAGGTCAAATATCATGGTCGATTAACAAACATTTGATCAGTCATATATACGATCTATATATATAAAAAAACACGATCAGATGATAAAACAAAGAGTTATATATACCTAAGGATCGTAAGATAGCAGGTGCAAAAGAAGATGAAAGAATTCTTCTAGCAGCCATTTTTACTGTAGAAAAGCAAATATCAGTGTGATATATAAAAAAGCAAAATGATAATGATCAGGTATCTATATAGATGGAAAAATCGTCAAAGGTGACAAAGTGATGATTCATCATAATGATCAAGTTGGTAGATGAAAAGAGTGGTGCATTAACTTACGATATTATTGGAAATAAAGTGAAAGACTCCGAGTAGTGTAGCAAGTGCGACTTTATATATAAAAAAAATGTTGAGTTATACAAACCCTCTTACCCTCCTATATTCTCACATCAGAGTTGGTCAAATTGTACATCTCGTGATGCATATTGTATAAACCAATGATGCGTGCAATGATTGAAAACACTTCATTCCCCAAAGGATGTGTTAACCGGACCCTCCCTATCATGAAAGTCCACCTACTTTAGTCAAAATGTACAAGTTTTAATGCAGACAATACAGACGGCGGCAACACTGTCTTTCACAAACCCTCCTGGGTTGACTCATGACTTCCCGAAATAACTTGCCCCATAAATGAATAAATAAATGGGTTGTGTTAACCAAGCCCTCCCTATGGGAGGGTGTGGGAACACTAGGGCACTGTTCATGTCAGTTTTTTTTTTTTTCTTTTTCTTTTTTTTTTTTTTTTTTTTTTTAAGTTAAAGTAATAACTTTTTTTTTTGTCTATGTGTTGTTTTGTCCAAGTGTGCAGATTCAACACCAAAGTGAAACACAAAGTTCAAACCATGTTTTTTACTGTTCATGTCAGTTTTTTTTTTTTTTTTTTTTTTTTTTTTTTTTTTTTTTTTTAAGTTAAAGTAATAACTTTTTTTTTTTGTCTATGTGTTGTTTTGTCCAAGTGTGCAGATTCAACACCAAAGTGAAACACAAAGTTCAAACCATTGTCCATATGCAGATTCCACAGAAACAAGCACATTTTAAACCAAAAGTGAAACACAAAGTTAAAAGTGCAGATTCCACACAACACATATTTCGTCATCGCCTTTTAGGCTCAGATTTGAAAACGTTATCGAAAAAAAATGTAGATTTTTAGTTAGGCTCGGATTTGAAGGTTGCGCAAGTGATAAAAATATCACTTCGCCATCCATTCGGGTTTTAGAAACCATTCGTCATCGCCTTTTTAGCAAAAGTGAAACACAAAGTTAAAACCATTGTCCAAGTGCAGATTTCACACAAACACAAGGGTTATAACCAAATAGGGAGGGCCTGGATATCACAGATTGTTAACACAATCCAACACAATCCACAAAAGCAGATTCCACAATCACAAGCTGATACAAGCATGTCACAAAATAGTAAGATTCCCAAACTGCATGCGGGTTGCAGCCTGTAAAAAACAAACAAGCCCAACAGTAAGATTCCCAAACTGCAGCTTTGCTTGATTATAAATAAAGCTCAATCACAAACAAAGCTCACAGCAAACACTACAACCATATCAAAAACAACCACAGAACCACAGAACCATAGAACAACCACAGAACCACCAACCATAATCCACCATCACATAATTAACCACCACATAACCACCAAACATAATCCACCATCACATAATCACCCACCACAGAACCACCAACCATAATTCACCATCACATAATCACCCACCACAGAACCACCAACCACTATAGGGCTTGGATAACATTATAGGGAAGGCTGGGAACAATATCAACAAATGTCGAGTTCACAATTTTACACAACTCAGGTAAAGGCTCAGATTATAACCAAACTGCTTTTCATATTTGGCTGCAACATCAAATGTTGCAAAATCAAAAAAAAAAATTGCATTTCATTTGGAAATGCCATGCCAAAATCAAGCTTTTTTTTATAAAATCATCATTGCCAATATCAAGTTTCTTTATAAAATCATCAATGCCAATATCAAGTTTCTTTATAACCTTTTTCTGTGGGGAATGGGGTAGGCCAGAGCAGGTATTCATACCACTCAAAGGTGGCAGATCAAGGTGTTAACCTACCCACATAATCACCACAGAACCACCCACTGTATTGTTCAAAACGAAAATAGGTGGGACGAAGTCAGAGGTATGTTATTGCAAGAGTTAGATTATCATAGGCAAAGATACATAGATATGTACCTCCAACAAGACTTTGACCGACTTTGGTATATGATGAGGCGAAAAATGATCCGTTTTTAGGGGGTCATTTAAGCCCGAATCCGAATTTATTTGATCAAATATTGCCCTAAATCGTTCCTTTTGTGATTTTAGGTACTTGGAGAGTGAATTCTGGAAAAGAAGCCGTTTTGGACGTTTTTGGAGCATAAAAGTGAAGAAAACGGCAAAGTCTCAAAATTCTATGCTGGGAACAGTACATGAAGGCGTCAAGAGTTGTTCTTGACGGCGTCAAAGTCCCAAGAATAAAATACCGTAGTTGATGACGGCGTCACGCAGGCCGTCAGAAGTAGATCAAGGCCGTCCGAGGAAGTATTTGGCGGCGAGATGACGGCGTCACACCCTTGTTCTTGACGCCGTCACCCCTATTTTCCTATATATAGTTTTCTAGTTTTTCACATTAAAGGAGAGAAGTTTTGGAGAAACCCTAATGTCACACCCCTAAAATCGGGTCCAGCGGAAGCATACATGTAGCTGGGGTGTAACTCAATTGATATCACAACACTAGTTCAAAAATGGTTTGCACTTGAATCATTTAAAATAAAATAGTTAAATCAAATTGTTGAATTTACATCGTTAAAAGTAATGCGGAAGTAGGCCCTTAAAGTAGTTTAAAACGGTCCCCAAATGAATAAATCAGAGTCTTCTATAACCATGCCATGCCCTGCCAAAACCTCCAGTAGTGTGCCATAGCTTAAAACCTGAAAATACATGCTAAAGTGTCAACACAATGGTTGGTGAGTTCATAGAGTTTGTTTAACAAATAAAGTTTATAGAAAGTGTTCACACAGCAAAGGCATCGTAAATCCACTCAGTTACAAGTCTCGCCATAAGAGACTTGTAACCTGTGTGTTCACAACCCACTGCTACAAAATAATATGATTAAGATATGTATAAGTTCATAACAACAGTTAAGCAATTAGTAGTGAGTCTACACTTCATCTCCGAATACCTCACTTTAGTATGTTTGTCTCCATGGTTGTGCCCAGCAACTTAATCTGAGGCCATTGGAAGTATGTATGTATGTATCCATGGTTGTGCCCAGCAACTTAATCTGGGGCCATTGGAAGTATGTATGTATGTATCCATGGTTGTGCCCAGCAACTTAATCTGGGGCCATTGGAAGTCTCAAGAGTACACCATCACAGTTTAGTATAACACAGTTAAGTATAGTACAATCACGTATGTATGACATCAAGTATAATGTAATCAAGTATAATGTTATCAAGTATACATGTTATGTGAATCTGTACAAGTAAGCAAGTAGTAGCATGTATCTCCCCCAAAGAGTTGATAGAACAATTAAAAGAGTAGGGGCTATGACTCACCTGATGCAACAGCTACGATGACAAAAGTGTATACACAGAAATGAGGTTCGATCTCTAACCGCAACCTAATATGAATGATGAACGATCTACTTTAGATCATGAAATGATGTTATGAATGTCCATGCACATGTTACCTATACCACTCTTAACTTGAAAAATACTTGTTATTGTCATATGAGAATATATTCCATACTTGTGAAAAATAAGTCTTAACTAGACTTGTGTAAACTTGTCGTAATATATGTATAGAAAATTAGTGTTGTATACTTCGTCTTGAAAACCTTGAAGTAACATCTAATGGTCGTGAAAATAAGCTCATAAGCATAAGTACTTCGTTAGTTATAAATTTCGGCAATTTAGTAGTATTTCTAGAAAATCTAGAATTTAGTACGTAGAAATAGTGTCATTATTATTTCTATTAAAAGCTGCCAATTATAGTGAGTTTTTGCCGATATTGAAACGTGAATATCTTTGTCTTTATAAGCCCGTTTTACTTGTTCTTTATATCCACGGTTACGTCTTAGTATGTAGTAATATATTTTGGAAAACTCGGCTCCTCCGGGTTACGTATAAAGTCTCTTTTTGACCGACGAAAAACGTCCAACAGCAACTATTTTTCAGAAAAATACTTTTCGTCAACAATCTTGCAAAAATCATAACTTCTTCGTTATTAACTCTTTTTAATCCGTTCTTTCGCCTACGGATTCGTTTTTGAAAGTATTTTCTAAAAATTTTGCCAAAGTTTCCTTGGTGTCTACTGATTTTCCAGAAAATAACAAAATGGGACAGCATGTTTATAAACTTGTTAGAAATCTATTTCAAAGGTTCAAAACTAGTTCCAACTTCAACCAAAACTCTTGTAATCACCACATAGCTAATCTAATCCTACCATACACCTTCTTAGGGTGCCATGGGCTCCTAACCAAGTTATTATAGCAAGGGAATTCATAAATAAGAAGTTAGGGTTTGTATGTTCCATTTTGACAAAATAAATGGTGGTATAGCTAGTTGTACATGGTTTTTAGCATGGAACTCATGCAATACAAGTAAATATAAGATGATTCATGTAAAAATAAAATTGATAACTTACTTGATAAAATGAGATGATTGAATGACTAGAAACCTTGGATTACTTGTGTATTTCTTGTTTGATTCTTGATTAGGCAAGTATAATGAACAACTTTGATGCTTTAACTTTTGAAAAATCATGGATGGATCATGGAGTGGTGGTGAGGTCGTGGTTTTGGTGGAAAAGATGAGAAAGAAGAGCTTTTGATTCTCAAATTATGTATGTTATGTGTTTGAGGTGTTTATGTAAAGATATTTAGTAAAGTTTAGGATATAATGTATAATACTAGCACATGGTTAAAATTGTTAGTCATGTGGTCTAGGGATGTGCTCATGGCTGATTTTCAATGTGAAAAAGGGTAGCAAAGTCGGTTTTGATCACTTAGGAAATGTAGTGTATTATTAGTTGTAGTTTAGTGTAAGTATTAGTTATAATCGGGTACCGAGTTTGCTAGAAATAAATGTTAACAAAGTTGACCGGGACTTAATAAAGTCATAAAAATGTTAAAAATATGTTGGGTACCATTACTGAGTGTTCGGGTGATTATTGTTTAGTTTTCACGAAAACCGTCGTAATATTCATAAGCTTACGTTATAAATAAAATAAATTTCCAAAATACTGGGTAACTGAATGTTATAACTTTTATGATGTTAAAATGGATATAAAAATATGTCGGGACCATTGTGGGAATATTTAGATATATTCGTCGTGTATAAACCCGGTGTTAACGTTTATTATAAATAATTATAAGAAAAACGTTAAATGTATCAAATATGTAAATTTGAAAATCCTAAGAGTGGTATAACATGTAAATGCTGTTATGATGATATGCAGACTGTCTCTAGTCCGTATGCAGTGTCCTTAACACTAATGAAATGAATTCGCACCTAAACCAAACCGGTTACGCGAATTTGAATACCCGTAAACTAAATTCACGATGAAATGTGTAATGCAAGTGAATAGTGAAAACTTTTCCGGAAATGAATAGTGTTCAGTGAATAGTAAATTTCCCAAAAGTTTCTCAGAATATCAAAATGACCTCGAAAATGATGAATAGTAAAACGATGAATAGTGTTTTGATGAATAGTGATTTATGAATAGTGTTTTTCCAAAGTTCGGGAAAAGACCTGAAATGACCTGAAATGGTGAGTTGTGACACCTAAAGACGAATTTGGTGCAACTTTTGCAGGTTTTTCAAGGGTTCCAAACCCTTGATACCTTGCATTGTAATTGAAATAAGTGTTCTTCTAATTCAATCAATATGTCTATGTGTTGGTTGTCTATATCTTGTTCTTGTCTCAATTCCATTATGCTAGGCTAGATCTCCTTTGTGTTTGTTTAGATCTAATGAAACCTAGATATTGATTATGTGTTGATTACTTGTTTATTATTGTCTTGGATGAATGATTTTATATGTTAGGCTTAAGAAAACTGGCAGATCTCCAAATGGTAACATGCTTGAACGTTTTAAGAAACATGAACCGAGGCGTACTAGGTCTTTATTGGTTGTATTTAATGCATGAGCCACTGTTTATAATCCCTATAGTTGTGCTGGGTCATGGTGTAGGAGGAGATAAGAGCTCATAGAATTGGGGAGTTATGTATGCCACCCCATGAATGGTATTAAGGAATACAATCCGTCATCCATGCAATTATAACAAGTAATTAACGTGTAAAAGATATCTAGGGAGTAGTGAAGTCTAAGTAAACACATTTTCTCCAATTACTGCTCACAACCTTAGTATTAATTAGTTTATTTTCATTTTCAGTATTTTATTTTGATTGCATCTTAGTTTTGGGTTAGTTGAATAGCAACTAATTCCGCCCACTCTTCCAAAACCCGAGATTTTACTTGCTTTCTAAAAAACATAAAAATACAAAAATAATCATCCCTCACCTTTAGAACTAGTAATTAGGCTTTCTAATCCTAGCGACACTATTCCTAAGCTGAACGATCAATCCCCCAGTACTTGTCACTATACTATACTACAACGATCAGGTACACTGCCTGGTGGGGGTTGTAAGCTTCTCGAGATCCCTCGAGAGGTAAAGCCTGTTGCGATTCCCACGCATCAAGTTTTTGGCGCCGCAGCCCGGGGAATAGTTATTGTCTAGGTTAGAATTTCTTTTTATTAGGTCTACTTGCTAGATTCCTTTCTAGTAAGACTTTATTTTTTATTTTTTAGCTTTCTCGTAGTCTATCTTTTCTTTGTGTCTTTGTTCGTAAAAACCTTTCCATTGACCCTTCCGTTCACCATATGGAGAACGTGAATCCACCAAGTCTGACACTAGAGTTTTACCAGAAAAAATATAATTACACCAGTTTGGATATACCAAGATGGACGAATGAAATGAGGAGGACAGGATCTTATATTGATTTTATTGAGTACCTTGAGAAAAGAGGCCAAGGGCATAAGACTTTTAAAGAATTCACCTTAGGAGCTCCATCAACCCCTCAAAATGCCTCACTTAGTAAAACCTATGCACCATATGAGCCTTCACCTAGGATAGTTTCGTATGAGCCACCTAGCTGCATGTCATGGTTAGGCCCTACCAGAGTACAGGATGAACACATAGGTGACCTTGATGTGATGAAGGATTTAGCCGAACATGATCACATTGATCAAAAAGACCTAGGTTCTATGATCGATGATGATGAATCTCAAGAAACAGATGATGAATCTCTTGGGCAATTTATATATAGCAGTCAGAATATTGAGGATGACCCTTATGATTCGGACATAGAAGTTGAGATGCCTAGAGAAGCACGTGAGATACTTGGGAGAATGTTAGGGCTAGATCTTGACACATGGAATGATGAGGTGAACAACATAAGCCCACAAAATACTCAACCATCATTTGAGGCACACACACCGCCCGTGACTTACCCGGAAGAAGTAGAAGAAACTTTAGGAATTCCGATGGAGGTAGAACCCTTGGACCAGGCACCACTTGAGGATATAGGTTTGAATACTTGTAGTGATAACCTTACTCCTAGTTCTAGGGAAGTTCCTAGTTTTGATGAACCGGAGCCTCAACCAAAACTGTTACCTAATCTTCCATCCTTGGATGAAAATTTAGGAATTGAAATAGGTTCCGATCCACCCATCAAACCATATAGTCCGGGTAGTCTTAGGATAAAGGTAGTAGACTCTAAGCCTTGTAGAAAGGAAGCTGACACAGGAGCGGAAAATAACCTTACATGCTTACATCACCCATTTATGAGTGATCATAAAAAACATTATGGGTTTAAACCGGGTTTAAACCGTCAAGATGGATCCCCAACTAGTAATCTCTTGAAGTTGATTGAAAATGATCCCTTTCTTGGAGAAAATATTAATCCACCCATTAACCCGATTGAATTAGGCAAGGTTATGATGATAGGAGCACACCACTTTGAGCATATAATTCATCCACCACTCTTTCCTCACGAGGCATACTATTACCAAGTTGGTGTGTATCGCTACTATCACCCGCACTTAATCCTAAGTGTAGGGAAAACCTCCCCTATTTCCATTAAATAAGGGTAGAGTCAGGCTCGTGACTCGAACAAAAACAAGCGCTTCTTGGGAGGCAACCCATGTTTTGTGTGTTTTTATTTGTTTGTTTGTTTATTTGATTTTATTTGTTTCCGTATGCATGTTCTATTTTTATTGTTTGTGGCTCATGTTTCAAAGTAAATTGTGAAAATGCTTTATTTTGTTTTTAACTTCGTCTTAATTGCATATAAAGGTATTTTGCAAAAGATAAGTGTAAGGGGAAACCCCAAATATGTTTTCAAGAAACAAACCGATCATGATTCTCCACAATATTAAATGAACATGTATATTCGTATTTGTTAGAGTCAAATGCTTGTATTGAGTCATAATGAAGTTTTGCAGGATTTTCCAGGAAGTAGGACCAAGTTTTTCCAGAAATTTTCTGGAAACTTAACATAAGAATTTCTGCAGGTCTATTCTGACGGCGTCAGAGTTTTACTCTTGACGGCGTCAGGAGTTAAAATCTGGAAATTTTACCGGTTTTATTTTTCTAACGGAATCTTATGGTTTTTTGTGAATTATTAAGTTTTATAATCTCCAGGAGATCTGCAAACTTCATTCCACAAGCATTATATCTTACTTTGTTTTCTAGGATTTAGAAACTTATATAGGATGCCGCCGATTTTACGCGAGGTTGTCTTGTCTATTTTTGTCAGGTTTTACAGGTTATGTATGACAAGAAGATGATTTATATTCTGGAAGGGAAGCTTTGATTGTTCATTTTCTTTGAGGAAGATCTAACCTGGCCAACCTATAATCCATACCGAGCGAATCAAGGGAGTATTTGATTTCATTCTCTTTACTTTTTCACTTTTACATTCTTTACTTGAACATTGGGGACAATGTTCATCTTAAGTGTAAGGGGAGGGTAAAAATATGATACCTTACATATGCACTTTCGCTTGAGTTTGTTTCGTTTGATGGTAGATGTGTAATAAAACTATGAGAAATACTTGTTAGTGTAATTTTAGCGCCAAATTTAAATTTTTTTACAACATTTAGGAGTGAAACTTTAGCCATAGCAAGCGTCTCATGGATAGGAGGTTGTATGACTAGCACATAACCGTATATTCAGAAAAATTTTCCACCCAAAAATGTGAGGTTCGCCTTTAGATTTGATAGGAAAAGCATTTACTATTAGTGCTTATGAGTGTACCGGTAGCATTTAGATTCTAGAACTTGCGTTAGTGATGCATCCCGAGACCGCTAGTGAGACTACATTCGTGTGGTAGGATTTGCTACATGATAAGAGGCATTAGGATCACCCTTGTGTTAAACCCGTATCATAATTACTTGACCATTTAAGTCATATTACTTGACTAGTTAAGTCAACTAATTTTTCCCACACCCTTAGCGTTGTACTCATTTTTAGTACACGAAACCCCTAGTACACCCCTCCGAGCCTATCTTTTCATTTCTAACTTTAAGCATCTTACTTAAAGGAAGAATTTGTTACACCCCACTTAAATGTGCAACCAAATCGCCTTAGCCTTCCGTGTATGCGCTCATTTTTAATGCATTATTGTTATTTGTTAAACCCTAAGTTAACTTTCTAATTGATTACATGGTTGCTAAGTCGAGTCATATCATTGTACATATTGTTTTGGGACGATTGGGACTCATGGGTAAGTACTTATTTTATGAAGTAATGGGGAAGAACATCACTTATTACCCCATATGTGCGTTAATCTTAAAAGTGCTCCAAGTGTTTTGATTTTCTTAATTCGAGTCATTAGATTAGTTTAATGTAAAGTATGTAAAGATTCAAGTGTAAGGGGAATGTTCATTCCCTATGATGTATTATTTTGGATGGTAGGGTAAGAGTGTATGCAAAAAAAAAAAAAAAAAAAAAAAAAAAAAAAAAAAAAAAACCATACGGACTACCATCCCTTTTCAGTCTATGTTCATTTTATGTTTTTAGTTATTTTTCATTTGTTAGCTTAAGTCGAGTCTAGTCTTGGCTTAGCAACGCCATCTTGTACATGTAATTAACCAAGATTGTTAACTCGCCACCAGTAAAACTTCCTTTATCCAACAAAACCGTGTAATTCATATCCCTATACCTAACGTTACAACCCTTTAAAAGACCTCTTTGATAGTTTATCCTAGGTGCTTACGCCATATGGTGGAGGTTTGATCCTTTCCCAAGCCTATGGTAATCTATTTTGCTATGACAGGTAGTGAGAGATATCTTCTATTTCCATAATGTTATATTACTTTATTACACCCGAGAGATGTGAGTATCTAAATACTATTTGTGAGGTGCTTGTGTATGACCTCCGTGCTTGTCTATTGATCTTTAGTGGAATGATTATTTGTTGTAATTACTTTTATATTAGTGTTAAATGACCTCTAACTTGTCTTTTGAGTAGAATAAAAGCGCATTTGCTTGAGGACAAGCAAATCTCAAGTGTAAGGGTATATGATGAGGCGAAAAATGATCCGTTTTTAGGGGGTCATTTAAGCCCGAATCCGAATTTATTTGATCAAATATTACCCTAAATCGTTCCTTTTGTGATTTTAGGTACTTGGAGAGTGAATTCTGGAAAAGAAGCCGTTTTGGACGTTTTTGGAGCATAAAAGTGAAGAAAACGGCAAAGTCTCAAAATTCTATGCTGGGAACAGTACATGAAGGCGTCAAGAGTTGTTCTTGACGACGTCAAAGTCCCAAGAATAAAATACCGTAGTTGATGACGGCGTCACGCAGGCCGTCAGAAGTAGATCAAGGCAGTCCGAGGAAGTATTTGGCGGCGAGATGACGGCGTCACACCCTTGTTCTTGATGCCGTCACCCCTATTTTCCTATATATAGTTTTCTAGTTTTTCACATTAAAGGAGAGAAGTTTTGGAGAAACCCTAAAGACGAATTTGGTGCAACTTTTGCAGGTTTTTCAAGGGTTCCAAACCCTTGATACCTTGCATTGTAATTGAGATAAGTGTTCTTCTAATTCAATCAATATGTCTATGTGTTGGTTGTCTATATCTTGTTCTTGTCTCAATTCTATTATGCTAGGCTAGATCTCCTTTGTGTTTGCTTAGATCTAATGAAACCTAGATATTGATTATGTGTTGATTACTTGTTTATTCTTGTCTTGGATGAATGATTTTATATGTTAGGCTTAAGAAAACTGGCAGATCTCCAAATGGTAACATGCTTGAACGTCTTAAGAAACATGAACCGAGGCGTACTAGGTCTTTATTGGTTGTATTTAATGCATGAGCCACTGTTTATAATCCATATAGTTGTGCTGGGTCATGGTGTAGGAGGAGATAAGAGCTCATAGAATTTGGGAGTTATGTATGCCACCCCATGAATGGTATTAAGGAATACAATCCGTCATCCATGCAATTATAACAAGTAATTAACGTGTAAAAGATATCTAGGGAGTAGTGAAGTCTAAGTAAACACATTTTCTCCAATTACTGCTCACAACCTTAGTAATAATTAGTTTATTTTCATTTTCAGTATTTTATTTTGATTGCATCTTAGTTTTGGGTTAGTTGAATAGCAACTAATTCCGCCCACTCTTCCAAAACCCGAGATTTTACTTGCTTTCTAAAAAACATAAAAATACAAAAATAATCATCCCTCACCTTTAGAACTAGTAATTAGGCTTTCTAATCCTAGCGACACTATTCCTAAGCTGAACGATCAATCCCCCGGTACTTGTCACTATACTATACTACAACGATCAGGTACACTGCCTGGTGGGGGTTGTAAGCTTCTCGAGATCCCTCGAGAGGTAAAGCCTGTTGCGATTCCCACGCATCAGTATACAATAGACTGGTTCAATGGACCTGCACCTAACGATCGTTGGATGGTGATGCCACTCACGGGGCCGGTTATCGCTTCAAGCATTCACCGACCTGTTGTATTTATATCCGATCAAGGTTGGAACACATGTTTTCTGCTTTTTACCAGGTCAAACTCATCACAAGGAACCGACCCCATTGTGATTGCCCGTGTGGGTGCTCACTACATTGTACTGACGCTCGACAGAGATTTTCGACTACCCTATATCCACCCACAATGGAGGCATTTCAGAGAGCCAGTTGCAGCCGAATGGGAAACTTTGTATCAAGATCGACTAATGGTTCATTGATTTATGTTGTAAATAATAGAGACACCGACAAAACCATTGTAAATGATTACTGATTTATGTTGTAAATAATAGAGACACCGACAAAACCATTGTAAACATAGTGAATCATATGTTGTAAATGATTATTCAACATCGTTTAAATGTTAATTGTTTGAAACTTAAAAGTCTGTTTTTTTGTAGAGTGTTAGTTCTGCACCAGTTATTATTACTTTGTTTAAATTATTAATAACATTATTGATTGCTGATGTAAATTATTATGCAAATTCTTTGGTCAGATGAGCCAAAGAAATCCTTTCTGGTGCCGATGTAATAGAGGATTTATTGTAGAACGGAAATCCTGGCAAGATGGTAGTCGTGGGCGACTGTTTTATGCATGTCCTCTTTCAGTGGTAAATAATCATACGTTTGCTTAGTTATGTAAATAATTTGTTTGTTAAAAATACATTTCTTGTTATTTTCTTAACATGTAACAGCCAGGTACAAAAGACTTTGGGTGTCGATACTTCGCATGGAAAGATGAATTTGAAGCAGAGCACTTTAATCAACCCTCTTCTTCAACGCAGTTTTTCAACGCATTGCCCAAACTGCGTTGCTACAAAAAATGAGAACAAGCTGTTGAAGGCAAGAATAAAGGCACTGGAGATGGAGTTAGAAATGGCAAGGAATCCTGAGGATCACGCTTGTCAGTCAAGTGCCCGGCTCCATGATCTTTTAAATGAGATGAATAATCTTCATATGTCGTAGATGTTGTTGTTTTTAAATAATATGTATAACGTTGTCGTTTAATTTAATAATAACAGTTGTTGTTGCAGTTATTTAATGTGGTAATATTTAACGTGATATCATACAAAACATTATACATATACGTTGTTGCAGTTATTTAACGTGCTATTATACAAAATATTATACATATACGTTACATTATTATACATATACATATACTCCTTTCTATTTAAACAAAAAACAAAAAACAAAAAACAAAAAAAAATATGTATATATATATATATATATATATATATATATATATATATATATATATATATATATATATATATATATATATATATAGCCGCCACAAAACGACAAAAAAGGGTAAAAACAAAAAAAACACAAAAAAGCTTACATTGTAGGGAGGGCTTGGTTAGTATTAATAGGGAGGGCGTGGATATCACCACCCTAAATAAATAAATAAAAAGGTCTTTGATTGATAATAACTATGTAATACTATTCCGGTATTCCCTCCTTTACTAAAATCAAAAAAAAGAAAAATATGTACGTAATACTATTCCCTCCTTTACTAAAATCAAATGAATATAATAATAATAATGATTTGAAAATTTGTGAAGGTTAGGTGGGACAATGTGTTTGACTTTGTGGATGGATTCAACTATTCAAGTGTTTGTATCCTGTTTTGTATTGGTCATTCATTTCGTCTTAAATTATTTTTTTATTATATTTCAAATTAACACGGAGTAAATTGTAGTAATTAAAATTCAACAACAAAAACATAATAATACCTCATCCCGCCGAAGAAGGATTGGAAGGGTAAGATATAGACGGTCACACTTCTACCCAAAAAAATGACTGCTTATAAAAAGATCTCCGACAAATTGTCTACAAGCAAACAGACTATGTGAATGGTTAGAGGAAAGAGAGACAAGACATAAATGGAAGCACATAAAAGAAAAACATTCAAGCAAGCAAAATCATAAACGTATAAAGACACAGAAACAAGGGGGCATGCAGGCCAAAATATAGGGAGAAAAGTGTTAATGACACATAAGATCAAATTTCGAGGCAACATATAAAAAGATAAAGCAAAACACACAAAACAATCAAATAAAAGGCATTAAAACGCAATAGAATACAAGAAAATTGATGTGACACCCGTGTGACCCAAATGAGGAGATAAATCTCCTCACGACACCTAGAGCTCTAATAAGTAATGCTAACATAGGGTCTATCACAAGGCAAGTCTGCGTAATTAGTTGAATCGAGTTATTACAATGAAGAATAATTGAACAAAAGCAATCATGATTTATCGAAATATAAGATCATTATGCATGACTCAAGCAATCTGGGTTCGGGTCGGTTTTAGGATGGATTTGCTCGACCCTACTCAAGCCATTATCTTTTTTGATATCAATGTCATGTTACATCAATTTTTTTCTTTTCAAATATTTTTTTACTTACACATTCAAAAACACCCTTCCTCAAGACTAAAGCGATAACCAACCTTTTGGCCATTTCATTTATTTTCTTTGCCATTTTTAAACCATCTAATTTTTCATTCATTAAAAATAAATTTACAAATTATAAAAAACTTAAAAAACAAAATAAGTAAATAAATAAAATAAATCAAGACATTACATAACATTTAGTCCATTTAAATAAATTTTATAACTGTTAAAGAGATAAATTGAAATTGAGGTGCGATCACCTACAAAGGGGACTAAAAATACAAAGTCTACAAAGACTAGAAAGCCACAAACCATGTGACAAGTGTCCACCACCCACCCACTCCCTCTCTTTTTTCTTTTTAAATTCGGTTAAAGGGCATTTTGGTCATTTTAACATGTTTCTTTATTCCACCCTAAAACTTCAAACGCAAATATCTTTCAAACGACAAACTTTTACGAAAAACCGATTTCACCATAATTTTTACTACCGCCGTCCCATATTAAGTGTCAACTTTCATAATGCACAAAGTTTTAAGAGATTCCACTAACTAAACTCTCCATCAATCAGATATTACTTTTTCCCACTAAACTCTCATCTTATTGGTTGAAAGGTACAAGTGGACAATTAATTTGGGACATCCAAAGATTCCATTGTGGACACTTAATATGGGACGGGGGGAGTAAAATTTAATCCTCTTTAATTTGGTATAAATCTTGTTAAATATTTCGAACTTTTTTTTTTACATATAAAGTTGGTCTTGATTTTCTTGATTTTTTTGGTCATTTTCGGCCATATTTTTTACCCTCATAAATGTTGAATCGTTAAAAACTTAAAACATGAAAGTTATAGATTTTTGTTCACTCTTTACACAGGTTTTAGAATCACTCAAATCCGATCTCATATGAGTAAGATAACACACGTTAAAGATGGTGTTTAACTCATATTTGTTACGCACAATGTGTTTGATGAAATGTCTAGCTTATATATTTTGTGTTAAAATTGAGCTAAATGCACTAATCTTTGTTTCTCAATGCATTATTAATCATTTTATTAATGTAAAACTCAAAAAGTAAAGTTTTTTAATCATTATATTTTTAAAATATACATTTAGTTCAGCAGTTAGGTTATTAGGTTCATCAGTTAGGTTATTAGGTTCATCAGTTAGGTTACTTTGGTTCATCAGTTTTTATGGTAACATTTTTGACTAATTGATGAACCTAAACACATAACACATGACAAATAATTATAAGTTCATCAACTAGTCAATAACTGATAAACAAACTGATAAACCTAACTGATGAACCTATAATTATAGGTTCATCAGTTAGTCAATAACTGATAAGCTAACTGATGAACCTATAATTAATGAACTAAAAAAATCAATGAACCTAACTAATGAACCTATAATTAGTCAATAACTGATGAACCTATAATTATAGGTTCATCAGTTAGTCAATAACTGATGAACCCAAATACTTGATCAAATTTGATGAACCTGAAATTGATGAATCTGAAAAAATTGATGAACCAAAGTAACTGATAAATAAAATGTCTAACTGATGAACATATAACCTATAACTTAACTGATGAACAAAACATAACCTAACTGATGAACCTAATAACCTAACTGATAAACTTAATAACATAACTGATGAACTAAATATATATTTTAAAAATATAATGATTAAAAAATATCACTTTTTGAATGTTACATTAATAAAATTATTAATAATGCGTTGTGGGACAAAAATAAGTGCATTTAACTCGATTTTAAGACAAAAAATCTAAGCTAAACATTTCATCAAACACGTTGTGTGCAACAAATATGACTAAAACTTCATCTTTAACGAGCGATATCTCACTCATATCATATCGGATTTGAGTGATTGAAATTTCTGGGTAAAGAGTGAATCAAAATCTACAACTTTCGTGTTTTAAGTATATTATGATTCGGCAATTTTTAAGGTAAAAAATAAGGTCGAAAAGACCAAATTACCCCTGGGCGGATTTTATGTATAATTTAGAGTTGGGGACGCGTATCACACTGTTAATGGCTTTGTACACTTTGTAATTTTTCTCACTTTGCAAGAGATCCGTAATCAATTGAAACTTTTATATATAAATGATAGGTCATCTTCCTCCATCATCTTGTAAAAAAAAAACACATCTTATAAATAAAACAACACATTTAAAAAAATGAAATTTAAAAAATAAAAAATAAAATGCAACAGCGCATGCCAAGTTCCTCCATCATTTTGTAAAAAAAACACACATCTTCCTCTATCATCTTGTAAAAAAAACACACATCTTATAAATAAAACAACGCATTAAAAAAATGAAATTAAAAAAACACACATCTAATAAATAAAACGCGCATGCCAAGTTCTTGGCTCCTGCTATGGCGCGGGCACTCCGATACCATGGTTGCGCCATGGCTCCTGGCCATGTCGGATGATGCCTCTCCAACTCCAGGACACCCGATGCTCTAATGAGTTAGACTTTTTGAGCTACTTTCAGCATGCTTCATATATTTGTAAACGGGTCTTTTAAAGATCGACGTGATTTTTTAATTTTGTGATATATAAAAACAACTTAAATTAAAGTGGTCTAATTTTTAAGTAAATGAAATTTGTGATAGGTAGATAATATTTTAGGATGATCCGTCAAATATTCCCGCATAATATATGGTCAGGTCGAAGATCTAATATTTTATAGTTATCTTTTTATACAGTGTTTCTAACATGTCCCTTTCTTTGTTTTATTAGTTTATAGTTTATACTATCAAAGTAGCACGTGATAGTTAATAACTTTTATTCGATATTGCTATAGTTTAGATGGTTAAAAATGGATTAATCAAATTTTGCCAAGTACGATGAACTTTTAGCATGCGTAGGTCAAATTTTCATAACAAATACATTTGGATAGGATAAAAATCAATAAGATAAGGTCGAACACGTGAGTTGTAAGGTCAAAAAAAACACGTGAGTTGTAAAAGTTTGACCATCAAATTCGATCACAAAATAGGAAGAAAGAAATCCCCGTTTATTTTAATCTAACTGCTGATTTACTTTCTTGAAAACATACGTATTTTAATATTTGTTTTTAACAAATAACAACAAAAATATTGGTCCAATATGTAAGTTACAATAATTACGATAGCTAATAAAAAAACACGAAAGAAATATCAACATCATGGTCTCGTGTAAGACTTATTCAAGGTGTAAGACTTATTCAAGGCCAAATGTATACTATGTCGCAAAGCTTTTTGAACTTTTTTGGGCAATGAGCGGTGAACAATAAGCTTTTTGATTTTTAGTTTTCGTTTGACATAAGAGTTGTGAGCTTTGCTATTTTTTATGAAAACTCATTTTCCCAATGCTTCTTTATGAAGCTGTGAGCTTTTTTTACTCACAGCTACTTTTGCCAAACATAGTCGTAATAAGGATGCCTTAAAACCACAATTTAATAATGTTATTTTAGTGTCGTGTTAATTTTCTCTTATACAACTAATTTTATCATCAAGCTAATTAGTATAATAAGATAATTAACTTCACAACGAACTTCAATTTTTTTCTTTTTTTTAAACACTATAATTAAATTTGCATTAATAACTAAAATAATTAAAAAAAATACAATAAAAATTCAAATAAAATGAAACTACAAATTAGTATGTATTTGTTTGACACAAAATGTGTTCCACTAAATCGGCTTTAAGGCCTAGACGAGTTTCCCCGTTGACTAAATCGCAACTTGTAATATTTCTTCATATGTTCGCACGAGATCATTATGACGATGTTGCTCCTCTGGATAAAAGTCAGAAAATATTGACCTCCATTTGTCTTTTTATAATCTGTTATGTAATATGATGTATGTGTATATCATATACGTTATTTTCTTAAGAGTCATGGGGCGTACGAGATTTTTTATTATTGCCTAATTTTTTTAGCACGTCAAACACTCGTTTCACATCTTTTCTTGCTGCTTCATGCGATTGCTTATACTCTATTTGCTAAAAGACCATTCCAGATATATCCCGCTAGTAACATAATATTCTTAATTTATAGGCACGTCGTTAGCCACAAACGAAACCTCTGCAGATAGCCCGTCTTTGAGATCGTTGAATGTAGGCGATTAATGTATAACGTCGATGTCGTTGTTCGCCCCAGAAACACTAAAGAGCACATACCAAATCTATAAGTCTTGTGAGGCAACCGCTTCCAATAAAATGAATGGATGTGACTCGTGAGGTCGTGGTCACCTCTACAATATCGAGCATGATATGCATTTTGGCAATTAGCTCACAATCAACCGGTACAATCAAAGCTTCCTAACATCCCAAGAAACCCATGTGTTTCTCCGTCTGATAAGCATAGAGCGTTTCGGCATTAGTATAAGTAGGTATTCACAAAAACACGTCTCCATATAAGTCCATAATAGCATTACATAAATTTTAGAGAGCATCACGGGTTGTTTCTCACCCGTTTGCAGATATTTGTCTAGAGCATTGTAACAACTCGCATTTTCGGATTACTATTCACTATTACTATTCACTTTTTACTATTCACTTTCACTATTCACTCCCGAAAATTTTATTTCATATTCTCGTAAGTTAAACTATTTTAATGATAATCCGAGAATTTGACACTCGTCGGATCATTTCTGCAAAAATCACAAAACCGTGTACGAGATTTACTTTTAGGTTTAAACGTCATTCCAACATCCCGATATGTCCATAAAACACTATAAACAATAGAAATATGATTTTCTCTCATTTTACGACAATTCCAAAAGTTTTGGAATTTTACGTTTTCCAGTTCAGCGTTTTACGTGAATTACGCGTTTTAGACCCGCGTTTCCAGTTTTAGCAGCGTTTAAGCAACCCGATAGAACTTATCACTCATTAAATATGCTAAGATAGGTTATATTAATAAGTTTTAACATTTTTATTAGTTTCACATTTTTAGGATACCTGATTTTAAGTTTCATGACTTAACGACTTACAGTTAGCGATTACCGGGACAAAACTCACTCCATAAAAGCAATATATTATCAAAACACATATCTAGTCATCCAAGATAGGCATTGAACGAAATTTTAAGCCACATGGGGCATTTTCTTGGTCACTAAGTTAAGGATAGGAAGCTTACATAGGAAGCTAAACATTTTGCAAGTAAACTTGGCCACTAAGTCTTGGAAAATATCATAAGTCTCTAACCTCCTCAAGGAAACTTCCTAGGCACCTTCCTAACCTCCTCTTCATGCTATAAATACAATCCTAATCCTTTCCTTTCTCTTCATTCCAAACGCCCAACAACAAATCCATAAACCATGATCCTTTGATTTCTAAGTTATAAGTTACATACCAAAGTTGAAGGCATAGTTAGTCTCTACATGAATCAAGAGTTTGTTTGGTGATTCCATGGTTGAATTAGGAGCTACACAAGATGTTAGGGGCTGAGGTTAAATGCTTTTCACAAGGGTTATGTAAAGGTTAGCAAGGGTTTACAAGAGTTGTGGTGAAGGGTTTGCAAGCATAAGTTTAGTGTCCTAGTTTCATACTTGACTTCCTTTCTTTAGAAAGCCAAAAGTTGTAAGAAATCCTATTACACTTTCTTGCTCAATATCATTTTCATGCTTATTATGTTTCTTTCATGCTATATATGGTCTTTGTATTATGTTCATGATGTATAAAAACTAGTAAAACAAGTTATGGTATATATATGTTAACTTATGTTATTTAAACAAGTAAACTAGTGACTTTTATGGAGAACCACGACCAAAATAGTATAACTATGATATTTGAAACTTACCTACTGTTAGAGAGGACTTAACAAAGAAAACATAGCAATTTGAATCACCCAAAACGAGTACCCGAGTCAAAAGTTATGACCATTTGAAATTACCAAAACTTTACGGCAAAACTGCCAAATGTTTCTGTGACAGAACCTTCAACACGCAAAAAGAGGCCCTTCTGGTCCGTTTCATCAAAAATTTAAAACACGAAAGTTGTCCGGAATCATGTTTTCTTCAAAAACTCAGGATCACATTTCCAGAAAACCAATAACGAATGAGATTTTCTTCAGTTTCTTAACAGCTATTTTATATACCAAAGTTACTATATAATAGTTATGTTTTAATAAGATCAAGAGGTCTAATGACCTAAAGCCAAGACCACAACCATGGCTAAAGCCAAGATTGAGTCTCAAGACCATGGTAACAACGACCAAGGTCACGGCAAGACCATGTAACTTTTCGAATCAAAAACTTATATATATTTTATCAAATACTACAATAGTGGGGAGCCTCATGTGAGGAGTTCATTAAGTAAGCCGTCGAGATGAGTTGTGGATTTACGAATTAAAGTGTCCTGGCTCCTCGAACGTTTACTCCATGACTTATGAATTATGTCGGCCCGAACGGTAGTAAGAGATATACAACCTATACATGTTTCATAAACCATTTATATTCAAAGACTTACACTATATACTAAGTACTACATCATGAACATTATGCAAGACATATATTGGCAATTCTTTGTATTCTTAGACATTACTCCAAACTAAGTCGCAACGTTCTATTATAGGCTGCTCTTAGAGACTTTCGCGATTCGACTACCACTTTCATTTCTCATTACATAACTTAAGGTGAGTCATAGCCCCTACTCTTTTTATACTTGTTTTAACTCTTTGGGGGAGATACATGCTCGACTACTTGCTTACTTGTACAACTACTCAAAACATTTATACTTGATTGTTTTGATACTTGATGGTCTTATACTTGATTGCATTATACTTGATTGCATACATACATGATTGTGTTATACTTAATTGCGTTATTCTATTTAGTGGCTAGTAGTTATCTTTAGGAATTGGCTCCCAGTTGTCTTTGGGAATTGGCTCCCAAGTGAGGTCTTCGGAGATGAAGTAGAGACTCACGACTAATTGCTTAATTGTTGTCATGAACTTATACATGTCTTTATCATACTATATTTTAGTAGTGGGTTGTGAACACACAGGTTGCAAGTGTTGTTATGGGCGGGACTTGCAACTGAGTGGATTCACAATGCCTTTGCTGTGTGAACATTCTTTATAGACTTTTCAACTGTTTTAAGACAAACTCTATGAACTCACCAACCATTGTGTTGACACTTTAGCATGTTTATCTCAGGTTAGTAAGGCGATAGCTAGTGCGTGGAACTTAGAGTCAAGCTGCATATTCTGAAGACTTACGCTTTTTATCATTTACCATTCAAAACATTTTGTATACATTTATGTATCATACTTTGGAATCTCATGTTTGTAACTTTGAATTCATTAATCGAATGGTAACTTTTCAAAACGTCTCATTTAGAGGTCGTTTTCTATAACTTGTACTTTGTATTATGAAGTAGTACCCCAAGTGACACAGTCTTCCGCTGCGGTATTTTGGGGGTGTTACAAGCATTAGGATTGGCGTCGTATGTTAATTGACAAATTGCAGAGATACACTTCATCAATGGGAAAATGCCAACTTTTCCCGAACAATCCTACTCTGTTGAAAATACGACGAATTATTACTTAATTCCCAAACAATGCATGTGAATAGTGATCGGCTCATTCAGATTCGCTTACGGAATAATTTTTCTTCATACATTGAGTTTAAAGAGAAGTAAGCGGTCATTAGACGATCATGAGCAGCGTAAGGATCTCTATGTATTGAGTTTCGTGATGTCAAGTTTTTTGGGATTCTAGAAGTGAAAGCTTGATAACTCATATAGCATGTCGTCGCCTCTTTTAAAAACTCTAGTTTGATACTACTAACTTTTTCTTATTCATCCAAGGATGTAAAAAAAATAATAATAAAATAAAATAGTCGTAATCCATTTGTTTTAGATGAGAAGTGCGGAGTGTATAAGAACGAATGTGTTTAAAAGTGTAAATAAAAAATGAAATAGTATCAGAGTATTTATAGAGATAAAATTAAAAAGAAAAAGAAAAAGAAAAAGAAAAAGAAAAGGTGCCAAACGGCTACTTTTTTTTTACCGCTGGCCTCATTACTCTTCCCCCCGTGACTCGGTCTTGCACACGACCGAGTATTACAATTTTCCCATGTTAGACTCGTCTTGAGGGACCTCCGCAACAAGGAATATTATGCCCGATCTTAAGTTGTCTAATTGCGTTATATTTTTCTTTTCCCACACTATTGATGTGTGGTCCCGATTCTTATTGGACAATAAAAGAGATGGGTGCAGTTAGTGTTATAGGGGGTGTTATCCACCTCCATCTCAACACATACTCTATAACACCATTATAACAAAAACACCCTTCCTAATAAAATTTCTATAACACACCATCAAAAATATCCTACCCACTAATAATGATAATGATAATGATAATGATAATAATAATAGGGTTAGCTTCGCTATAGCTAGAGGAGTGAGGGCTCAGATTATTTCTCGGCTCCCCACTAATTTCTTGTGAACCCTTTGAGCTTCTAATAAAGTGATGTTTTAATAAATAATAATAATAATAATAATAATAATAATAATAATAATAATAATAATAATAATAATAATTATTATTATTATTATTATTATTATTATTATTATTATTATTATTATTATTATTATTATTATTATTATTATTATTATTGTGGGATCATCTTGATCTCGATCTCTGGTTCATCATTCAACACCCTCTGTTGAATCTCAGGTCATAGTATCATATGCTGGTCTTTTTTTTTTTCTTCCAGGGTTTCGTTTCTTCTTTTTAGTTCCTTCGTTTAGGGTTTTGTTTTGTAACTTTTCGAGGGGTCTTGGGTTTGCTATATTGTTTTGATTCTTCAAAATTGTGGTGGGATTCTTTCACAGCCCTTGGTTCCTTATTGCTGTTTGGTTTTGGCTGTACATATTGGTTTCTTCGTTTGCTTGTGGTTGTTTTCTAAGCATTGCTAAGGTTTGCAGTTTATTTTCATGCTTTATTCATGGTTGTGCATGGTTATTCAAATCAGTTTGTGGGTTTAGCCATGGTTGGGGGTCGCTTGCTATTGTGGTGTTTTATATCTGATCTTGAGGTTTCTTTTGGGGCTGGTGCTTTATAGCAGAGTTCGTTCTCCCGATACAGTAAGGTTTCGAGGCTTTTTTCAGGGTTTTTGCTGCTGTGTTTCATCACAACCTGCAGTTCTTGGTCTTGTTTCGATTCGTCTCGTCTGTTTTTGGGGTGTCAATTGCTGCTGGTGGTAGTCTCTTTTGTATCTGCTCTGCTTGTTCGAGGCAGTAGGGTTTCGACCACATTTCGGCATTTACTAAGGTGGGGGTTGCTTTTTCTCTACAGTGGTAAAAGTTTGGCTTGTTGGTTGCTTTGCTTACTGTTTTAACAGGGCAATTGCGTTCTTTTGGTTTATATCTTTATTATGGCTAGTTTTGGTACCCTTCGGATATCTTGTCCTCTACAAGGATGTGATGGATGTAGTGGTGGAAATGACAAAGGGCTTATTAAGAAATATTTCATTGACCACTTGGGCACCCGTCATTTTAAAACTAATGGTTTGAAGGCTTCCCACAAAGCACGTGTTGCGAGTGATTTTTCCTTATTTTCTGCATTAGACCAGGCACTTCATCAGGCGGGCATATGGCTTTGCGGTGAATGTTTTTGAACTCACACGTTTAGTAAGAATTGTAAACATGCCGATGGCGTTGTAGTTTCCGTGCCTAGTTTTGAGGAAGTGGCTATCTACGGTATCCCTGTGCCTCCTAGACCAGTTTTGGATATGGTTGTTGGTGCCATTGTTGAGTTGGTTGGTACTCTTGTTACTGATGAGGCTGTCATTGGGGGGGGGGGGGGTGCTTCTTTTATGCCTTCACTCGTTGGTGAGCCTACGTGTTTTGACATCAACCTTCTTGATCGGGTTTTTGGGAAAAAGTTGCGGACGATTAAATGTATTCCTCCTAGGTTGCGGCTTGGGTTCGCTAAGCTTTTTCGTTGTGCACTTGACAATGTCCTTGCGCGCCCGGGGGATTTGTCAGTATGGGTGCAACTCCTTATCCTGCCATGTTGTGTTCTGTTTACTTTTGTACCTACTAATAGGGCTCAAAGACGATCTGGTGAGAGAGAACGATGTCAGTTTGATAGTATTGCTCGGGCTATTCTTAGATGGAGGGATCCTGCAGATAGACTTGGTTTGGTATTGGATCGTTTGGCTGGAGTTACTTCATCCTGTCTGTTGAAGAAACCTAAGGAACATGATGTAGTTAATCTGGTTCAATGCAAACGTAAACTAGGAGATGGGCACTTTACTGCTGCTATTAAGGTACTCACGTATTTTGGTGTTGCGCCATCTACCCCTGACACACTGCATGAGCTAGAGGCTAAACACCCCTACGCTTTACCCCCATTTTCGTCTTCTTCCCCTCTTGTGGGGAATGCCCTTTCTGTCCATAAAGACTTGGTACTGAACAGGATTCGAAGTTTCCCTAAAGGGACTTCGTGTGGTCGTGATGGACTTAGAGCACAACATTTACTGGATATTTTGGGTGGGGCTGCTTCTGCTATTGTTGATGATCTATTAGGATCTATCACTGGTGTTGTCAATCTGTTTCTTAGTGGAAAGTGCCCGATTTTGTTGGGGGAATATATTGCTAGTGCCCTTTTGACTCCCTTGGTCAAGCCTGGTGGTGGTATTCGTCCTATTGTTGTTGGTACTGTTTGGCGTAGGCTTGTTTCTAAGGTTGCTTCTTCATCTATTGGTAACCATATGAATACTTATTTACAGGATTTTCAATTTGGTGTTGGCGTTCCTGGTGGTTGTGAGGCTGTTCTCCATGTTATGAATAGGCTTATTGAGTCTAAGGATAATGAGGTTGGGCTTTCTATGCTGTTGGTGGATTTTAAGAAAGCTTTCAATCTTGTTGATAGGAGCGTTCTACTTCAAGAAGCTAGGGCACATTGCCCATCTATTTCTCCTTGGGTTGAGTTTTGTTATGCCTGACTTGCTAGGCTTTATTATGATGACTATATCCTTTGGTCTTGTCAAGGGGTCCAACAGGGGGATCCGTTAGGTCCTTTGTTGTTTTCCCTAGCTTTGCACCCTTTGGTCCAGTCTATTAATCAGCCTTGTGAGCATACCCTTCAGGCTTGGTATCTTGATGATGATACTATTGTTTGAGATACTCTTATGGTTGCCAAGGCGCTTGACATCATCAGGACGGATGGTCCGGCTGGTGGTTTGTTTTTGAATGTTGATAAGACTGAACTTTTTTTGCCTATGGAGGATCCTAGAAGTAGGGCGGAGGGTGTTTTTCCTATAAATATCTCTTGCCCGCTCAATGGTGTCAAACTTCTTGGTGGTTCAGTTAGTTTGGATGAAATTTTTGGCCGGGATTTGGCTTTGAAAAGGGCCTATAAAACCATCTCTTTAATGGAGGCAATCCATAAACTCAATGACCCCCAATGTGAGCTCCTCCTTCTTCGTTCTTGTGCTGGAGTTGCAAAATTATCTTATGCTTTGAGGACATGTTCCCCTTTGTATCTACGTGAGGCACAGGTTCAGTTTGATTAGACATTACGTGCTTCCTTGGAGAAGATTGTTACTGCTTCAGGGCCAGGGTTTGGTGATTGGCAGTGGCGACTAGGTACTCCTCCAATCAATTTGGGTGGTCTTGGTATTCTTTCAGCTGGAGATATTATCGAGTATGCCTTTCTCACTTCTCGTATGCAAACGAGTGCTCAACAAGACAAGATTCTGACAAAAACTGGTATTGTTTCCTACGGTTCTTCCTTTCAGCATGCTCTTGATACTTTCAACAGTATTTGTAACATAGACGTTCTCTCTGTCACAAATGGTGCTTCTGCCCCCCAAATGATGAAAACATTGGCAAAGTGTTATTTTGGTGTCATTGAGAAAGACCTTGTTTCTAAGTACTCGCTAAGTCCCAAACAGGTGGCTATCCTCAGTTGTATACATGGCCCACTGATTGAATCTGAACGGTCAACCTAAACTGACCAGGTGAATGGTCAACTAGGTCAAACAGCCTAGAGTCAATACTCCGCGGAAGTATAGGGCTTCCCCGAGTCGTTATGTCCCGACGAGGTGTGATGGTTATTAAACGGATCTGTGATCGGGTGAATCTGGACGGGAAAGGGTTTGTGAATGATTAAGCTAAGGAATCTACAAAGAAATAGCTTAAATAAGCTATATGAATAAGACTGTGAAATCAGAAAAACCAGAAACGATTTAAACCTAAAACGTATACGTTTACATTTAAATAAAACGTAAACGTACAAAATAAAAAGTGAAAAGTGAAATCTGGAAACCCACAGGGGGTGAAAATGACTTTTTTACAAACTTAAAATAAAAAGAAAATTTAAAATGAAAATGAAATTATTAAAATGATTATTTTAATATTTAAATACTATTTAATTAATTAAAACTATTTAAAAAGTAAATTAAACCTAATTTAAATAAACTAAAAATGATAAACACTACAAATTAAACTAAAAACTTGCAAAAATAATTTCTAAAACTTAAAATGAACTTGAAGAAAGTATAAAAATTAAAAATAAATATTTTTGTCTTTTTATGAGTTTTTTATTAATTAAAAACTATTTATATTAATTAAACTAATTAAACTATTTTAAATTACTAATAATACTAAATTAACTTAGAAAATTATGGAAAAATTTCTAAAATTATTTTATAACATATAAAAGCTAGAAAAAATATAAAAACTAGGTCTTACTTAATAAAAAATAATTATGCTATTTAAAACATAATTAGTAATTAATTATTAATAAAACTAATATTAAATGTAATGAATACCAAATGATAAAATAAAAATCTGAGAAATTTACTAAAATTACTTTAATATAAAAGGTAATTAAGAAAAATATAAAAAAGCTAAGTACTTAATAAAAATCTAAAAATGAAAAATAAAATTTAAATTATATTAAATAGAAACTATCACTTAAAATTAATTTGACTTTTCTGGATTTTTCCTTTACAAAACTATTTTATAACTAAAAACAACTAACTTTTATGAAAACAACTTTTTTGTAACTTAAAATTAAGCACTGTGGAAGCTTATTTGCTCCACAGTTGACTTTTGTTGACCAAAGAAGGAAATAGGCTCAAATGAGCTTGTGTGGGACCCACAATGGGTGATTCTGGTCCAAATAACTTATTTGGACATGATTAAGCTGGAAAAAGCAAAGAGATACCACAGAATAAGCCAATGAAACAAAATAAGCACTTGCTTATTTGTTTCAACTCAGAAAATGGGACAAGTTTTTGTGCCTAAATCAGGTGGGTCCCAGGGGGTCCTAGGTCAAACTAAAGGTCAATACTAGAAGTATGGTAGGAGGGGAGTGGAAAGAACCTAAGAGGTAGGGCTGTGGACCACTGTGGTGGCCAGAAAACCACCACCAAGTGGTGGTGTTGGGTGTGGTGTCTGCTGATACAGGGGAGGTAGCAGCCCTGCAAGCTACTTTGGGTGAAGGTTGGGCCCAGAGGAAAAATGGAAAAAATTAAATGAAGTTAGGACATGAAAGTTGAGCTGGGGGACTATCTATGGAAACAAGTTTCAAGCTCTGAAAGCAAATACAAAAATCAATAAAATTCTGTGAACTTTTGGTTTTTTCTGCACAAACTAACTTTGACTTTTTGAAATGAACTTGAACCTTGACTTTTGTGAACTTTGATGGATCTCTACTGATTATACAAGCAATATTAAGTTATGATGAGGTGATGTTAATCTATTTTAACAACTTATGATGAGATTTGAGTGATTATGGATCCTAAATGACCAAGCAGTTAACTGTTATGCAATATTGGAGGTGATTTTGACTATTTCTACAAATAACTATCTGATTTTATGGCTCAAACATCCTTTTGTACACTAAAGTAGCACATGACAACAATTAACAACAACAATAACACACTAGATCACTGAGTGTTCAGTAAATCCAAACACTCCCTATAAAAGCTGATATGACAGATTATCAAAGCAAATCTATGAATTTCACCATGAAACTGAGTCTAACATACCTTC
Organism: Artemisia argyi; assembly: GCA_030686995.1. Lineage (NCBI taxonomy): Eukaryota > Viridiplantae > Streptophyta > Magnoliopsida > Asterales > Asteraceae > Artemisia > Artemisia argyi. The sequence continues at coordinate 246,973,116 of CM060708.1, forward strand.
TAAACTTAGTTAAGCATAAATGAACTGAAATGAGTACCAAATTACCTAAGCTACAGTAATTTACAAAAATTTATGAAATGGCTTACAGTGAGATCATGTGAACTTCAAACCAAGAACAAGTATACAAACCCAGCCTACAGCCTCCCTGAGGCACTAATACCATGTGATTCCAACATTCACCATGCTCTTTTTCCTTCAATCTTCTTCCACAATAATTTTTGAATTTACCACTATTTATTTATGTATTTTTGGTATTTTTGGATTTTTGAAACTACACTAAATTTTATGGTTACTAAAAGCTTTAACAAGCTTCCTGGGAGCTTATGTGAGATATCTCAGTCCATAACAACACAAGCAAACAACTTAAAATTAAATTGAGATTTTTATGTAAACTTGCCACAAATTGGATATGAATGAGAATTCTTAAATTAATTGCTTGAAAAGTTGTACAATACACTGATTTAACTTAAAAGAGTACTGGAAGGCTTTAAAATACAAGAGAAAATGATAAAAATTACTAAACTACTAAATTAAACTACAATTACACTACTTCTACACTAACTGCCAAGTTTCTTCTCCTTTTTCTTCTTTTATAAGCCCTGGAGGGTATTCTCTTTCTTTCCCACTCATTTCTGACCCTTGGATGGGTTTCAAGTGATCACAACCATTCAAAATGGTTTTGGCGGGAAATTGGGTTGAGTAGGATTGGGTGAAGTATTAAATGAGGAGGGGGGTTGGTTGGGTGTAGGTGATAGTATTAATGATAGTTGGTGAGGTTGGTGAGAAGTTGGGAGGAGGGGGGAGACAGGTTTACTGGTAATTAGGGGGAGATTAGAGAAGATGAACAGTGGATGGGGTGTTTGGTTTGACTGTGTTGACCCTGCTTGTTGACTCGTTGACCTGGGTTGGGTGGTATTAAAAAGTGGGATTGGGCCGGGTGGATTGGGCTTTGTTATTTGGATTTGGTGGTGTTTGGTTTTGAATAATAACAATGGTCCATTTGGTTAAGTAACTAAATCACAAGGACCAATTTTGTAATTTTGCAAACCTTAGGGACTGAAAATGTAATTTTCACAAAGTTCATTATAAGGACTAAAATTGTCACATGTGAATAATACCAAGACCAAAGTTGCAATTTTCCAAAATAAAACACCCGGGGACCAAAATTGACAAATTGCCAAACTTAAGGGACCAAACATGACATTTCCTCAAACTTTCCTCCCAAGGACTAAAAATGACTTTTGTAACTTCCCAAGGACCCAAAATGATTTTTCTTTCAAAAATATCCCACCAGGGACCAAATCTGCCAAAGTTAGAAACTCCAGGGACTAATTTTGTAATTTTCCAAAACTTTTGAGATTTTTCACCAAAGGACTAAATATGACAACTTATGATTTCAAAAGGACCTTTGGTGACTTTTCTTTTCAAATATGTGCTCAGGGACTATTTTTGCCAATTTTTGAAAGTTGGGGGACTGAAACTGCCAATTTTGCAAACTTTGTACGTTTTTCATTTGTTTTTACTCATCTTGCATCTAAAACATATAAAACACAATTTTGAAATATTTTCAGTATTTTGATGCATTTCTGAGTGTTTTTGTATGTTTTGCAGTTCAGATTAGACAAAAAATGATGAGTGTTTGAGCACTCATCACCCACATGCACAAAACTTTCTTTTCACCATCCCTATTGGCGGCTTGTGACAGAAGATGAACCATCGCCAATTCCGTTATGTGTTATGTTATAGGCTCTGTATACCTATGTTATATGAAGGTAGCCTATGTCCGAGTTGTAATGTGCGTCGTATGGACAAATGGGGGATCACGCGGTCCACTGCTCTAGTGAAGTGGGTGTGAAGTTCAGGCATAATCTGGTGCATGATATTCTTGTTGATATATGTTTTAAGGCTGGGATCATGGTGCGCAAAGAGGCTCCTATGGGGTTCCTTTCGAAGGATGGGAAGGATCTACGACCTGCAGACTTGTTATTATTCAATTGGCTCCAAGGTAAAGATGCTTGTTTGGATGTGACCGGAATCTCTCCCTTTGCTGGTACGGGGCGATTTCATGGGCTCCAGGGGTAGCCTTGCACACCGCTGTAGAGAAGAAAAGGAGGAAGTATGCATCTAAATGTGAGGACAACGGGTACAAGTTTATACCATTTGCTTTCTCTACTTTTGGGGAATTCAATGCGGAGGCTTTGGACACACTTTCACGCATTAAATCTATTGCCATTAGTCACTCAAATAATGCTAAGAGTGGTGTTTTTATCTTTCATAGATTAAGCTTTTGTATTCAGAAAAGAGTGGGAGCGCAACTTGTGTCTAGACTCCCATCCAACTTTATGTAAATCATTATCCAACTTTATGTAATAATAATAATAATAATAATAATAATAATAATAATTTTCCATGTCCGTGGCTATGTGCCCTATAACATGGCTATGGCACCAAAGGGTGGTGTAGTTTGGCTATGACATAAGAGAGCTCGGTACAGGGGAAATTTTGTCTGCCGTTCGCCCTACAAGAATAAACGGCGTCGTCGTACTACACCAATGAACACGCCATTCGTCCTCTGTTGGTGTTTCCAACCGTTGCAACCACTCAGGCGTTTTTTTTAATGCAGGTTTGGCTCGGGAAAGAAGATGTACTATATATATATATATATATATATATATATATATATATATATATATTTCATTTTTCATTTTAAACCATTTTGTTTTGCATTTCTACATTGTTAGTGCATTTGACACTTTTTCTTATACCATTAGTCCCTAATATGTTTGCAATGTTAGACCTTAAGTTGTTTTTCTTATATTTTTTATTCCTTTAAATATATAAAATTTGGTTTAAATGTATAAAATGAAATGTGTTTGTTTTAAAATAAATTGAAAAGGAAAAAGTGTGTTTGAACCAATAGCATGTTATTGGTTTTTTTGTTGGGGAGAGTATTTTAGTTATCAGTGTGTTATTGGGACGAGGATGAGGTAAGCTGAGGTGGCAGACACATAACGAGTTATTTGTCTTCCCTGTAGTGAGCACTCTAAAAGAGCTAATTCAGTAAGAGCGAACAACATGTTATTCGTCTGCCATCTCAGCGTCACATCATTATCTCACCAATAATGTACTAATAACCAAAACACACTTCCAACCAAATAAATAAATAATAATAATAATAATAATAATAATAATAATAATAATAATAATAATAATAATAATAATAATAACATGTAATTGGTACCGGTAAGTCTAACAAAACACCTCATAAAAAAATACGCCACTCACTCAAAAAAAAAAAGAAAAAAAAAAAAAAAGCACATGTTGGTTGAATGACTAAGTGACGAATGTCATGGCATGCCGTTGGTGTGCCATTCGTGCCAATAATGTTGAGTGGTGTGTGAATGACACACTGCACTTGCACTCTAACGTGCCATATTACGATTGCACCGGACACTCTAATTCGATGAAAAGAAATAGCCTATGCTTTAGTAACTAGGTTACAAAAACACGATAAACTTATTCTTTCTTGACCACAAAATCACACACATTCTAATCTGAAATGTAGGTAAGTGATTCAGTAAATAACTAGTCAATAGGGGAGAAAACTTAAGCTACCCATAGGGTAGTCTACCCACTATGAATTAAAACATAATAAAAACACAATTAATGATTTATTGAAGGAAAGAGGAGAATATTATTCATTCTCTCCTAATGAATCTGTGCCACCTCATTCGGGTAAACTACCCGGTGGGTAGGTGTATCCATGCCCGTCAATAGGTCATGATATCAAAACCTTTAATTATACAGTTGAAGTTGAGAAGCTCTAAAAATCAGCATCAAGGTTAGAAAAGTCTCACTTTAATTATAAGACATCATGACAAACATCTAAAGTAATTGATACGCTGCTAATTTGCTATGTGTCACTTGCTAATTGGATAGGTTATCTTAAATTTAATCAAACTTTCCACCTTATATTATTTGACATGTGAGATTGGACTATGGGTAAGAGCATCTGCAGCGCCAAGTTTTTGAAAATGTTTTCTAAAAGCTTTTTACTATTTAACAAAGTCTTTCAAAGACTTTTTTGCTTGCATTTATAGACTTTTCCAAAAGCTTTTTGAAATGACTTTGCAAACTACAAGCGGTTGAAGCTTTTTGGAATGAATTTGCATTACACAATTAGAAGACATTAATTACAATCACTTTTTGATATTAAAAAAATAGTATAATTAAATGTTAAAAAGCTTTTAAAGCTTTTGATATTAAAAAAATAGTATGGTGCTTGTGTTGCTCCAAAAGCAAACATTCACATGCTTCATGTGCTTCTAATGAATCCATGTTCCACTCTTTGTTTATTCTATCATCTTAAGCCAATTTAAACTCATTTTTTTTTGTTTTTTCAGAGCAAAGTATCACAACTGTATTACGTACGTGCAATACATATATACCACACTTGTTTTTAACAAACTTGAGGTAGCGACCTTTTGATTTTGAAGCTTCTTAGATCACTGCATGATACCCTAAGCGGCTAAGCTATAAGTCATTTGGTTAGCAACACAATTCTTCATTGCCAATTTTCGTCGAATAGAACTTGTCAATTGATACAACTGTTATCACAAACCATATAGAAGTTGGCTATGACATTTCCATTGCGTGCAATCTAAATGATCAAGATACATGAAAGTGATGAAACCAAATGAAATGATTATGATGAGGCATTTATTCTAGCAGTATCCAGCTTAATGACGGACCAGAATTTTTAAAAGGGTGTTGCACAAAAGAAATGTTGGTTAACTGAAGTTACACCGGAGAAATGAAAGTAGTAAAATTTTTTTTTTGGGGGGTTGCACGTACCACAAAAACGGCAGTTTTGAAATCTTTTTGTACTTCGTGACATAAAATCAGGTGTAGCCCGTGCCACACCCGGCATTTCCAGCTAACCCACTAACTCTTAGCTATGACTCTTGAGCTCAAATTTTGATTTAGATATTTGCGATGCATCGAGGTGTATCCGTGTGTATATGGTGGCCATGCAAGTCCTTACATTAAGAAGAAGAAAAAAAAAAAAGAATGTTACACTCACAAAATTTATAAAAAGGAAATTTCACACGCATAGTTGACAATTAAATATAGAGGGTGAGAAAGAAAAAAGCTAGAAAAAGTGTAATACAATACGATTGGTGCATTACATTTGTAACATGTATGTGTGAATTTTTTGTGTGCATAACAAAAAGACAATATATATGCATAAGAAATCAATTTTTTTTAGCAATGCAAGTGTAATGGTTAATCTTTAGTATTAGACTGCATCAATGGACTCATTCACTTAGCCCATTTAAACAAGTCAACATATGAATCACAAGAAAACCAGTGGCTCCACTAACCTGCATCACAATCCACTTTTTGTAATCTTAATGCACTTGATCATATGTTTCACATCCCTATCACCTTAGTCACATGTAATCACTACATCATTAACTTGTGTCAGTGCCACACTTTGGATCTTCTTTGCTTCACCAATATATAATGCATATATTCACTTGCTTTAATAACCTTTTTATCTTATTCTAATCATGCTAAATAAATAAGGATCTTAACTCATTATATCTCAATTTCCTCAAACCATATAAAACATTTTCTTAATGGTCTTGAGCTACTGAACCAGAAAGTGGTAACTCTTGATTTTGTTTACATGCATTGTGTTCTTTATTGGATATTTATCAATAATATTGTTAGTATTTGATTCCTGAGATGTAAAGTTATGTTTTCTATAGTTTATTAAGCTTATGATATATGAAATGATGGATTTTAGAGAAGAAAAATGGGTTTCTAGGCATACCCATATAAAAATGTCTTGGTTAAAACATGATATTTTTTCTTCACCATCATATTCACCACCATTTAGTGTTACAACTCAAAAAACAACAAGCACTTCAGGTAGTAAGATTAGCCCTGCTATTCTATTCATTATTGTGATATTGGCTGTCTTATTTTTCATTTCTGGTTTGCTTCATTTGATTGTGAGAATCTTGACAAAGTACAAGTCATCGCCGAATTTGGGTCATTCGAACCGATATCCAAATGTTTCCACTTCTGATACACTTCAAAGACAGCTTCAGCAGCTTTTTACTTTGCATGATTCAGGCTTAGATCAAACCTTTATAGACGCGTTACCGGTTTTTATGTATAAAGAGGTTGTGGGTGGTAAAGAGTCATTTGACTGTGCTGTTTGTTTGTGTGAGTTTTGTGAAATGGATAAGTTAAGATTGTTGCCAACTTGCGGCCATGCTTTTCATATTGATTGTATAGATACATGGCTGCAGTCGAATTCGACGTGTCCCCTTTGTAGAAATACACTTTTTAACCATGGGTTGCCCATGAACAACCCGGTTTTTGAATTTGATGAATTGAGAGAAGCAGATGAGAGCGGGTTAACTACTGGGATAAAGACAGTTGAAACCGAACAAATGGTTGCTGAAAAAGGTGTTTTCTTGGTGAGACTTGGTAAGTTTAGAAAATTGACTGAAGGTAAAGAAGAAACGGAAATAGGAGAGACTAGCAGCAGTAAATTGGATGCAAGAAGATGCTATTCAATGGGTTCGTATGAGTATGTGGTTGGTGATTCTAGCCTCAAGGTGGCTCTGAATCGTAAAAGAGACCGTCAAGAAGAAAAGATTGTGGAAGGGAAAGAAGGAAATGTAATTTTGAAAGTTAACGATGATGACATGGAAGGGAAAAAGATCAGTATCGGGGCGAAAACTGATAGTTATTCAGTTTCCAAGATCTGGTTATGGTCTAAAAAGGGGAAATTGGTCAGTTCCTCTGAGAATGAAATGCATAATCCATCTTCAGTTGGCATGGAATTACCCTGGATGAGCAAAATGCAAGGTACATGAATAGAGGTTGTTGTTAAGTCTACTAATTATTGATTATTAATCCTATATAATGATTCTGACCAGGCCAATATTTGGTACTGATAAATGCGCAATCTACTTTTGTTTAGCGTGTTTCTTAAAAACCAATAAATGTAATTCATAATTGTTATAAAATCCCTTATACAAGAACAGCAAGTAGTCACGTGTGCCAAAATTTAGAATGTTTTAGTTAAGTGGCTTGCATCTCAATCCAATTATGACATCATGATCTCATAGATTCAGACATGCATATCAGTGTCTATGTTACTCAAGCTACAATCGTATTGTTATCTTTATCTCTAATTTTTTTTTTTTTATTTTAAATGTAAGACTGTGATTTCTTGAGCATTTATTGAAGCAAGAACTTCAAAATAGTTTCTTCTTGTCAAAAGTCGAAACTTCATAGTTAAATGGCTTGCATCTTGAAACCCTGATCAAGATCAAAGTGAAATTAGTCAAAGATCAACCTTTCTTGTGTATGGGTAAGCTCATTTAAACAACTTGCTTATCTATAAGAACAGTCAACTTACACTGTATCAAAACACAAGCAGAAATCGTGTTTGAATCTGCTTATTAATACGGAGAATTTAAATTAAGACATCTTATCAAATAAGCTGGTAAAAAATAGCTTAAATAAGGTCTAAGCATAGGCTAGTTGGCTTCATAAAATAATCCGAAAGGGTTTATTAGCTATGCCAAAACACAATGAGCTAATAAGTTTACCCAAAACACCCCTTACAAGTATAGTGCCTTCAAGATTAAGATAATAAACTGTTTTAAGAGCATATTCAATGATGGGGCAAACTTTTACTTTTCCTTTTACAAAATTCTCTTTTACTTTTTATCATGTCTTTGGTTGTTTCTACTGCTTTTTTTAGCCATACTTTTGTATAGAGTTAAGTTGCGTGTGGAGTGATAGTGGGATCCATTAAGGCAATTGTGAGCAGTGTGCAGCATGAAGAATCTTTCTTTATCTCTAGTGAAGGAAGGTCTGGTTTATAACTTTTTTCATGGTTCCAAATTTGTGTATGGTGGTGTTGGTGTGGGGCATGTGGATTGTTCCTTTTTATCTATGTCGTCTTGTTTTGGGTATGAAACGTTTTCTACTTGTATGGTGTGACTTTAAAAGTCATGTTTTGGATGAATGTCACATTTGAGTCATGTATTAACATTGTATTTTGTTAATCAGTTGTTGTTATTCTTATGTGTTGTACAAAGTTTTGGAAGTTAATATAATTCACCTTTGCATAAAAAAAAAACATTGTATTTTGTTGGTGTTCCTCTAGTACAAGAAGAATCGAAGATATAACATATATGACTTTTTCATAACGTATCGAGTGTTAACCGTCAAAGTTTGAAAGCATTTCGACCCATATAATCTCAATTTATGATTGTTTTGATGATTCCGAACCCATACACCAAAACACATACAATTACAACTTTAGGTATGAACTATTCAGGATTTAAAGTTATATATACAATAAGGACAATCAAGTGCACACAACTTGGTATAAACAAATAGCTTCAAATTTTCATTTCTCAAAATACGTCTCTTGAATGCGACGTGTTTTTCCTGCCAAAAAAAAAAAAAATCTCATAAAACAGTAAATTCCTCTATTCGTGATCATCAAACGGCCTCACACTTAGCGACAAGCGCAAGTTAGCATTCCGACAGAGTCAATTGATTATCAGGTTAACGCAGAAGGTTTCACGTCGGCAAGAATTGACGAATACCTCATAGAAAACTTTCGGAACATCTGATCATCGTCATCATCATCATCCAAAAGCCCTGGACCTTCATCAAAATTTAACAAATAGTTCGTGTGATCATACCGATATGAACCATGACCACACCTTTGTTTGTTAAACTGACAAATAAACGTTTTCCATTTTGGACGGATAACAAGGTTCGACCATTCCTTGATCCTTTTAAATGGTGAATGGTGACATGGCGTCCATAAACAACGTCTTGAATGTGAAAATGACGCGTCTTCAAGTAATTCATCATTGATGCCTGAATTAATTGATATAGACGTCATCAGTATACAAATTATGCTTTTTATTTTGTTAACCCTAATTCTAATTCCCTTTTTTAGTTTAATGGGATAAGAAATGAGGATTAAAAAGGGAAATTGGAATGAATAACTAGTTTGGGGGAATATATTGTAACGGCTCCTATAGAACCCTTTAATTTAAGCCTTATGTATTTAAGACTAGTTACTAATTTAGGTTTATGACAATTTCCTATCCTTGGTTAATTGATGATACCTCAATCAATCTCCAAATGTGTCCATAACTATATGATGAAATAATGAACTAGTTTGTTAACAATATCTATGATTAAGAAACAAGTCGTTAAGAGCCACAAGGAAAACAATGATCAAAATCATCGAATCGAGCAGAGCATATACGATGACTTTAGGTAACACGTAACCAAGTTTACTCCCAAGAACAAGTGATTATAAGAATTTGGGTCAAGGCAATCCGAAGCTCTAAAGCTTCCGGTTGTGTTATTGCATTGTTTACCAGTATAACAAAACAAAACAAAACGAATCATTCATTCATATGAACATACAAAACATTAAACACAAAGGTGTTTAACTCATCTTGCATATCACCTCAAATGTAAGAAAATTCACTTGGTAACCCAATTCATCGAAATACTTCATAGCTTGTCACCATAATAGATTGCGGTGCCAACCATGAGAGCAACAGTGGCACCTTGAGTTACTACACGAGCTCGCATCAATTTCTGACCCAACTCAGAATTCCCTTTCTTGAAACTTATTAAACCAGCTGTGAGCACCCCTGCAGTGAGCAATGCACCTAGAACCATATTAACAGAAAAAATCTCAGATATAAATTCAAAATCCAACAAAAGGATCAAACTACTTACATAGTGATGGGTTTTCTATTCTCTAACTAGATTAATACGCAGCGGAAATAATAATAATCTAGGGCAAGAAGGGAACTAAACCCTAAAAGATCTAAACATAATTAACTAAAAGCAACTTAAAAGAAATAAATAATTAAATAAGTAATAAGAAAATTACTAACCTTTGAAAAAATCAAATTTCTCACGCGGACCACCTTGGTCGAACTTGGAGGCGAGTACCCAAACGAGAGAACCTCTAATAGCTCACACCCACGAACCAAAGAGAAACTATTCTTTCGAACTCCTAAGGTCCCGATAAACGAAAGACTCTTATAAGGAGTAGGAATTAGAATGAGGAGATGAGTAGTTAAAACTTTGACATGCTCCCTCTATATATAAGGCATTAGAGGGAGTTGGTTTACCCCTTTGGGGCGATGTGGGATAACCACAAAAAATACCAAATACCTTGTTATGACATAACATCAAAACGTGGTTATGCCGTAACCTATTCTTTGAATCATTTTCTCTTTTACGGTTCATCGAGGGCGACCCAAAAAGGACTCTAACTTTTGACGATAGTCTTATCAATTAGTTATGAACTTGGACATAATTCCAACAGTCTCCCACTTGGACAATTCATCAACTATAATTGGTCTAAGCCTATTCCGATCAACTAAGCAGAGAGTGCCATCCAATGCAACTGCCGAACTCTGAATCATATCTTAGAGTCAGCCCTTAGATAAGCGATCAACTATTCCTTTGTTCTACTGATATCGTATGAACTTGAGACATGGAGTTTAATCAATCTCCAGGTTCAACATTATGTTTCTCGATTTCCGATTATTTGACTATATGAGACTACTGAATTGAACACATCAATTTAGTCCTGGCTAGGCCTAGCACATTTAAGTCAACATTTAATCATCGAGGGGCCCATTGATATCGCTCTCCCTTTTAGGCAAAAGGAACAAATAAACTTTGAATACATAGAACTAGTCAACTTATCATATCATACCTAGCATACCCTTTATAACTGGCATTTACGCACAACGTTTGAATAAACTAAAGTATAACAGACTTGAAAACTAGATACTCGATGTATCTCCATTTTAAGAATAGAGGATATTATCATCTTAGAATTACTCGTGATCTCAATCCATGAAGTAATCTCTCTAAGTACGGGTTTGTCCTATACTTAATTCCCATTAAGTACTCATGAGTGTTGCAGCATTCTCTATGCTATGTCTAATCTTTATAGACAATCTACTAACACTCAATGACAGTCTTAAATCAATACTTACTTCCTGTAGTATGAACGACTGAGGAGATTTGAGTAAACTAAGTACTCAGGAAGTGGATTCTAAACATGCAAAAATGAAACACAATGATAAACAATAGTAAATGGTAGCACACTTGCAAATAAACAATTCTCCATTATTTAATCACCAAATCTATTACGATTTCAATCATTATTTATAATGTTTCAAACTCAAACTAACAACTAAAACCTTATTTTATCTTTCAATCCTATGCTCCATGCATGTTCATCGTGTTTGGACTTAGCCAATGCCTTTGTGAATGGATCAGCTAGATTATCCTCTGATCGTATGTCTTTCACAATCATGTATCCTTCTTCTACCTTTCTTCGAACAAAATGGTATTTCCTTTCAATATGCTTTGACTTTCCGTGATCCTTCGGTTCTTTAGTCAAGGCGACTGCACTCTCATTATCACAGAATATTTCAATGGGGTCTTGTACTGTTGGAACAACTCCAAGATCTCCAATGAAATTCTTCATCCAAATAGCTTCCTTTGAAGCCTCACAAGCTGCAATATACTCAGACTCGCATGTGGAGTCTGCCACTGTATCTTGCTTTGAACTTTTCCACGTCACCGCTCCCCCATTTAGCAAAAATACCCAACCAGACTGTGAACGACTATCATCTTTATCTGTTTGGAAACTTGCATCACAATAACCGGTCACTTTGAGTTCTTCTTCTCCACCATAAACTAAGAACCTGTCTTTAGTATTTCTTAAATACTTAAGAATGTTCTTTACTGCTGTCCAATGACCTTCACCAGGATTCTGCTGATGTCGACTCACCATGCTCAAAGCAAAGGAGACATCAGGCCTTGTGCACGTCATGGCATACATGATCGATCCTACAGCCGAAGCATATGGGACTCGACTCATTCTGTCCAGTTCTTCATTAGTTTTCGGACATAGATCCTTACTAATCTTTATGCCATGATGTAAGGGTAGATTCCCTTTCTTAGAATTCTCCATTTTGAATCTTTTCAAAATTTTATCTAAGTACGTGTCCTGGCTAAGTCCTATAAGACGTTTTGACCTATCTCTATAAATCTTTATACCGAGAATATATGCTGCATCTCCCAAATCTTTCATAGAGAAACATTTCCCCAACCATTCTTTTACACTTTGTAATGTTGGGATATCGTTTCCTATGAGTAGTATATCATCCACATATAATACCAGGAAGACTACAATACTCCCACTGACTTTGATATATATACAGGACTCATCTTCACTTCTAGAAAATCCAAACTGTGTGACTTTCTCATGGAAGCAGAGATTCCAGCTACGAGATGCCTGTTTAAGTCCATAAATGGCCTTTTGAAGCTTGCACACTCTTTTAGGATACTTTGCATTTTCAAAACCTTCTGGTTGTGCCATAAACACATCCTCTGTTAGTTTTCCGTTAAGGAAAGCGGTCTTGACATCCATCTGCCATATTTCATAATCATGAAACGCAGCTAAGGCAAGCATTATCCTAATTGACTTTATTTTAGCTACTGGTGAGAAGGTTTCCTCATAATCAATCCCGTGGGTTTGAGTATAACCTTTCGCTACCAACCTAGCTTTATAAGTGTGTACATTCCCATCCATGTCTGTCTTCTTCTTGAAGATCCACTTACATCCCACAATCTTAAGACCGTGTGTAGTGTCAATTAAGTTCCAAACTTGGTTGTCATACATAGATTTAATCTCGCTTTTCATAGCTTCCTTCCACTTAGCAGCCTCAGGGCTTGCCATCGCTTCCTTGTAGTTGGCAGGCTCATCCAACTCACTTAGTGTACTATCACTAATCTTGTCCTCTTCAATATGGAAACCATAATAGAATTGAGGATCCTGAGAAGGCTTGCTTACTCTACTACTTGTTTTGCGAATGGGTAAGGATATATCATCAGGTTCAACAGGTGTCATCACCTCTTGTTGAGTGTCAGTGTTTACTATAGGTTCTTCATCGGCAGAATCTTGAATTTCTTCAAGGTCTATTTTACTCCCACTGTCCTCTTTGGATATCATTTCTCTCTCGAGGAACGTTCCTCTTCGAGCTACAAACACCACATTATCCTTGGGTCTGTAAAACAAATATCCAAATGACTCTTTAGGATAACCGACGAAAAGACACTTTTCAGATCTGGCTTCTAGTTTGTCCTGAGCTTCTCGTCTAACGAAAACCTCACAACCCCAGATTTTGATGTGCCCAAGGGAAGGACGTTTTCCCTTCCACATCTCAAAAGGTGTCTTTGAAACCTTCTTAGTGGGTACAAGATTTAAGATATGGGCGGCTGTTTCTAATGCGTAACCCCAGAAGCTTATTGGAAGTGTTGCTCGACACATCATAGATCGAACCATGTCTAACAGGGTTCTATTTCTCCTCTCCGCAACTCCATTTAGTTGTGGAGTTCTAGGAGGAGTTAACTGTGAAACTATACCACAGTTTTTAAGATGATCGAAAAATTCGATACTAAGGTATTCTCCTCCCCTATCGGATCGGAGTACCTTTATCTTTCTGCCCAGTTGGTTCTCTACTTCGTTTTGAAACCTTTTGAATACTTCAAAAGTATCCGACTTATGTTTAATTAGATAAACATATCCATATCTACTGAAATCATCAGTAAATGTAACGTAGTAGCGATTTCCATCTTTTGTGGTTGATCGGAATGGTCCACACACATCCGTGTGTACTAAGTCCAATAATCCTTCACCTCTTTCACATGTTCCTGTGAATGGTGATTTAGTCATCTTTCCCAATAAGCAAGACTCGCATACATCATCCGATTTGAAGTCGAATGATTCCAACACTCCATCCTTTTGGAGTTGGGCGATGCGTTTCTTGTTTATGTGCCCAAGACGAGAATGCCACAATTTTGATTTATCAAGCTCATTAGACGAACCAACATTTAAAATCACATTGCCATTATCACTAATACATTCAACAGTTTCATATATGCCTTTGCAAGGAGAAGCTTTAAATATAAAACAACCATTTGAATAAACCAAAATATCTCCATTCTCATTGTCAAATGAAAATTGATAACCATCCTTAAACAAAACATGAAATGAAATAATGTTTCTTGTCATTTCTGACGAATAACAACAATTATTTAAATTTATCCTAACTCCAGACTTTAGCATGAGCTCGTACTTTCCAATCTTCGTCACAAGTGTGATTTTCCTGTTCCCCATGACTAAGTTGAGCTCTCCATGCTTCAACTTCTTACTTTCCTTTAGACCCTGCAATACAGTGCAAATGTGAGTACCACACCCTGTATCCAAGACCCACGAATCAGAAGTTGTAGTATTGTGGAGTTCGATCATAAACATACCTGAGTGACTACCCTTTTCGACCTTTCCGTCTTTGAGGTCCTTCAGATATTTTGGGCAGCTACGCTTCCAATGTCCCTTTGTGTTGCAGTAGAAGCACACTGCTTCCTTTGGATCACTTGTCGGTGCAATATCAGATTCAGCCTTTCTCTTAGACCCATAATCGGACTTTCCTTTTGTGGCCTTTCCTTTCCAGTTGGAATGAGAGGTCTTTCTTTTCTTTGCATTATGACCAACAGTCAACACAGGAGCCGCTGAAGTAGAGGGCATATCAATCTTCTTGATCCCTTGCTCAGCGGTTTGCAACAAGCTATGGAGTTCTATTATTGAGGTCTCTTTCCCGTTCATTTGATACGAGAGCACAAACTGATTGTAATCAGCTGGCAGACCAGATAGGATTATGTTGATAGAAAGCTCAGTATCGAATACCATGTTCAGAGATCCCAATCTGTCAAAGTACCCTTTCATCTCTAAGACAAAAGCACAAATAGAGGCTCCAGGTTTCGGTTTGCAAGCCATGAGGGATTTAACAACATCAAGGCGTTCTTTGCTTGCCTTTGCCTGAAACATTTCAATGAGTTGTTGGTTCATCTTATAAGCCCAAGTGTTCTCAAAAGTCTTTTGCAGTTCAGGGCTCATGGAAGATGCCATGATGCATGACACTTTGTTTGAATCATCATAGTGCTTTCGGTGAGCTTCAATCTCTTCTTGGGTTGAATCATCATCAATTTTAGGAATTTGCTCATCGAGAACATACTCTTTGTTCTCGTACCTTAGGGTGAACCTAAGGTTTCACATCCAGTCCATATAGTTAGGACCGGTGAGTCTTTCCCTCCCAAGAACTGAGAGTAATGAGAAGTTTGGGTTATGTGAGGGATTGGGAACGGGAGGATTGACACCATTTTCAGTAGACATCTATAAGATAAAATAATTTTAGTTTAGAATGAATATTCCTTAATCAATTACCCAATTTTATATTAAGGCTAGGATCCATATTTTAGATTCGTTTTATGAAGAGGGTTGCCGTAATCACATCACGAAATTATTTTAGGTAGACAATGTCTTTGTCAATTTCATTCTCTATGAAATTCCTAGTTCTTTTGAGATTCATTGATTCTGATCAATGGCATGTTAATCTCGTATATGCTTATCTACAATTCATGACTGGGATGCCGAGGATCATGAATAAGACAGTGAATTTAACCATGCAAAACCCGCGTGGTACCCGGCTCGAGTCAGCCCGAGAATCGCGAGACCCACATCACCTTTCACTTATGTTCTCTTATTAATGTGCCGGTAAACCACACACGCTCCATTAATAGCCCATATGATAGATGTGCGGTTTTCATGGGTTGGCATACTATTCACTTTTTCTATATATCTAAAACGGGAATTTTGTTTTAGTAGTTTCAAATAATATAACAATTATAATATAAATATAAGGTTTCTTTTAAACATTTTAAACTTTTGTTCTATTTTAAACATTTTAAAATATAAGGTTAAAAACGAAACATTTTAAACTTTAAGGTTCTATTTTAAACATTTTAAAATATAAGGTTCAAAATGTAAATTCATATTAACATTCAATGATCATAAGACAATAATATAATATACAATTATTATTTACATTTATCACATGTTAACAATTTACTTTTTAAGTGCTAATAGAATTAGGCTAAAGCTCTGATGCCACTGATGGGTTTTCTATTCCCTAACTAGATTAATACGCAGCGGAAATAATAATAATCTAGGGCAAGAAGGGAACTAAACCCTAAAAGATCTAAACATAATTAACTAAAAGCAACTTAAAAGAAATAAATAATTAAATAAGTAATAAGAAAATTACTAACCTTTGAAAAAATCAAATTTCTCACGCGGACCACCTTGGTCGAACTTGGAGGCGAGTACCCAAACGAGAGTACCTCTAATAGCTCACACCCACGAACCAAAGAGAAACTATTCTTTCGAACTCCTAAGGTCCCGATAAACGAAAGACTTTTATAAGGAGTAGGAATTAGAATGAGGAGATGAGTAGTTAAAACTTTGACATGCTCCCTCTATATATAAGGCATTAGAGGGAGTTGGTTTACCCCTTTGGGGCGATGTGGGATAACCACAAAAATACCAAATACCTTGTTATGACATAACATCAAAACGTGGTTATGCCGTAACCTATTCTTTGAATCATTTTCTCTTTTACGGTTCATCGAGAGCGACCCAAAAAGGACTCTAACTTTTGACGATAGTCTTACCAATTAGTTATGAACTTGGACATAATTCCAACACATAGATCATGAACATCACTAAAAATGTTAACAAAACTACTAATGTGCATGTCTTTGAAGCACATTTCACATGATAAGGTAATCCATCGAATATCAATATTCACTAATCTTGTGAGCAAATATTTTACGTTGCTTAGGGAATTATATATAAACAACCAATGCCACTTGAAATATCTATATGTTAGAAGGTGAGTCGTTACCAATCGGAACTAAGGGATTCCTGTTACGCTTTTTATCTGGAAACAAGCCTTCGATTTCGCGATTAGTGGCATCCATTTTCTTCCTGTTTTATGGGCCTTGTTACGTTGTTTCTTTACTTCACGGTCGTTGTATGTGATTATTCGTTAGAAACTTGATCTGGTTACCGGCCAGATCGATCGTATTGATAGAGTTATGTGAATTATAGGATTCACCCCTTAAGTTCCCATAAAATTGCAGAGGCGACTTCTTTTATTAATGGCAAAGTCATATTCGTCCATTTTCTGGTTTCAACATTTATTAAAGCTTATATATAAGTGTATTTTAAAAACAAAAGTAATACTCTAATAAAAACAGTGGATTCCAATTTATAAGAAAACTATCAGGGATGCAGCTGCGGGCACCCTGTAATTTAATTTTTTCGATTAATAATTTATTTTATTTGTACGTTTTTTTGCAATAGCTTTACTGAAGTAGTTTTTTATGGCAAAATTTTGATGACATTTTGCTTTGTTTGTATTATTTTATTTATTATTTATTTTATGTTTTTATTTAGTAGTTTGTTTGGTTTGTACAATATGTGAACATATTTTAGTTTATTATGTTCTTTTTGACAATAAATTTATTGATATCAAAAATTTCGTTTAGCTCGTGTCCGTTCGGGCTCGAGCTCGTTTGATCCGTGCTCGTCGAGCTCGAGCCCATTTGGCCCATTGCCCGTTCGGGCTTAAAAATTTGTATAATATGCTTTATTATTTGTATTAGTGACATTTAATGCAGAAATTGTGTTTAAGTTGGTTGTACAATATGCTTGATAATTTGTATTTTTTATGTAAGGGGTGTTTTAATAAATGTATTAATTGTATTTAATATACATAATCATCAATTTTAAGTCATTAATTTTCAATTTTAAGTCATTAATTTTAAACTTTAATGGTAAAAACAAAGTGGTGTGTACATGTAGCTACTAAAGTTGTACATGTCTAATTATATCTCATTTATTGTATTAAATGTCTAATTGTGTTTAATCACTTGTACTTTTAGCATTGAAATGTGTAATGCTTAATTTTAAGTATTCTATTAATAGTAGGCATTCATGCTTTATAATATAGTATGATTATACTTTTTGTTTCTCTCTTTATTAAATGACTTATCATCAAGTGATTTCGAGTTTAAGTTCTATTTAAGATTATTGTTTGTATTATGAGATTTTTAGTTTGTGTTAAAAAAAATATTTTAAGCATGTACTTTTCGTTAAGAGCATTAGTTCCCAGTACCTACTTCCGTAAAATCTATGAGCTCACTGGAGAGACTTTCTGGATAAGAGCTCATGAGTCTGAGAGTCTCGGTTCACTACATTTGGTGCCCCACTAGGTCAGAAGAGTTTCCTCGAGCTATTTCTTGTGGGATGGACAATGGCTGATGCCAAAAAGCACACGGGGTAGTGGTGTCTCCACCAATCTACATCTTTTGTCGAGTCAGAACCCAGGTAAAAAAAAAAAAAAAAAAAAAAAAAAAAAAAGGATCTACACCTTTTGTGGATGCCTAAAACATAAGTGTATGTGGCAACATTAAGTTGGTGACAACAGATGAACTCGTTTTTACCAAACCAATAAATCGCGGTCAAGTTGATTTAGTCACAACTTTAGTGATTAGCATTAAGCCTGCAAAACATTTTCCTTTCATCAAATATACAAAATGTTTGTTTATCTTTTTGCTGGGTTTTAAAATAACTGTCTTTATTTATTCAAATTCAATCGTCCACATTAACATTATGCTACTTTCTAATGGACTAAAAAGTTGTAATTATTAAAACTGATAAATTAGATTTAACATGCTATAAAATGTTGAGAGTTAGGATCAAATAAGAAGAATAATTAAAATAAGAATGATAAGAAGGAACCACAACCACTTATTTTAGATGCATCTACAAAAATGAATGCACCTCCTCTTAAAATTCTCCATTCTATTTGAAATGTGTGGCTAGAAATCCTTCTTATTATTCCTATTTTAGTTTTTCTTCTTACTGGATCCCTTCCCTCAGTAACCACAACCACACATTTCAGATGCACCTACAAAAGTGGATGCATCTTCCTTTAAATTTTCCCTTCTAATTTGAAATGTGTAGTTAAAATTACTTCTTACCATTCTTATTTTAATTATTTTTCTTATTTGATCCCTACCATAAAATGTTTGGTTAAAAAGTTTATAAATTATGATTTCTAAAGTTTTGGTTTCGTTAACACTCTAACTTATCATTCTATAGCAAACAAGCCTTTTTTTCACTAAATGGTTTTGGTAAACATACTTGAGATGATTAAAGTACACATGAACAAATATTACTCTTTTCGTTATAAAATTATTTTTTTCTGATAAAAAACTACACTTGTAACTTTCTAACTGATCAAATGAGATGATAATTTTTGAAGCCATGCTAGAACCATAAAGAATTGCAAAAAAAACTTATTCGTTGATGTATCAACGGGTGATTGATGTAATCATAAAAAAGATAAAAAAGCCATCAATAAAGAGAAAAACCGTTACAATTTTTTTTTGAAGGGGGAGTAACTTTTAATTTTGAGAGATGATTTGCACAATCAATAAAATAATTTATACACTAACGTGTGGAGTGTGCAAATCATTTATTTAAAGGGGAGTACCATTTAATCACTTCACACCAAACAGACCCGGTCACAATCGGGTCGGGTTTGACTTTTAAACTCAAGGCGGTTAACCATCTTGAACAGAAAGAAACACAAACAACGTTTCACATCACTCATCATAACCCCAAATACAAATTTGGCGGCAACCATAAACAGAATCACTAATCGTCACAAACCATGGGTGTTCACGGCCTGTGGGACCTACTCTCACCCGTCGGCCGTCGCGTCTCCGTCGAAACCCTCGCCGGAAAACGCCTCGCCATAGGTCCCACACTCATCACTCCTAATTTCAGTTTAAATAAATATAGCTAGGTCTTAAATCTTAACATATAATGTTAGTACTAATTATTTATTATTATTAATAACAGATGCGAGTATATGGATGATACAGTTTATGAAAGCGATGCGAGACGAGCGCGGTGAGATGGTTAGAAATGCTCATATTTTAGGCTTTTTTCGAAGGATTTGTAAACTTTTATATCTTAGAACCAAGCCTGTCTTTGTTTTTGATGGAGCTACTCCTGCCCTTAAGCGTAGAACTGTTATTGCTCGTAGACGTCACCGCGAAAATGCCCAAGCTAAGATACACAAAACTGCTGAAAAGCTGCTCCTTAATCATGTTAGTTGCTATTGGTTCTTAGCTTTCGTTGTTGTATGCGTTTGTGTTTATTAGGTCACAAAATAGCAACGTAGTTTCATTCGAGTCCCGTTTTTTCGTATTTGTACGTTTTTTAGTTTTTAAGGGGGTGTTTGTTTAAGCTTATTTGTAGGCTTATGGGCTTATATAAGCTTAGTATATACTATATAATAATAAACTTATATAAGCCCGTAAGTCTCAAAATAAACCAGAAAGTTTGGGCTTATGAAATATATGCCGAAATCAAATAAGCCGATAAGCCCACAAATAAACTTAAACAAACACTCTCTAAATCTAGATGAGGTTTTCGGTGATTAGGTTACCCGGGAGGGTGACTCTTGACTCATATATATCGTTTTCAACCTTTTCACTAACCACCCCCAAGATGTGTACCTAGTGAAGTTTAACCTGAGACCTCTTGTGGGGACATCAAGTGCGTGACAGCTATGCCGCATTGGTGGTGGTTATATTTGTACTTTTTTTCGTCCAACTATATCTACAATATCCCGATGTCATACTGTTTATCACTTTAGAAACTATTAAAATACTTCTGACACGTCAGCAATAGGTATAAAATTGAGACACAGTTTGAAAGTTTGTAAAGTACAAATATGATAATGGAAGTTGAAGGAAAATAAGTTGCTATTTTATGACCTTGACTCCATGCATTTAGGCTATTTTGAATATAATTTGTGTTGTGAATCGGTTGTATAGCTTAAGGCAATGAGGTTGAAAGAATTAGCAAATGACTTGGAGAATCAGAGGAAGAGTAATGTAGGTAAGGGTAAAAAGGTTGTTGTAGAAACAGATAATGTTGATAAGGGTAAAAAGGTCATAATGGAAAAAGACGATGCTGCTGGGACATTTGGGAAATCGGATTCGTCGGACATAAAAGACTATGATCAGGAAGCTTTAGATGCAATGTGAGAATATTTTTGTTGTTATTGTGTGCAATTGTGTTGTGGGATGGATGATGTGATTTTTTTTTTTTTTTTTTTTTTTTTTTTTTTTTTTTTTTTTTTTTTTTACCTTTTTCCATAGGTTGGCGGCGTCAATTGAGGCAGAGGAAAGTGGAGGTTTTATGGGTGGTGCATCTACGTCGGGTGGTGGGGTTCTTGTGGAAGAAGAGGAGGGGGATGAGGATGACGATGATGAAGAGATGCTACTTGTAAGTTATTGAATGAGTTGGAGTTTGAGTAACAATTATGCAAGTTTGAATTAGTATATTGATTAATAAGTTACAGTTGAATGGAGTTATCTTGGTGATTCACATTGATTTAAACTTTTTTCCTTTGTGATTGAATATTTAGCCAACACTGCAAGGAAATGTTGATCCTGCTGTTTTAGCTTCCTTACCACCGTCTATGCAACTTGATCTTCTTGGGCAAGTAAGTACAGACATTAACATGAATAAAATCTTATGCGAGTTTTAAGATCTTTATTTGATAGAATTATTTTGTAAGATATGGCCTTGTTTGTTTCCTAGATGAGAGAGAGGTTGATGGCAGAAAATCGACAAAAGTATCAAAAAGTCAAGAAGGTATATGTTAGTCAACTATATTTATTATTTTTTCTTCAACCAAGTCGATAGGACCCGAAAGATACTTTCGTACCCTAAGTATCATTTTTTCCTTGTGTATTTAGGCCCCTGCAAAGTTCTCTGAATTGCAAATAGAAGCTTATCTTAAAACAGTTGCCTTTCGTAGAGAGATAAATGAAGTGCAGAAAGCAGCTGGTGGAAGAGGAGTTGCTGGGGTCCAGACTTCACGCATAGCGTCTGAAGCAAATAGGGAATATATTTTCTCGTCTTCTTTTACTGGTAACAGGCAGTGAGTATCCAGTTGATGAAAAACTTACAATGTTATTTACTATTTTGATATGGTTCAATAACGCGCTTTACTATGTAGATCCGTTACATCTGGTGGAGTAGATGCAAGCAGTAACGCGCAAAGCCAGATTGCAGCAAGGACTCCCTCTATAGGTTCTGTTAATGGTGTTGCGTCAACCAGTGCTCTCAGTAGTGCATTCGAGTCTTTTCTGAGTGAACGCAAAAAGGGATTTCATGAAGACATCGAGACATACAGGGATGAGATGGGTCGTGTGCGAATGAACAAGAGGAAAGCTATGGGAATTCATATGACTCGTGATCTGCAAAGGAACTTGGATCTAATGAAAGAGAATGAACAGAATCAGATTGACACAGGTAGCAAGCTTCATGAAAGTTTAAAAGAAACAAATCAGGTTTCTGTGCCAGTTAGTGGAACTGTAATAGAGGTGTCGTTTGAGGATGATAATGAGCAGCAATTTGTAGACAGTTATGATGATGTATTTGCTCGTATGGTTGGAGATTCTTTAGTAGCCTCTTCAGCTGATAATACTTCGTCTGTGAAGCAAACTACTATAACCCTTTCAGATTCTGAAGGGGAAGAGGATTTGCCTGGAGATGTTGAAGGAGAAAAACCAGTTGCTGGTCATACTGCAAGTGATGAAAGTGAAGTGGAATGGGAGGAAGGACCATCTGAGAATCCTGAGTTGGGACCTGTGCGTGAAGATGAGCACGCGGAAACTGCTTTAAGAGGTGATGAAAGTGAAGTGGAATGGGAGGAAGGGCCTTCTGGTAGTCCCGAGTTGGGCTCTGTGCCTGAAGTTGAGCTAGTGGAACCTGTTTCAAAAGGTGATTTACTGGAAGAACTAGACTTCCAGGAAGCAATTAGACTAAGTTTGGAGGATATGCGGAGTACGAAAGATATTGATGCATCATTTGATTTTGAAGAGTTTAAAGATGACAAAAACATGGATACTGAATGTGCAGAAAGCGTTCTTCCAAACATAACATCCACCTATGCAGATGAAATAAATATAACCATGGCTAATAGTTCTCTTACTCCCCGATTAGACGAGGCTGATTTAAATGATTCAGATAAAATGGAAGTGCAGACAGTGACATCATATCATAGCGGTCAGAAAGACGACAATGAAGTTTCAATGAAAGCTGGGGAAACTGGACATGTGGACATGGTGAACCCAACCAAAGAATCTGAAGTTGATTTAAGTAATGAGTTGCAAGAGGGTAATTGTAAAGGGGACGCTGAGACACTGGAGCCTGAAGTTCATGTGTCTACTTCACCTGATGTGGTCATTGCTGATGCTCATCAACACGAGCTCAAGTCTCTGGTAACTGACCATGTTCCAGAGACACTGGAGCCTAAAGGAATTGCTGTTGAAGAATCAAAATCGGACTTTGATGTCGTGCAGAACATAACCGAGGAAAGGGGCACTAATACTTCATACGATCAAAGGGAAGATGGTGCCAAAAAATCTGTTATGCCCGACATGAGTGAGGAACAGGTTAGTTTCACGACGGCTAGTTTGGAGGAGGAAATGAAAACTTTAGACAAGGAGCGCAATGATCTGGGTGATGAACAGAGAAGGCTTGAGCGCAATGCAGAGTCCGTAAGTGGCGAGATGTTCACTGAATGCCAGGTTAGTAATATTGGTTGCTTAGCATCTTTTGTGGATTACAATGAAATATGTGCTGATAGACTAGAAGTTTATGAAGATAATCTGTAATAGATACATTCTAGTGGTGATGGTAACAAACTTTAGGTAATGATAATTCCTAAAAGATGACACTGCATCGTTAAATTAACAAATTTAACTGGTTAATAAATTATTAGGTGTAAGTGTAGAGGATTTGATGCGCTGCTACCTATAAAACTACAGCTTATAGTATTTTTTTAAGGTGTCTATCATATACTCCAGAATGTTTGACTTTCTTTATATTGATTCTAGGAACTTCTTCAAATGTTTGGCTTGCCATATATCATCGCTCCGATGGAAGCTGAAGCTCAATGTGCATACATGGAACTCGAGAACCTTGTTGATGGCGTCGTTACTGACGACTCTGATGTGTTGTTGTTTGGGGCACGAAGTGTTTACAAAAACATATTTGATGATAGAAAATATGTAGAGACGTACTTTATGAAGGTACGTATTATGTATGACCAACACAATCACTAAATTGAGTGAAGCTGGATATAGCTCAATGCCTCAGTCTTTTCACTTAGATTTGTTATATGATGCTTATAATTCAGTACCTGGAGGAATTGAGTTTCTTTTCTAGGTTTAGATTGAGTTGTATATTTGTTGAAGTCTATCTTCTATTAATGGTTGTTGCAGGACATTGAATCGGAGCTTGGGTTAACACGGGAAAAGCTAATACGTATGGCAATGCTTTTAGGAAGTGATTACACTGAAGGTATCAGGTAAGAAGCTCTGGTACATGTGGCCCTCTTATAGTTACTGTAGTTATTTATGGGCTTTTAAGCTGGACATCATTGTAGATTATATTTCAGATTTATATTTGTGATCTGATTACATTTTGCATGTTAATGTAGTGGTATCGGCATTGTCAATGCTGTAGAAGTGATAAATGCATTTCCTGAGGAAGATGGCCTCCAAAAATTTCGTGAGTGGATAGAATCACCAGATCCAAGTATCCTTGGGAAAGTCGATGCTAAAGAAGGCTCAAGTACGAAGAAGAGAGGGTCAAATATCAGTGCTGAAGAAGCTTCTACGGTCGATGATGACATCAACAGGATGAAGCAGATTTTCATGGATAAGCATGTAAACTTCTTACTCGCTTTGTGCTTTATTTCTATGATGTTTTTCCCGTTTCCTCTTCGTCATTGACTTTTTCGTTTAAATATTTTGATTATAGAGAAATGTGAGCAAAAATTGGCATATTCCTGCTACATTTCCAAGTGATGTGGTAATTTCCGCATATGCTTCTCCACAAGTAGACAAGTCAACAGAGCCTTTTTCATGGGGAAAGCCTGATCTTTTTGTTCTCCGCAAGTGAGTTCTATTTGAAGTACTTTCATAAATAATATGAGTTACTTGGTTTCCAATGATCTCTGCTTTTTGTGCAGATTGTGTTTTGAAAAGTTTGGATGGGGTTCCCAGAAAGCTGATGAATTGTTACAACCTGTTCTAAAGGAGTACAACAAACATGAGGTCCTCTTTCAGCATTTCTTATTGTACAAGTTCAGTTAAGACAAATCTGACCACAAATTGCAATCATGTAGTCTAATTTTGACATTTACATATTGCAGACTCAGTTGCGATTGGAGGCATTTTACACATTTAATGAGAGATTTGCAAAAATTCGTAGCAAAAGGATAAGCAAAGCTGTGAAAGGAATAGCAGGGAGCAAAAGCTCTGAGTTGATAGATCACGATGACCTACATCCAGCTAATGGAAAGAAGAGAAAGAAAGTGGATCACGAAAAGGGTAAAGATGATGTAGAAAAAGAGCAGCTTTTTGAGGATTCAGAATTCCTAATTTCCGAGGGACGTGGGAAAAAGACCAAAAAAGGTTCAAGTGTTAGAGGCAGAGGCAGAGGCAGAGGCAGAGGAAGAGGTCAATCAGCTGGAAGAGGAATGAGGAAAAAGAACAACCTAGAACTTTCTGGAACAAGTTCTGATGATGAAAACAACAGTGACTATGTGCAAGAAGTGGATGATGAACAACATACTAAAGGGCAGCATGGAGTACGGAAGGTAAGATCTATTGTTTAATTCTAGAACTCGGGTTACATAATAAGATGCATTGATTTTAGATTTGTTTATTTATGCATCTAACCTTTTATCATATTTTTTGTGTTTTTGTCAGTCAAAACGAGTTAAGAAGTTAGTGATAACCACAAACAATGATGACTCTGAGATGGATGAACCTAGAATACAAGAAGGTCATGCAGAAGTTGCTGGCAATGAAGAGCCTTCCAATCAGGAAGAGACGTTTGTCAGTACTGCATCTATAGGTGTAGGTGGGAGTAATGATCCCAAATTCCCAGTATCAAGCGGAATCCATCCTGATGATGCTGAACTGGATAAAGATTGGTCTCAAAATAAAGAAGAGGGCCCTGAGGCTGAATTATCTAAAGAGTACCTCAAAATGGGCGGTGGGTTTTGCGCGGATGAGGAGGAGGGTGACAAGGAGCCAGGAATATCTGGTTGCACCCCACTGACTGAAGAGTTTACTGAAGCATCCCATTTAGGAGAAGCAGAAGCATCTATAAGCCCAAAGGCTGCATCAATAGATTTGACGGCAACTACTTCCCAGGAGAACAACAAAGTGAATGATGTGATTAGACCTGTTGCTTTCTTGTCTGCTATGCCCAACTTAAGAAAAAAGCGAAAGAAGGTATAAGTTTGACAACAAAAACTTATTTTCATATCGGATGTGATATGTATACATAACTAATTACTACCTACACAATACCAATCTTTTTTAGGATTTAAAATTTTAATTTTAGTCTAGTTTTACTGATTTAAGGAAGAATGGGTGTAATTACCCCTGTGGTGTATAAATCACCACATTTTTTGTTGGCAAGTCGCACAAAAAATGTAACATACTTTAGGTCAATTTAATTTTAAGGTATTTAACTCTTTTTCTTTTCAATTTAAGGTAGTTTTGAAAAGATGTAATAGCCATATAGGTCATTTTTTAGCTAAATGGTTTAATGTGGTGTATCATTAAAGTAGGCATTTAAAAGTTATTTGGGTGAGAGAAATTATGAACCATAACGCTTTTCGAAAAATTATACTCGTAGTACCTTACGTTGCACACAAAATGTTGATACCTTAAATTGAGGAAAAAAGAGTTTTAAGCAACACAAATTGACTTAAAATTAGCCATTGTTTTTCGATATGTCTCGCTACATGTGATTGCAGGGTTTAGAAATGAAAAGTAACAAGAATTTAATTGCCCGTGCGTTGCGATGAGATTAAGACAATGTTCGAATTAGTTTATTTGGTCATACTACGTGTTTATTTGAATTTATAAAAACTCACAAGCTTTATGAACGCTTATTTAAAATCACGAAATTAGATACAAACATCTATCTCTTCTGCGAGAGCATACTCTACTTCGAACAACTCTTTCCAAGAACAAGTCTCTAACCATCCAACACCCTTTTCTTTCACCTTTCCATCACATCACACCACACCTTGACACGCTCACGGAGAAAGTTCATGGCATAATTAACTTTTTCTTTCTCCTCACATCGACTTGTGCGGAAAGTACCCTCGATGTTACTAATCCACCTCATACTAATCAACGGGTTAAGAGAACTTGTAAATTATGACGAAGCGCACGCCGAAAAATCACGGTATGTTGCCTTATCCTTCCACACCCCCACGGTTAGCATTTGCATCGATCACTAATCCCTCACTTTTCTTAAGATTTTCAAACTCATTTTGAAACATCTCTTGCATATTCTCATGGGTCTTCCTAATGAAATAAGGATTCACCTTTTCAATGGCCTTTCCCACCTTTTTCGATATCATAACATCCAAGTCCCTCAATTCTTCTCTTGTGAAACCTCTTGGGTTGAGGTCCTTGGGAAGAGATAGTGATCAGTCACTGGTAGCATCGGAATCGCTAGACATTTCATCATCTCGGCGAGAAATTGTCGCTTTCAAGATTTCTTCGTTGTGTATGTTTGTCATCCTATCTTCTTACTGAAAATTATACATTTAATATATCAAACACGTTTCTATAACATATTCGATGCATGTGACAATATCTTTCTCACGCTATTGCTCAATCCAAATTTGTCATCTTCGCATAATCTTGACAACTCTAAGACAACATATGCACCATATATTCATTACTACGTTGGTCAAGCATAGTCGTAAACATACTTAACACATATTTTCTCATTATTATCTAAACTACACATTGACAACAAGCTTCTTGACCTTTCAATCTTTGTTCGCATAATCTACCTTAAACTAAGGCACATAACTTTAACATCAAATCGTGCGCCGACGACATACACATCTAAATAAAATGATTGAGAGATCTAAATTATGTGCCTAAACATATGTGGCATGATCTTGATGGCTTGTGAAAAAGTGGGTTTCATTGCTGCAACCATTAAGATGATGCCACGCAGGCTTAGGCACATAATTTAGGTCTCCAAATCACTACTCCACATCTAATAGTGGTATAAATTTAAGAGCGAGGGGTATGGTGGTGCCGTGGGTGGCGTTTTCACCACCAGCCGAAAAACTACGATAGCGCACCGTACCGTGGGTGGCGCCGTGGTGGCCATTTTTTTTTTAATTATAACGGCTAGTAGGGATACAAATGTCTTTTTTTTTTTTTTTTTTTTTTTTTTTTTGCTTTTCAGATTTGTACATTAAAAATTTTAATTTTAACCCTCTAAAAACCTTATAAATATCCCTTATTATTTTATACTTCACACGCATTTTCAATATATTTTTCCAAACAAAATGAGTAGATTTTGGAGCCAAGAAGAGGAGTCACTTTTGGAGGAGTGTTTCACTCAAATAACAGAGAATCCAAATACGAGTGCGGATCAACGAATGAATACGTTTTGGGATAAAGTTCTCGACGCATACAACAAGGAAGCCAAGAAGCGCAACTACCGTATTCGTACCAAGAACATGTTGAGGGGAAAGTGGGCTTCTTCCCTTGCCCCAAAAGCACGTGACATGGCAAATAATCCAAACCAAAACTAGTTAATTTTTTGTAACTTTTTTATTGTAACTTTTTATTTCGTATGAGGTTTAAATTTCGTATTGTAATTTTTTTTCAATGAAATTCAAATTCATAATTCATAATTCAATACAACAGAAGCAATACGGAAAACATAAACACGATACGGGAAAATATAAACACGATACGGAAATACAAAACATAAAACACCATTAAGCATTTCTTCTATTCCATATGGGGGTATTTCTCAAAATGAACCACACGTGAAAATATTGGAAGTCTCTCCCACCAAAGCGTTCTTTAAAAATGTTGTGTGCATTCTCGAGATGATCATTGTCGTGGCTTGTACGCTTCAAATGCTTGTAAATATCATCGAATTTTTGACATTCATTGCTAAGTCTTGCCCACTTACTCGTGATCATATATTGGTTACGATGGACACCGTCAGACTGATGGTTGAACCTTTCTACAACCTGATTCCAAAAAGAGCGTTAATTGGTATTCACTCCGGAAAATTAACCGGTTTTCAATCCACCGGTTGTCCAACAACAACCCGGTCAACCGGCAAACAATCTACCTGAAAGGTTTGGGTTGACTGATGAAGAACTCTTGGAGCAAGATTTGCAAGTCTTGAGAGAGGTTGAAGAAGCCGAGGAACGTGAGGTAGCTGCTCGTAGGGCTCGGGAAGAAGCTCGTACGGAGCGGGAAAACAGAGAAGTACAATATCGCTGGGCCATGGGGTTAGACCCTATTCAATCAGAATCTTCGACTTCAAGTGACGAGGGCTATGTTTCATATGATTCATTTTATTAATTCGTAGTTTTATTATCATTACCGTATCGTAGTTTAATGTTTTAAATCGTAGTTTGTATTAATGTAACGTGTTTTTTTAATTAATGAAGTTTATTTTAGTTAATATTGTGTATGTTTTATTTTATGTAAAAGAAAAAAAAATGGACGACGACACCACATTTTCTGGTGCCAAAGGTTACAGCCAGAATGTGGTGCCGTGGGATTTCTAATGCCGTGGAGATTTTTGCTAACGTGGCAGTACTTTTTCTCCACGGTACGAGCCTGACAGCACGAACGTACCCAATGCTCTAAGTAACCATATAGTAAAAATCTAAATCTCTTGAACCAATGTTGTAATACTAAGTTGAAACGCCCCAAACCACTTTTTTTCCTAAACAGGCCCTCTATATGTGTATAGAGGTAAACCCTGTAAATCAAATAGCCATATACGCCGTATAGGGTTTACCCCTATACACCGTATAGACATTCTGTAATCGTTTGCTATATTTTCCGGAAAAGACACTTGCAGAACTCGATAATTCACGAAACTCATAAAGCACCTTTCAATCATTAAATATTTTATAAATATGCAAAGTTTTGACATTAAACACGCAGAAAACTACTAAATCAAAATATATAAAAATAGGGGTGTTATGCTAAACACTCCAATTTCTACCCATTTGCAAAATGTACATTTCAAACTTAATCAAAATCTGAAAACCTGGACATAAAACATTTGAAACACAATTTCTAATACTTTACACACATTTAAGGGTTCTAACTTATCCAAGCATGGTGTCAAGAGTCTACTTACCAACTATACGCAAAACAGGCTAGTAACTCCTACTTCTAACACTTCCAAACTTCATGCATTCTCTTTACCCTTATCATGCGAACTTGAACCTACAAAACATATTCTACTAAAGATACAATATTACGTTTAGTAAGTAAATGGTATAACAACTATAACGCATAAATTTTCAGTTAGATAGGCAACTAAGCTATATCAAGTATAGGGAAGCACTATAACAAACAATTCGTCCAACATAACGTTAGACCTTTACATACCATAGCTAGCCGATTGACTAACTAAATACAATACTAGCATTGGTTTCAAGCTAACTATAACATGCTCCTAATACGCTATAACAATCCATTATTATAAAATATCATTATGATAAAGCTATAACATAAGTTATGACCATATTACTTACCTCAATTTCATGGCTTATCTACCTCAAAAGCCAAAATCAATCACTTGATTCTTATACAAGAATTACTTATCAATTTTAGCATATTTCTCATTACATAACATGAGGTAATATCCTACTCAATCTATATGCCAAACAACCCCTTACACATGTATATGATCATCCACCATGATTATATGAAAAACACCAAATCATCAATTTAATCATAAACCATTAAAGGGATTTAATCCTCTTACCTCATCAATTCATCATTCTAGATCAAAACCCTTTTTAATCACCAGTTCATTTTACATGAGTCCTAACTCAATTATGCAAATTAACTCATGAACAGGCATTACTTACTTCTGGGGATGATGGTTTAGCACTAGTTTCTTGAACCGGGACACAATTTATAACAAATTTGTCATTGGATTTTTGTTGATCTTTCCATCCTTGCAACACACACTTTACATTTCTACACACTTTTGGAAGGTGTTAGAAAGTAAAATGATAACTGACTTTCACTAAAATTCGGTACAACTATGATAGTATGGCAATTTTGGTCCCTCAAGTTCCATTCTTATGATTTTGGCCACATATAACTTTCTAAACTTATACACTTATCACTTTGACTTTTAGTTTGACTTTTAACTTATAACTTATGACTAACCAATCATATAAACTCTTGTAGCACATAATTATCATAGTTAAACTAATATAATAGCTTAAAATAATAAAAGTACTTTATTGGGGTTCGTGGTGTAACAATGGTCTCCCGTTTACACCCACGAGCAATTACCCGACTACCTCTCGTCACCTTCCACACTAATCACCGAATCCCTATATGGTACCCTTCGTTATCTAACTGCCCTACATAAATTAACTTCAACTTAATGCTTAGAATTGAATGTACCTCACATTCTTCAGAATCCACTTGTTACCAAATGTAGTCTTGAGGACAAGGTCCCCAGTACAAGCAACATCAAGAACATTCATATCTACCAAGAAAACTTTCCCAAGAAGTGGCTTGAAGTTCTTCAGCACTTCCATGCACAGGGTCACATGGAATGAGGCACCCGAATCCCCATAACCCAAGATTCACAATATTCCTCTACGCAACATAACATAACATCATCATAAACGTCTACAGAGACATTCACAATAGCCTTTGTCGCCTCACATTGACTTCTAATATGCCCCTTTTGCCAATAGTTCCAACACATGATGTTCCTGGTGTTCTCCGATGCGATTTCTCCCTGGATCCTAATCTACCCTGATTACTCTTCCTCCTATGACCCGTAGCACTTAACAAATAATTCGAATATTACCGTAATTTAACCTAAGAATTTCTTCACCGAGAATCATATCCCTAATCCCTTCGAACTAACTTATTCGTACCCGATGTACTACTAAGTACTAACTACTGTACCGGTGTCAAACCAACTATAAGGTAACAAATACAACAATAATAGAGCCTACATCTCATCAACAAACTTAATATCAACATATAATAATTTTGATATCACTAAATTAAACTCATTCAAATGATCTGCAACTTCCGAACTCTCTGTCATCTTTGTGTTCACAAGATGCCTTATCAAGAAAACATTATTTGAAGCACTAGGCTTCTCACACATGTTGGATAGAGCCTTGATTAAACCAAACGTGGTTTTCTCATTCACAACGTTGAAGGCTATGCTATTTGCCAGCGAAAGCCTTACAACAACCAGAGCTTTCCGATCCTAGATAGCCCAATCTTCCTACTTCACCCCACTAGGCTTTGTTTCAGACAAGGGTTTATGTAGCTTCTTATGATACAAGTGTAATGATGCGTAGGGATTGCACCAGGCTTTACCTCTCAAGGGATCTTGAGAAGCTTACAACCCCCACCAGGCAGTGTACCTGATCGATGTAGTATAGTATAATGACAAGTACCGGGGGATTGATCGTTCAGCTAGGAATAGTGTCGCTAGGATTAGAAAACTTAAATACTAGATCTAGAGATGAGGGATGATTCTTTTTGTATTTTTATATTTTTTTAGAAAGCAAGTTAAAATCTCGGGTTTTGGAAGATTTGGGCGGAATTAGTTGCTAGTCAACTAACCCAATACTAAAGATGCAATCAAAATAAAATACTAAAAATGAAAATAAACTATATTAAACTAAGGTTGTGAACAATATATGGGAGAAATGTGTTTACTTAGATTTCACTACTCCCTAGATATCTTTCACACGTTAATTACTTGTTATAGTTGCGTGGATGACGGATTGTATTCCTTAATACCATTCATGGGGTGGCGTACTTACTTCCCCAATCCTATGAGTGCCTACTTCACTCCTATGTCGAGCCTGCAAGAAGCTCCTAACATGGGATCATTAGAATTTACTCATGCATTAAATACAACCAATAAAACCTAGTACACATCGGTTCATGTTTCCTAAGACGTTCAAGCATGTTACACAATGGAGATCTACCAGTTTTCTTAAGCCTAACATTGAAACCATTCATCCAATACAACCATAAACAAGTAATCAACACATAATCAACACCTAGGTTTCATTAGATCTAAGCAAACACAAGATAAATCTAGCCTAGCATGTTGAAATCAAGACAAGCACAAGATATAGACAACCAACACATAGACATATTGATTAAATTAAGAGAAAACTTATCTCAATAGCACATGGAAGGATTCAAGGGTTGAAAACCCTTGAAAAGCTGTAAAATTCGTACAAGGTTCGGCCCTAGGGTTTCTCCATACAAGTTCCTCTTATGAATGAAAATTAGAAAACTATATATAGATATTAGGAGGTGACGGCGTCAAGAACAAACTTGTGACGCCGTCATCTCGCCGCCAAAAAAATCTTCGGACTGCCTTGATCTACATCTGACACCGTCATGTAGTCCTCTTTTGCAGGCCGTCACACATTTAACTCTTGACTCTCTACTTGTGACGCCTTCATGTTTGTACTGGGTCGTCATGGTTTTTACTCTTGACGCCGTCAAATACTTCCTCTTGACGCCGTCAAACACTGTTTCCAGCATGGAAAATTAACTTTGGCGTTTTCTTCACTTTTATGCTCCAAAAACGTCCAAATTGCTTCCCTTTCCAGATTTCACTCCCAAAGTACCTAAAATCACAAAAGGAACGATTTAGGGCAATATTTGATCAAATAAATTCAATTCCGGGCTTAAATGACCCCCTAAAAATGGATCATTTTTCGCCTCATCATATACCCTTACACTTGAGATTTGCTTGTCCTCAAGCAAATGCGCTTTTATTCTACTCAAAATACAAGTTTAACACTAATATAAAAGTAATTACAACAAATAATCGTTCCACTAAAGACCAAAGACAAGCACGGAGGTCATACACTAGCACCTCACAAATAGTGTTTAGATACTCACATCTCTCGGGTGTAATAAAGTATAAATTACAATATGGAAACGGAAGATATCTCTCACTACCTGTCATAGCAAAATAGATTACCATAGGCTTGGGAAAGAATCAAACCTCCACCACATGGCGTAAGAACCTAGGATAAACTATCAAAGAGGTCTTTTAAAGGGTTGTAACGTTAGGTGTAGGGATATGAAATACACGGTTTTGTTGGATATAGGCAGTCTTTACTGGTGGCGAGTTAACAATCTTGGTTAATTACATGTACAATATGGCGTTGCTAAGCCAAGAATAGACTCGACTTAAGCTAATAAATGAAAAATAACAAAAATCTAAAATGAACATAGAATAAAAAGGGATGGTAGTCCGTATGTTTTTTCTCTTTTCTTTTTCTATTTTTTTTTTTTTTTTTTTTTTTTTTTTTTTTTTTTGCATACACTCTTACCCTACCATCCAAAATAATACATCATAGGGAATGGAAATTCCCCTTACACTTGAATTTTTACATACTTTACAATAAACTAATCTATTGACTCGAATTAAGATAATCAAAACACTTGGAGCACTTTTAAGATTAACGCACATATGGGGGTAATAAATGATGTTCTTCCCCATTACTCCATAAGATAAGTACTTTACCCATGAGTCCCAATCATCCCAAAACAATATGTACAAGGATATGACTCGACTTAGCAACCATGTAATCAATTAGATAGTTAACTTAGGGTTTAACAAATAACAATAATGCACTAAAGATGAGTGCATACACGGAAGGCTAAGGCGATTTGGGTGTACATTTAAGTGGGGTGTAACAAATTCTTCCTTTAAGTAAAATGCTTAAAGTTAGAAACGAAAAGATAGGCTCGGAGGGGTGTACTAGGGGTTTCGTGTACTAAAAATGAGTACAACGCTAAGGTGTGGGAAAAATCAATTGACTTAACTAGCCAAGTAATATGACTTAAATGGTCAAGTAATTATGATACGGGTTTAACACAAGGGTGATCATAATGCCTCTTATCATGTAGTAAATCCTACTACACGAATGTAGTCTCACTAGCGGTCTCGGGATGCATCACTAACGCAAGTTCTAGAATCTAAATGCTACCGGTACACTCATAAGCACTAATAGTAAATGCTTTTCCTATCAAATCTAAAGGTGAACCTCACATATTTGGGTGGAAAATTTTTCTGAATGATACGGTTATGTGCTAGTCATACAATCTCCGATCCATGAGACGCTTGCTATGGCTAAAGTTTCACTCCTAAATGTTGTAAAAAATTTTAAATTTGGCGCTAAAATTGCACTAACAAGTATTTCTCATAGTTTTATTACACATTTACTATCAAACAAATAAACTCAAGCGAAAGTGTATTTGTAAGGTATCATCATTTTACCTTCCCCTTACACTTAGGATGAACATTGTCCCCAATGTTCAAGTAAAGAATGTAAAAGTGATATAAGTAAAACAAATGAAATCAAATACTCCCCTGATTCGCTCGGTATGGATAATAAGGTGGCCAGGTTAGATCTTCCTCCAAGAAAATGAACAACTAAAGCTTCCCTTCCAGAAAAATAAATCATCTTCTTGTCATACATAACCTGTAAATCCTGAGAAAATAGACAAGGCAACCTCGCATAAAATCGGCGGCAATCTACATAAGTTACTAAATCCTAGAAAACAAAGTAAGATATAATGCTTGTGGAATGAAGTTTGCAGATTTCCTGGAGATTATAAAACTAATAATTCAACAAAAACTTTAAAACTCCGTTAGAAAAACAAAACTGGTAAAGTTTCCAGATTTTTACACGTGACGCCGTCAAGAGTAAACTCATGACGCCGTCAGAAGTGACCTGCAGAAATTCTTGCGTTAAGTTTCCGGAAAATTTCTGGAAAAACTTGGTCCTACTTCCTGGAAAATCCTGCAAAACTTCATTATGACTCGATACAAGCATTTGACTCTAACAAGTACGAATATACATGTTCGCTTAATATTGTGGAGAATCATGATTGGTTTGTTTCTTAAAAACATGTTTGGGGTTTCCCCTTACACTTATCTTTTGCAAAAATACCTTTAGGTGAAGTTAAGACTAAGCCAAAACAACAAAGTAAAGTATTTCCACTATTTGGTTTAGAAACATGATCTACCAACAATAAAAATAAAGCATGCATACGGAAGCAAATCACAAACAAACAAAATAAAAATCACACAAAGCATGGGTTGCCTCCCAAGAAGCGCTTTTCTTTATTTACGAGTCTTGTAGCTAGACTCAAGGTCATGGGTTACTACGTGACCTCATCCCTTGAGATGATGCACCCCATGTAGTTGTGATCATTACTATTGTGGTGGTAGTGCCTCAATCTGTCGATACTTGCAATCACCTCTCCACCTACTTTACTTCTCAGGTCAGTCATCCCATCTTGGCTCATGCTCTCAATTGTGAAAGGCCCATACCACCAAGGACTTGGTTTATCGGGTGGTATTGTTGTTTCCAAGTGTCTTAAGAGTACCAAGTTCCCTTCCTCGAATGGTACATGGCTTTCTGCTGGTCGATTATGTTCGAACTTGACATGAACTTTATTGCTTTTGCTTCTTTCATATTTAGCCTCCTTGTAGCTTTTGATTCTTGCCTCCCATGCAAGAATTTTATTCTGAACACGAATGGGTGTCGTGTCAATGTTGTTTTTGAGCTTTCTCCAACTCAAGTTCTCATGCCCACTTCGCGGGGTCATGGGGAAGCTAATCTTTCTTTTTCCAGATTTAAGCTCAATTTTCCTGCCTTCATACTTAATGACAGCCCTAGCGGTGGCGAGGAATGGTGCCTCAAGGATTATTGGCATGCATCCATCTCCCTTATCATCGATGATCATAAAATCAATGGGGTACATGAGCCCTGCGACATTAACTAACACATCTTCTGCGATTCCTAGGGGGTATACGTAAGAATGTCCAGCGAGGGATAACCTAACACGAGTGGGGGCTGGCATTTTTGACGTTAGTTGGATGTAAACAGTTAGGGGCATAAGATTTACTTACGATCCTTGGTCGGCGAAAGCACTAAGATATTTCAAATCCCCGATGCTAGTTGGTATCTCAAAGTTTCCACACGCCATCTGCTTAGTAGCCACTTTTTGTACCAATAGCCTCTCGAATATTGGCCCCCCAGGTAACGTATCATACTCATCTTTTCCCCCTTCCTCCTTCTTAGAACCCTGTTTGGAAGGTTGGTTACGCCCGTCACCCTTTATCCAATTTGTTATAGTGTTTTCGTTTATATCGTGTTTCAGGTAGTAACTCAAAGGTTGGGATTTTGGTGACTCTTCTAAGGTTTGTTTAATAGGGGTTTCTACCTTCTCCTTATCCTTGTGGACAATTGTGATGGAATTAACAAATTGGGTAGTGGGGATGACGCTTTCTTTCCTTAGTAGCATTCTTTCGGGGGTTCTCTGGTTGGCATACTCCTCCAATAAACTCATCATCTCATTCATTTTCTCTTGCATCTCCTCTTTCTACTTATAAACTGCTTCCTCGAATCTAGCGAGCCGATCTGAATGAGTTGCCATATATTCTCTCATTCTAGCTTCAAACTCCGGGCTAAGCTCCTCGGGAGGGGAATAAGGTGGGGCATAGTTTTGAAAAGTCTCGACATTCTCCCTAGAGGGTGACTCTGATAACGGTGTTGGAGTCGTTTTGGAGACAGAATTGACAGTGGCCCGTCTAGGACTTAAGGGTCTCCTTTGCCTTTCCTCAAAATAGTCAACTTTTGCCTCGAGTTTGCATAGGAGTTCATCGAGGATTTCGGTAATCCCTCCAGATGTTGAGATTGCATTGATGGCTGCTTTTATCGTATGATTAAACTCCCACATCTCTTGATTATCGGCGGCAAGTTCCTCAATAATTGCCCAGGACTCCTCGGCGTTCTTATCACGCAGTTTACCTCCCGCGGCCCTATCGATTGTATGTTTAGTGCGATAGTCAACATGGTCGTAGAAAATCTGAACTAATAACTAAAGGTTTATACCATGATGAGGGACCTTATGGAGGAGATCCTTAAAACGAGCCCATGCTTCGTAGAAAGTTTCTCCCTGATGTTGTTCGAACATCAAAATGTCATTTCTAAGCATTGCAGTCTTCCCGGGTGGGAAGAATTGAGTAAGGAAGCGATTGGTGAGATTATCCCATGTGGTGATGGATCCCGCGGGTAAACGCTCAAGCCATTGACTAGCTTGATCACGTAGTGAGAATTGGAATAGGCGTAATCGGGTTTTCTCTCTAGTTGCAACATTTAGGTCTATGGAATCTACGATTTTTAGGAAGTCCTTGAGATGTTGATTTGGATCTTCGGAACGAAGTCCATGGAATGCACATCCGCTTTGCACCAACCGGATGATGTCGGATCGCAAGGGGGTCACATTGGCTCTGGTGAGCTCAATGGTGTTTCGATAGCCTTGGTGGCTAGGTCGGGAATATTCTCCTAAGGTTCGGGGCCTAAGGGGTTCTAGTGGTGTGTTTTGTTGCGGTGGGATGACGGGTTCAAGGATGTTCCCATCGTCCATGATGTCGGGTGGTAAAGAGTTACGAACAAAAACACAAAGAAGTAAGATAGACTAAAGAAAACCTAAAAAATAAAAATAAAATCTTACTAGAAAGGAATCTAGCAAGTAGACCTAATAAAAAGAGATTCTAACCTAGACAATAACTATTCCCCGGCAGCGGCGCCAAAACTTGATGCGTAGAGATTGCACCAGGCTTTACCTCTCAAGGGATCTTGAGAAGCTTACAACCCCCACCAGGCAGTGTACCTGATCGATGTAGTATAGTATAATGACAAGCACCGGGGGATTGATCGTTCAGCTAGGAATAGTGTCGCTAGGATTAGAAAACCTAAATACTAGATCTAGAGATGAGGGATGATTCTTTTTGTATTTTTATATTTTTTTTAGAAAGCAAGTTAAAATCTCGGGTTTTGGAAGATTTGGGCGGAATTAGTTGCTAGTCAACTAACCCAATACTAAAGATGCAATCAAAATAAAATACTAAAAATGAAAATAAACTATATTAAACTAAGGTTGTGAACAATATATTGGAGAAATGTGTTTACTTAGATTTCACTACTCCCTAGATATCTTTTACACGTTAATTACTTGTTATAGTTGCGTGGATGACGGATTGTATTCCTTAATAACATTCATAGGGTGGCGTACTTACTTCCCCAATCCTATGAGTGCCTACTTCACTCCTATGTCGAGCCTGCAAGAAGCTCCTAACATGGGATCATAAGAATTTACTCATGCATTAAATACAACCAATAAAACCTAGTACACATCGGTTCATATTTCCTAAGACGTTCAAGCATGTTACACAATGGAGATCTGCCAGTTTTCTTAAGCCTAACATTGAAATCACTCATCCAATACAACCATAAACAAGTAATCAACACATAATCAACACCTAGGTTTCATTAGATCTAAGCAAACACAAGATAAATCTAGCCTAGCATGTTGAAATCAAGACAAGCACAAGATATAGACAACCAACACATAGACATATTGATTGAATTAAGAGAAGACTTATCTCAAAAGCACATGTAAGGATTCAAGGGTTGAAAACCCTTGAAAAACTGTAAAATTTGTACAAGGTTCGGCCCTAGGGTTTCTCCACACAAGTTCCTCTTATGAATGAAAATTAGAAAACTATATATAGATATTAGGAGGTGACAGCGTCAAGAACAAACTTGTGACGCCGTCATCTCGCCGCCAAATAAATCTTCGGACTGCCTTGATCTACATCTGACGCCATCATGTAGTCCTCTTTTGTAGGCCGTCACACATTTAACTCTTGACGCTCTACTTGTGACGCCTTCATGTTTGTATGGGGTCGTCATGGTTTTTACTCTTGACGCCGTCAAATACTTCCTCTTGACGCCATCAAATACTTCCTCTTGACGCCGTCAAACACTGTTTCCAACATGGAAAATTAAGTCTTTGGCGTTTTCTTCACTTTTATGCTCCAAAAACGTCCGAATTGCTTCCTTTTCCAGATTTCACTCCCAAAGTACCTAAAATCACAAAAGGAACGATTTAGGGCAATATTTGATCAAATAAATTCAATTCCGGGGACCCCCTAAAAACGGATCATTTTTTGCCTCATCATGTAACACCCCCAAAATTTGGTATAGCGGAAGACTCATCAAGCTTTCAGGGTGTTATGGGGATTGGTATCCATTCCAAGTCATGAAAGAATGAGATAAAGTAAACATAGGAAAACACAACCCAAATGGAGTTTTAAAGTTTATATTTATCCCAAATTTATCCAAAGTAAGGCCCAAAAGAAATAAACATAGGTCCACAATTATATATCAGAGTTTTAGAAAATAGATCCATAAACCAGGTGCCAAAACCAAGCCTCCAATCCAAGCATCTAAGGTAATTACTTAATTACCTGAGAAAACGCGCTAAAAGTCAGCTTTCGCTGGTGAGATCATAGGTTTAAATTCATAACTAAATCAAGTGGACATATACGCAAAAAGCTTGCTAGCTAGACTAGGCCTCAATCATCCAACCAAAACTAACCAACCCTATAGGTGCACGCTATAGCCCAAATCAATCAAATCAATAGCTTACCTAGTTCTTGACTAGGCCTCTCTCCATAACCAATTCAATAGCTTACCTAGTTCGGGACTAGGCCTCGCTCAACAACCAATCAATAGCTTACCTAGTTCAGGACTAGGCCTCGCTCTATAACAAAATCAATAGCTCACCTAGTTCGGGACTAGGCCTCGTTCTATAACCTACCTAGTTCTATAAGCGTAGCAAGTTTTAAATAAACAAAGCGATAATAGTCCACGTAAAACAATTTGCACGTTTCTCACCCCAAGTATTGAAAACAAAGTTCAAGAGTAAAAGTGGGGCTATGACTCACCTCAAGTCCAGATATCAGCAAGATGAAAACGGTAGAATCAAGAAGTATAGCACTCAAAAGACAACAACTACGGACTCGGCACTACCTAACAATATAAACTCGTTTCAGGATTATTTTCTCAAAATCAAATATTCCCAATCCCGAATGTATTCCTTTTTAATTTCCAAAAATCCATTTCTCGTATTAGTTTGGCGTTTGGTATCCATGCGGGTGGGAGGTCGACACAACTCAAACCAAGAAATTCCAACGAAAAAGAATAATAAAACAATCTACAGGTCTAATATTAGCCCAATATATTATTTAAATAAATCATCGAAGTTTATCAAATCCGTCCATTTAATAATCCCCCATATTTATTTACTTAATATATCACTCCAAGATTATACCAAAAAACTAAGTCACATAGCACGTAGAGTACTATATGGTAAGTATCAAGGTTTAATAAATTCCCTAGATATATCGTCAAGCTTACCAAATTCGTCAATTTGGCAAACCTTGCGAGATATTTAGTAATTCATTATTCCTGTATGCATACCACAACCTATGGGCGTCGTAGGATACAATGCCCATTAATATACTCATTTTATATAACTAAATAGATCCTATTTAATCCGTCGATCAAATAAGTTACGTAGTTATAGAAAATGCATGTATTAACGTCACATATCCGTGACAAGCACAAAAAGTCATTAAATGAATAGTATGGCCCACTTGGACTCAAGTGACCACGATCCCATATAACTCGTAAGTTTCCCATTTTATTTTCCAAAACATTTCATTTCGTATAATTATCCAACGTTATAATTATATCGGCATTTTTAATTGTTTTGATCATAATAGCGTTCCCGACATTTATTACACTATTAATATAGTATAATATATATCATTACGTTATTATAATATACTCGTGATCGTTTTATTTTTAATATACGCACTTATACAAATATATATACGTTTCTCACATATATATATTTATATAAATGTTTATATTATTAATAATATTATTACGAGTTTTTATTATTAATTTTGATTATTTTTATCGAGTTATAAAAGATGGCCACATGTCCGAGTCATCACCCTCGGCTCATTGTCCAAGTCCAAATGTCAACGTGACTTCGACACGCGTAACCAAAAATCCAAATGTAATAACAACCAATCTCAACCACGTAATCCATCTTCGTCAATCAATTCCCATATCACGTGCTACAACAATAGGGCCCGACTACGGCACCCGACTAACCTATCTTCGTCATGCTAATTTGACCGTCTCACAATCGGTCCCCATTACTACTTGCCGTCAACACAACCTCTACAAAATAAATATCCAAAACCAAAACCGAGACCATGAGAGTCTCGGCCTCCTTTTCACTCCATAGTCCACAAACAACAAAACAACAATAACAGTGTCAACAATAACCATAATAACAATAGTAATAAACAACAACAATAATAAACAACCAATCATAACAGGAATGACAACAAGAAGAACATCAATGACCCATTATGAACCGAAGGACCCACTTGGGTCTCGGCTAAGCTTCACGAGCCACAAGGTTTAACCCCGAGACCACGAGGGCCACGGGTATGCTCGACCGAGCATCAACCCAAACCAAACGGACTCCTAGTGTCACGGTACCACAAACAACAATAATATATCCAGATTTCACAACCAAAATAGTTCAAGACCTGGTGATATATCACCAAACACCCTCGCTAATCAACACTACGAGACCAAAAATCATCAAAAAAACCACATAAGCTCACAAAATTTACAAGCCGAGAGCCTAAGCTCTCGGTTTCATCTCGACACCCTCCAAAAATCATAAGACCCGGATACCAAACTTGTTTCAAATCACGTTTTATATATAACCCACATGTTTATTTTGTTATTCATCAAAAACTCGCCCAAGACTTGAACCCCGTGACTTACATGTCACGATTTTAATAAAAATACGAGTCACCAACAATTGTGGCACGTCTTACCTTCAATATCAACAAAAAGGGTCAGGAAAAATCTTTAAAAATCATTAAAACTAGCGCGTGGACAAGTGGATGTAATAGATCTAGTGATGGGGAATATTTTTGAGGTGGGTTTGATTGGTGGTAGGCGGCGGTGTCGTGGTGGTGGCCGGCCAAGGTGTGACGGCTAGGGTTTTGCTATTAAGAAGATGATGAAGATGAGATGGGAGAGAGAGAGAGAGAGGATAGTATTTGTTTGTGTTTGTGTTGGTGTGTGAGTAAGACCAGGAAACCACAAGGACGATTTGTAATATACTCTTTTATTTTTATTATTATATTTTTTTTTCCTCTCTTTTAACAACAATAATAATATTAATAGTATAGGGTAAGGTGGCTAGTTATAAAACGCAAGGCCAAACCCGTAAACTTTTCAAAGTATTTCGACATTCTCAAACCGAGCTCGTTCCCAAATATTCAAAATTCCATAATACGTTCATTAAATATATAAACCAAACCATATGTTCAAAACATTTAAATTTGTAAGGTTTTCCTAGTGCCGGAGTCAACGTAGTGCCTAATATACGTCTCAACAATAAATCACCACAAATATTCCAAACCAAATCAATAATTAAAAATTCAAATTCCATAAATACTACAAAATTCAAAACCACGGTTTAACGTTTACAAAATCAACGCGAATAAACTTCCAAATATTCAAAAATCATTAGATTTAAAGTAATGCGGGTTTTTAAATAACTCCCTAATTTTCCAGTTGTCACATTCTCCCAGCCTCAGAAGAAACCCGTCCCGGGTTTTTCTCGGAACAAACCATCTATAACATGCAAAGCTTAGGATATCTTTTCCGAAACTCATCCTCACGTTCCCACGTAAATTCCGGTCCATGACGGGAATTCCAACGGACCTTGATGAGTGGAATACGACTTCGCTTGAGTCGCTTAATCTCTCGATCCAAAATCTCAATCGGCTCTTCCACAAACTTCAAATTCTCATCTACACGAATGTCCTTTATTGGTATAACCGGCGTCTCATCAGAAAGACACTTTTTCAAATTACTCACATGAAACACATCGTGAACCTTACTCAATTCCTGTGGTAGTTCCAACCGATAAGCCACGGGCCTAATTCTCTCCAGAATGAGAAATGGTCCAATGTAGTGGGGGTTGAGTTTCCCACGTTTTCCGAAACGTATCACACATTTCCAAGGCGAGACTTTAAGCCTCACTTTGTCTCCAACCTGGAACTCTAGGGGTTTACGTCTCTGATCGGCGTAACTTTTCTGCCTATCTCTAGCTGCTTGTAACCGATCACGAATTTGAGTCACTTTCTCAGTAGTTTCCAATATAAGCTCAGGGCCTTTGAGTTAGCTATCTCCAACTTCAGCCCAACCAATTGGCGAACGGTATTTACGACCATATAAAGCTTCGAATTGTGCAGCTTTAAGACTTGTGTGGTAGCTATTGTTATAGGAGAATTCCGCAAGGGGGTAGATACTTCTCCCAGCCTTTACCAAAGTCTATTATACATGCTCGCAGCATATCCTCCAAAGTCTGAATAGTCCTCTCATTTTGACCGTCGGTTTGGAGATGATATGCA
The DNA here is from genome assembly GCA_030686995.1 of Artemisia argyi. NCBI lineage: Eukaryota > Viridiplantae > Streptophyta > Magnoliopsida > Asterales > Asteraceae > Artemisia > Artemisia argyi. The sequence goes on from CM060708.1 coordinate 247,017,724, forward strand.
GTACTCATATCAAGTCTCGTCCCCAAAGCGGTTTGAAGTGACCGCCACAAAGCTGATGGAAACGGCTGTCAGATCAGAAATAATCGATATTGGAACACTACGACGAGAAATAATTTCTTTCACATACCACCTCGCAAGTTTGTCGACACTATCATCTTCATTAATTGCCAGGACATGAGCAGACTTAGTCAATCGATCCACAATTACCCAGATAGTGTCACAACCGCTAGCTATCTTCGGTAATTTAGTAATGAAGTCCATCGTAATCCGCTCCCACTTCCAAATCGAAAGTTCTGGCTGCGTCAATAATCCTGACGGTCTTTGATGTTCGGCCTTAACCTTTGAATATGTCAAGCACTTGCTAACGTACAATGCTATATCTGCCTTCATGTTTGGCCACCAATATAACTTCTTTAGATCCTAGTACATCTTGTCAGACCCAGGATGAATAGAGTACCTTGACTTATGCGACTCATGCATAATCAACTCTCGAATTCCTCCATACAATGGTACCCAACTTCGGTCTCCAAAACATAATATTCCATCAGAACGCTTCACAAATCCCTTCTCATTTTCTGCCATCCCAAATATATTCTCAGCAGGTCGGTTTTCTGCTTTCAACACTTCCGTTTGAGCTTCTAATATTTGTGACGGTAACGGCGATACGATAGTCATTCCTAATGACCAAACTCGTAACGCTGGTATTCTCTCCTTTCGACTAAGAGCATCAGCAACGACGTTTGCTTTACCGGGATGATAGCGAATTTCACAATCATAATCGCTTAGCAGTTTAATCCAACGTCGTTGTCTCATGTTGAGCTCTTTCTGATTCAAGATGTGTTGTAGACTTTTGTGATCAGTGAATACAACATACTTGGTTCCATACAAATAATGTCTCCATATCCTTAAGGCAAAAACCACAACACCTAACTTCAAATCATGGGTGGTGTAGTTCTTCTCGTGCTTCTTGAGCTGTCGAGAAGCATAAGCTATCACTTTCTCTCGTTGCATCAACACAGCTCCTAAACCTTTATGAGAAGCGTCACAGTAAACAACAAAGTCTTCGCTACCTTCACGCAACGCCAAGATAGGAGCACTACACAACATCTCCTTTAGTAATTGAAACGCTTCCTCTTCCTTATCTCCCCATTCGTATTTAACATTCTGAGTCAATTCGGTCAACGGCTTTGCTATCTTCGAAAATCCCTCAATGGATCTTCGGTAGTAACCGACTAACCCAAAAATTGACGAACTTCAGTTGGGGCCGTCGGCGCAGCCCAATCTTTAATCGCTTCAATCTTAGCGGGATCTACATGAACTCCTTGTCTATCAATCACATGACCCAAAAATTGTACCGTCAGAATCTAAAACTCGCATTTGGAGAACTTGGCATACAACTTCTCCTGCCTGAGCAATTCTAAGATGTGTCTTAGATGCTCCTTGTGCTCTTTCTCACTCTTCGAATAGATCAGAATATCGTTGATGAACACGATCACAAACTTGTCTAGGTAAGGCTTACATACCCGATTCATGAGATCCATGAATACCGCTGGTGCGTTAGTCAACCCAAACGGCATCACTTGGAACTCGTAATGCCCGTAACGGGTTCTGAAAGCCGTTTTCGGAATATCTTCCTCGCGAACTCTAAGTTGATGATACCCCGATCTCAGATCGATCTTCGAATACACACTCTATCCTTGAGGCTGATCGAACAAGTCGTCGATCCTCGGCAACGGGTATCTATTCTTCAACGTTAACTTGTTCAGCTCTCGGAAATCAATACACATATGAAATGATCCATCCTTCTTCTTCACGAATAGAACTGGGGCTCCCCAAGGTGAAGAACTTGTTCGTATAAATCCCTTTTTGGCTAACTCCGCTAATTGTTTCGACAACTCTTCTAGTTCAGTCAGTGCAAGTCGATAAGGTGCCCGTGCCACGGGGTGCAGCACCAGGTATCAACTCAATCTGAAACTCCACTTGTCTAGTAGGCGAGATTCCCGGTAAATCATCAGGAAATACATCCGCAATGTCACGAACTATAGGCACATCTCCAATGCACATTTCTTTCTTCTCCTTCCCTCTTTTCTCAGAGATTTGAGCTAAGAAAAGGCAACATCCTTTTTCCAGTAGCTTCGGTAACTTAGTACAAGAAATGACAGCTAATCTGGATGGGCTCCTCAAACCTTTTCGATCTCCTTGTATATTTAAAATCTCCTTGCCGTAAGGCACACGTACGATTTTCTCATCGCAAAGTATATGAGCACGATACTTCGACAACCAATCCATACCAATGATGACATCGAAACAACCTAACGTGACGGGTAGAAGATTGGTGTGTATTAATTTACACACCTTTTCATTACCAATTATCGACCCAAAACGACTATTTGAGCTAACAAATGCCAAGAAAACACGTGTTTTTATGTTTGTGATGTACAGGTACGGATATTACGAAAAATGAATAAAACAAAGCAACACCGAGCACGAGAGTGGAAAAGGATTCAAAAGCCGATACCGGGAAGCATTTTTCAAAGTCCGGATAAATATTTGAGCTCAATTTGTCATAATCTATCCTTGAAGAATCATCAGTTGGCAAGATTAGCCCTTGGATTAAGTTTCCTGAATTGGCAGAAATGACCCTTAAAGTTTCATAAAATACAAATGTGGTCCTTGAAATATATTACAACAACAATACTGGTCCAAGTTTAAATAACCCACAGCCCAATTCCACTACATCACAACCAAAGCCCAATCCATAAATCATATTACCCGACCCATCTCACCCATCGGTCAAACCCACACCCTAAGTCAAACAAACAATAAAATTACCCGTACTAACTCCCGCCCCCCAATTTACCCTCACCCAGAAAACCACTATTCATGCTACAGTAAACCAAGAACCCTAGTTACCCAATCCTAATAATTACAGTAATTAAGGGCTAATTAGTCATTTTAAAAGGGATTCTAGAAGATCAGAGCGTGTCAGAGGTGTGTCAGAGCAAAGAAACACAAACGGGGACATGTAGCATTCTCCTATTGGAAGGAACGCGTCATAATTGATGATCCAAGGGCTCTTATGAGTGGGAAATGATGAGATGATGATCAAAGGGCTCTCATAGGCTATCAACAAACACAAAGTCACACGGATTGCCAACATGGCAATCCGTGAACCCTCATCTCACCTCTGCTATAAAAAGGGACTAGGATTAGCTCATTAGGTGTGGAGTCTTGGAGTAGCCAAGCTCTGCCAAAATTTCATTTGATTGTGTTTAGATTAGTTTTAGTTGTAATTGTTTTAATATCAATGCAATCAGTTTTTACTTAAATCAATTCTCCTTGTTTTAGTTTACTTGTTATTATTTTAGCTTAAAACTTTCTAGCTTTCAAGTAATTTCAGCTTGTTTACATTTCATTTAAGATAGCTTTCAATTTCAGTTTATACATCATTTAGAAATTTATTTAAATCAGTTAATGATAAAAGTAGTTTTAATTGGAAATCTGTTTCATAAAAGTAAATTGTAGTAGTTTGAATTTCATAAAAAGTTCCATAGCTTTTAAAAGGATGTTTTAGGTTTCATTTGTTCATGAGAAACTCAATCAATATTTGGTCAACTGTTTTTGTTGATTGGATTCAGAAGGTTTTTCTAGAGTAAGATTGGTGATCCAGTGGTGTTCATTTGCCTATCTAGAGATAGGCTGTGTGGGAAACCCCTCTGTTTAGCTGAGGGGAATTGGTTTGTAAGTTCCTTTGTTCCTTTTACCTTATCAATTAGCATAAATTGATTTCTGAGTATCTGTATGATTCAGCTGAGTTCTATTGTTTTAATTGAGGTTTGCATTGTTATTATAGTTGTTTAGATCAGTAGTGTGTTGTTTTATGGATGATTTCTTTAATTCTTAGTGTAATCAGTAGTTTAAGGGGTGTTTGGATTGGCCATTTGCTATGTACTGCTGTTGTTGTTTTACTGTTACATCATCACTAATAGGACACATTAGAGTAATGTTAGGTTTAAATTGCATAAAAACAGTAGGTGTAGTGATTCAAAAGTCAAAGTTGCCTTATATATCTTATACAGTTAGCTGTTACTAGATTTTTGTTAGAATAATCAGTTTTTAGTTGTATTTTTATTAGTGAGAGCTTATATTAGTATCATTTTAACTTTTACATCAGATTAGTAGTAGAATTTAGTTGCCTAAATTCATATTAGTCAAAGTTTTAGTGTAGTTCATAAGTCAAAATCAATTGGTAATCAGTTTTTAGTCATAATTTTGTTAGCTGTCCTAAGATTCATTACTAGTTGGAATTACTATTAGTTTTCTGTTTTGAGGAGGTTAGCAGTCAGTTAAACATAATCATCAAGAAAAAGTTAGCTTATATCTCATCTGCTTATTAGAATATTGCTTTATAGTTGCCTGATTAAGCACATTTTTCCCTGCACCATTTTGCTTCATCAGTTTTCCAGGTATCAATTAGTCTAGTAGTTAAGTAGTTATAACAGGTCTTGTGGTAGTTTTAGTATCTCAAAATGGTAGTCTTACTTTTGCTCCCATATTACTTTAGTTTAGAGCTTATTTGTACTGCTTATTCAGACCTGCTTATTAGTAGTTTAGACCTGATTTCTGTTTTGAGCTTATAGGCTGCTAGAGCTTAATTGAGCTTTTGCTTGAGATATTTTGATAGTTCTGAGTTTGTTTAGTTGTGTTTTAATGATACCTTTCTATTTTGAGTTTCTGGCTTACCTGAGTGCTTATTGCTTTTTCATTAGCTAGTTAGATTGCTTATTTGCTTGTTTCTATAGCTTCTGTGTTTTCATTGGTTATTTCTAAGCTTAATTTTAGTTCATAGTAGCATTAAATAGTTGTGGTATCAATTTGGTTAAGTTTTGTGGCAAGTGCTTATAAATAAGCACTTGCCATAAGCTGTTTTGGTACTTATAAACTCTTCTGCTTAATTTTTCTTTTCCAAAATTTTTCTGCAAGCTTTCTATAATCTTTTAGAATTTTTGTGAATTTTTCATATTTTTCTGAGTTCATTTACTATTTTTCTTAATTTCTCTTAGTAAAAAATCAATTTTAAATCAATTTAAATAATAAAAATCAAATAAAAAATCAGAAAAAGCTTTGAAAAATACAAAAATATTTTTAGAAATTCTTTTATAATATTTTAGAATTTTTAGAATTTAATTTTCATTTTTCCAAATTTGTTTTTCTATTTTTCTTTATTTTTAATTCATTTTTAATTCAATAAATAGAAAATAAATAAAATCTCAAAAAATATTTTTCTTTTTCTTAAAATTCTTTCTAATAGATTAAGATTTTTAGAAAATATTTTCAAGTTCGTCGGATCATTTTTCAATAAACGTTACGTTTTAAATAACGCGTGTGCATTTCCGTTTTTACGTTTTTAACCTTTGTACATATGTAGCTTGTGTATTCTGCTTATTTCATTTTTACTTTTCATAATTTGAATTCCAAAATTATATTTTTCACTTTACCACTTTTCATGACTCGATTTCGCGATTCGATTATTCACGACTCCATTCTACCTTCGTTGGAAAAACGACCCGGGAAATACTTTCACGAGTATTTCTTTGAAATAATTATATACTGCGAAAAGACTTTATCAAAATGGCGTCGCTGCCGGGGAAGGTGGACGTGAGTTTTGAATATTCGTGTTGAAAAATCGTGTTGTGTTAAGTTTTCCACTATCTTGTATATATTTTCTCTAAAAAATATAAAAAATTGAAAAATCAAAAAACCAAAAATAATCTTCTTATCCTCTTATCATTTGATTCTTCTTCTCAAACCCTTTTACGTTTAATTCTTATGGATCCGATTTGTTCTAATTGTGGAGAACCGTTCTTCGGACGGTTGTGTGTATGGTGTACGTGCAATGAATGTGGTGATAATATTCGTGATTGCGTTTGTTTGAATTGTAATTCTCATACATATGATCAAAATTCGTTCAACAATCCGTCAAACGTTCCCGATTACTATACACCACCACCACTTTCGTTTTACTGCTATAATTGTGGAAACCCGTCCGAAGAAGGAATGTCGTGTGGGCGATGTTCTTGTGATGTATGTGGATACACCGATTGTATGTGCTATGCCCCGAGTGCTGACACGTCTTACGCTTACGATCCGAGCCTTGATTGTTATCCTCAAAATGATTTTTATGAGCAAAATTCGTATTACAATGGTGATTCATTTCAAAATACATCGAATTTTGAACATTGTAGGGGATCGTTTGAAAATTCTTATCATGAACCTAATTCTTGTTACGATTCTAATGGTTTTTACCAACCCCCACAAACTTCCGATTTTACTAATCAAATTTTTGAAATCAAATCAATGATCAATAAGTTGAAAGAGATGGTGACTAGTCGTTATACATCTACTCCCGAGCCTAATGAGAAATCGATGGAAGAACCTCTTGTTGAAGAAAGAAAGTTCCAATTTTGTGAGTGTTGTTTGTATGATGATAGTTCCACGATCACGATCAATCTAAATCCTCAAAATGATTCTATCTCTTCTCCCGTAGAACCAGTGGACTCTCTAATAATGGTGGACGAGCCTCTTGACACTATTCCGGCAACGGAATCGGACGAATTTAATAAGTCTAGTGTTGAGAACCTCGTCCCAATCCCAAGTGAGTCCGAGGAGATTTCTAACAATGATTCTGAAGTTGTTGAAAATAATCGTTTTGATGATCATGTTGATACGAATGATATACCGTTTGATGATAATCGTGATGAGATATTCTCCAATTCTGATAACGACGATTCTATATCTTGTGGAGAAATCGATTATGTTGATGAAGAACCTCCTAAGTTCGTAAGCTTTGAAGATGATAATGATGAAGATGATGATGCGGAAATACAATATGAAGCTCTTTGTGAAACATTGTTGAATGTCAATCTTCTTATCTCTCGTATTGAGGCATTGAATGATCCACCGACTTCTTTTCCTATCCCCGTTATGGATAGTGATTCTTTACCCGAGCTTGAAATCTTTCGATTTGAAGAGACGAGTAGTGGCAGTCCCACTATTCATGCTGATATCTCTCTTCCGGATTATGAGTGCTTTAACTTTGAGATCGACTCTTTACCTATTTCCGATAATCCGTCACTTAACCTTCTTTTAGAGGATGTCGATATATTTCTTGCTGCGGATGACTCGATACCACCGGGTATTGAGAATGACGAGAATGATACTTCTTCCGATTTGCTTTCTTCTTGTCCACCTGCAAAACTACCCGATATAGATTATGAATCCGGTACGAATGAAGATATTTTTAGAATGGTGGACGAGGTTTCTGAACTCGAATTTGCTTTTACCATCAGGGTGTTTCAACCATTCTATACTTATCCCACCGTTTCTTCTTTCCACTCCACCGGGAGTGAGGACACCGTATTTGACCCTGGCATCCTTTGTGCCATGTGGCCGTTTCATCTGCTCTCCCCAAGGACGAATTAATTCGGGGATCGAGTCAAGCTCATGTGACTCGGTGAACAAAAACAAGCGCTTCGTGGGTGACAACCCATGCTTATCCAATTTCATCTTCTTATATTTCTATTTTCTAACAAATAACGTGAGGAGGGGGTGCCTCTTCTACTCTTGTGTTTCGTGGTTGTTTGTGATGTTTGTTCAGGATTGTCCATGATTTATGATGACTCTCGTGCTCGTTATATCTTCACTTGGAGTCTCATTCATCGATGCTACTTGGAAATCCTATATCCGTTAAATCTTATCGACTAACGTTTTCTTTGGCATAATTAATAAACGGCCTAGAATTTTGTTAGGATTGCCTTAACCCTTTAAACATTGAGGACAATGTTTCGTTCTAGTCGGGGGGAGGGTGAATCTTCGATTCGATTTTGACCTAGCATTTTTCACATGTCGTGCACTCTTGCAACTCCGTTTTTCCACCAAAAATAAAAAAAAAAATTGAAAAAGTTGAAAATTTCAAAATTTTAAAGAAAAAGTCATGAAAAAGTACAAAAAAATGTGAAAAAGTTGAAAAAGTTGTGCAAAAATATAATAAAGTTTGAATAAGTGTTTTGACACCTTGTTGACTTTCTTGCTGGCGAGACTAGGAATAAATATTTTGACTTGACCGGGCGTGTTGAGCCCTAGCTTGTTCCCTTAACCAATGATGATCACATAAGCTTGTGCTAGTTTTGTACACCAGGAGCTATAAAACGCGAATTCTTTCTTAAGAATCTGCAAGTTCCCGTACTTGACTTTATACATGCGCAGCTTAAAAGCTTTCGCTAGTCTTTTACATCAGGAGCTAGAAAACGTGAATTCTTCTTCTAGAATTTGCAAGTTTCTGTATCTGACTTTATATATGCGTGGCTTATTATCGGCTAAGTATTCGCGGGTTTCATTATTTGGAATCTTAAATTGCGAAGAGCGAGAAATGATAGAGTTTATTTAGAAGTTAGATGCTAAATGTGGAGTAGTGGTTATCTTTAGAGCTCATGAGAGGTTGATTGATGCTAAACCGTCAACCAAAGTCAACCACGGATGTGGTCAAGATGGTCAAACAGCCTAGAGTCAATGCTCCGAGTAATATAAGGTATCACCGGGTCGTTATGTCCCGACGAGGTGTGGATGGTTATTCAAACGGGTCTGTGATCGGGTGAATTTGGATAAAAAAGGATTTGGGATTGGTTACACTAAGGATTTATACAATGAAATAGCTTAAATAAGCTATATGAATAAGATGGAAAAGCTAAGAAAAACCAGAAACGTTTAAAACTAAAAACGTGTACGTTCAGTTTTCAGTAACGTGAACGTACAAAATAAAACGCGAGTTTTGGTAAAATAAAATACTTACGAAGATGAAAATCACATTTTTACAATCCTAATAATAAATTAAACTTTTTAGAAAATTAAAATTAATTTTTACACTATTTAATTAATTATTATTAATTAAATACTATTTATTAATTACTTATTAATTATTTAAATTAAACTAAATTATAACTAATTATGAAATTACACTAAAAATATGAAAATGTAAAATAAGCTTGGAAAAATAAAATTAAAACTTAAAAAAGTCTAAAATAATATAAAACTAATTTTAAAACAGAAAATATATTTTTAAGACTATTTAAATAATTATTATTAATTATTAACTAATTATTAATTAATAAAAACTAATATTAATTACTAAAAATACTAAATGAAAAGAGAAAAATATAAAAAATTTACAGAAATTATTTTACAACTATATGAACTTAAGAAAATTATAAAAACAGAAAGTGCTTAAGGAAAATAAGCACTTATGCAATAAGCTTCTTAAATAGAAGCTATCACTTTAGGAAAGTTGGCTTTTTCTGATTTTTTTTCTTTACAAAACTATTCAAATACTAAAAAAATGAAACTTTAACAAAGGCACTAGGCTATAAGCTCACAAATAAGCACTACAAGTGCTTATTAGCTTGATAGTTGACTTTGGTCAACTGTCAAAGCTATAAGCTTGAAATAAGCTCAGAGCTGAGAACCAAGTGATGATTTAAGTTCAAACAAGCTTAAGGAACATGTAATAGGCTAGAGAAACTAGATTGGTACCCAGAATAAGCTAATAAGCTGAATAAGCTAACCCAAAACCAAACAGCCTACTCAGTTAAGGGACAAGGTTCAAGGGCAATGCAGCCCTATGAAATGAGGTTCAAATCCCAATATAAGCCCAGAAATATGAATAGGGGCTTATTGGCTTTTCAAAAAGCCAATAAGAAACCTCTGGGGTCCACTATATAAGCCATGAGAGGCAATGAAAGTGGAGATGTTGGACTGGTTATCTGTGTAGCAGGGCATGCATATGCCCTGCAGGCTTCTTTGATCAGGTGTGGACACAAAAAAAAAATCATAAAAATGCAATCACTATGGGAAAACAAAGCTGAGCTAGTAGATTTCAATTTGGAACCAGTTTCACTTCCAGAGAGTAAACACAAAAATCACTAAAATTACTTGAACTTTAGGAAAAGTCTGAGACTAGGCAAATTGACTTTTTGCAAAAACTTGATACCTTGACTTTTATGAGATTAGATCCTAAGCTGTTGATTGAAAATGAAGTAATAACCTATGAAATGACTGAATTTAACAACAATAACAATATTTGAACTGATTTGATGATTATTGAAACATGAAATTCATACAGTTAAGCTGAAATGAATCCTAAGATGGATTTTGACTTTTGGCCAAATAAGGCTTGGATTTCTTCGTTAAACTGAGTTATAGGATCCTTTTGTGATGTAAATCAAACAAGAACAACAACACAACCACCCTCTATTACAGTTACATCAGTAGATCCAAACACACCCTATTTTTGACTGTTTGTGAGATTTCAAAGCATAACTAAGATTAAGATCATAAATTTAACTCATAAACACATATAAAGGGGACCTAAGCTAAATTGAATAGATAAACAACATAAATAATAATTTCTATACTAAAAAGCAAAAGTTGAGAATAAGACTTACAAAAGAGACAAGACTGAGAATAAAGAACCAAGGACTGAGAACAAGACCTAAAGCCTCCCACAAGGCATCTAAACCATTTCCATCCAAGTTTCACCATTCTCCTTGCATCAATCACCATACACACTGATTTTTGATTTATTTCTATTTATTTTGATTTTTTGGAATTTTTTAGTAAAACTAAATTAGAGTCCTCTAGGTGGTACAAAAGCTTCAAAAAGCTTGAAAGGGAACTGAAATGAGATAGAATAAACTGAAACAACAACAATTGACAAGATTTAAGTAAATTTGTCAAATTCACTTGAATTTGCTAATTGTGAATTTAAACTGATAATTGAAACTGAGATACTTGAACATTAAACTTTCATTAATATTAAAAAAAAATACAAAGTGAAATTAAACTGGAATTAAAGGATTCAAGACAGAAAATTAAAGTTACACTACGAATGGCCTAAAAACTAGTGACAACCCTACTCTTCACTTTTTCTTCCTCTTTATAGTCCCTGGAATGATACTTTCTCTTTCCCACTTCTATTTATGGCCGTTGGATGAGCTCACTTAATCCCAGCCCTTCAAATCCATTTTGGCACAAAATTGGTAAAAGGCAGATAATGGGGTTTGGTGTGGGAATTTAATGAGGATGGGGGGAAGGTAAGGGTGTAGGTGAGTAATATTTAATGGAAAGGTGAGGTTTGGTGGAAAATAGGAGGGGGGGGGGGAAACATGGAAGCGTGAAAACTGGATGTTGAAGATGGTGGGGGTGTTGACTGGTCGTTTGACCCTGGCTCGTTGACTAGTCAAACTGGGGTGGTTTTATTAAAGGGTTGTGTGGGCTTTGGTGGGCTTTTGGTGATGGTGGGCTGGGGTTAGTTTGGATTGGGTAGATAACAAAAAGAGTCCCTTTGGTTTGTTTATTACAAGTTTCAAAATAACAAGGACCATTCATGTAATTAACTGAAATTCAAGGGGCTAAAAATGTAAATGTTCTAAAGTTATCACAAGGGTGAAAATTGACAACTTTAATAACCCAAGGATCCAAAATGTATTTTTTTCAATATTAAATTTCCCGGGGACCATTTTTGTAAAATTTCCAAACTCCGGGGACCAAAAGTGTAAATTCTCAAAACTTTTTACCCAAGTGTTAATTTTGATAACTTTTTATTTTAAAAGGACTTGGGTTGACTTTTCTTGCAAAATAAATGCACAGGGACTAGTTTTGTTAATTTTTGAAAGTCGGGGGACTGAAACTGCCAATTTTGCAAACTTTGTACGTTTTTCATCTGTTTTTACTCGTTTTGCATCTAAAACATATAAAACACAATTTTGAAATATTTTCAGTATTTTGATGCATTTCTGAGTGTTTTTGTATGTTTTGCAGTTCAAATTAGACAAAAAATGATGAGTGTTTGAGCACTCATCAATCCCCCACACTAAACTATTGCTAGTCCCTAGCAATACTGTTTTGAAAACTTGATGGATTTTAAACTCTTTACCAAAAGCCATCAATTCTAGAGTAGCCAGGTGTAAGAACTGTGGCACACCTGATAACCGTGTGATTTTGAGCAAACCACCAGCTGTAAACGGATTTGATTAGTCTTTACCAAAAGCCGTTTGCTTCTGGACTAGCCAGCTCTTGATGGAATAGTCAACATCTTGGTGAGCTGATTACCAATTATGGATTTTTCACTGCCTTTACCACAAGCCATAATCTTGCGGGCTAGCTAACTCATTAGCTTTTGAGGATGATGGGGAGTTGAGGAACCATACAATTTTGGGCAAATTGCAAGCCGTAAACGGATTTGAGATGTCTTTACCAAGAGCCGTTTGCTCCTGGACTAGCCAATCCCTTTTGTCGGTTAGACAAGGCGGACTGATTACCACAAAAATTTTGAAGCACCAGTGAAAATTTTTTTAAATTTTTGGCTAAAACGGGGGTATTATATAGTAAAATGCGATAAAATTCGCTAGAATAGCGAAATACCCCCCCCCCCCCCCCACACTTAGCATGAATATTGTCCTCAATATTCAAAGTCCCGGCTATTATGCCGACTCTTTGAACGTAAAAGGGCAACATTACAAGCTAAGCGTGGAAAACACCATTTTGTTTTTCACTTTTGGAATCATAGCATGGGGGACTCCCCCACACTTAGGGTGAAAACCCTATAAGCATGCTACTGTCTTTGTTTACCGAGTCGCTAGCTTGACTCGACCCCGAATTCATTTGTCCTTGGGGAAGCATGATGTGGAAGAAACAATCTCAATCGGACTTTCATTCAAGATGTTTGGACAAACATTTGAAGCACGTGAAAGTTCCACACCGATGAGATATAATCCCAGCTCAAGATAATGATACATGAAAATGCCGGGGTCAAATATAGTGTCCTCATTCCTGAAGGAATGAAGAACAGGAGAAGTCACCCGATAGGTGAAGAAAGGTAGAAAGATCTTGATGACAATCAGGATGGATTCATCATCATCGGAAAGAGAATTCATGATTGGTGTATCATGAATCTCATCAGTAAAGCTTGTATGATCTAGACATAATATGGGTGGGAGGGTTGGGATTTTGATATCAATCAAATTCTCAAGGTTGAGAATATTTCCCTCCGGAAAACAAAGATTAACTTTGTCTAGATCAAAGTAAAAGTTATCATACTCCGGTGGAGAAATGATATGAGTGAGTTCATAGGAGAACTCCTCAAATGTAAATGAATCATATATGAGGAGAGAAATTTGAGAATGAGAAGTGGTAATGCCACTAATATTCTCTCCCATATGATCAAAGGTAAAGGCTTCAAACTCCAGAATAGGATCGTCAGAGAAAATGTCACTATCCTTGATGGGGATAGGAGATGAAATAGATTTCTTTTTGAAAGCCTCGATTTTAGAAATGAGGAGATCAACATTCAATAATGTTGCACGAAGTGCTTCATCCTTGATTTCGGTGTCAATCTCATCATTCTCTTCTTCTAAGCTAACTAGCTTAGAAGGTAATTCTTCCATATAAACGATGTCCTCACAAGATAACGAATTGTCATCAATAGAATCGGAGAACATCTCATCATGATTAGATGGGAAGAATAGAGGAGGAGGAATATCACACATATGGTCAAAAGTCCCCTGTGACTCTCTCGGGATTGGGACAAGGATCTCAACACTAGACTTTATTAATTCGTCCGATTCCTTATTAGGAACAATGCTAAGATGCTCATCCCCCATGATCAGAGAGTGAGTGTGAACTTCGGGTGTGATAACTGCAGGTTGAGATGGAATCTCAACTGACGGGATTTCATCTGATGAACTGAATGAATCATCATCAAGGATATCTTCATCATCACTGTCATCAGGAATGAAACGAAACTGAGAGCTGGATCTGGCTGCTTTTTCTTGTGCATATGATTCCCTAACAACTTTTTCAAAAGCATCTTTGGAATCAATTTTAGCAACCTGCTCTTCAGTCAATAACTCAGCCATGTATTTCTCATGTGAATTAAGAGTGAATGAAAATTGTGGGGGTGGGGATTTGTCAAAACCGGAAGGTTGACATTGATAATCATCATGAGGACTCCCACAATTTACACAAGAAACACTGGGCACATTATGAAGTGTTGTGGTACCCAACTCCTTAGCTTCTTTTAATAAATCTAGGATCTCTAGATAATTGTCTTGTTGGGTTTGCTGAGGAGTTGCTTGAATCATTTGGTACTGTGGAGGTGGTTCTTGAAACGAATAGTCGTAATTGTTACAAGGAAAGGGATTCCCTGTTTGACAATCTGAGCTAAAGTGAGGACCTCCACAGTACTCACAACAGTAAAACTGTTGAGTTTGGCTTGGTGTATTTTGATACGAAGCATTATTGAAGTTTGGATAGTATGATTCTTGCTCGTATGAATGTGATGGGTAATTGCAAAAATTTGAAGAGTCGTTGAATGAGTTTTGATTAGGATCATAAGCAAATGAATTACTCGACCCACAAAACAAACAACTCCTGTTTTGGATATCATTACCACATTGTACACATGCACACCAACGACATGGAAAACCGAAAAGTGGCTCACCACAACCGACACAAAGAACAAAATCTGGAGGTGGGACAAGTGGTGTGCTCTGAGAGCTAGGAATTTCCACCACTTCCGTTATGGTCTCGGGTTTTTGTTTTTGATAAATGTGAAGATTGGGCAAGTTGTTCTTTTCAGTCACTGCACTAAGCTCTGTACGTTTGCTTGACAAACTTTTAACCGTAAACCGTGAAAGGTAAGGATCAATTCTTGATGGTTTAGGAGCATTCGTGAGCTTAGATTCTTGGACAACCGTAGGTTGGACGTATTTAGCACTTCCATCGTCAGAGGGAAGTACAGGGTCCTTTGTCACCTCGGTTTCTTGATTCATTTCCCTCACCGGAGAGGGAATAGGAATCGAAGGTCCATCATGATCAACACGACATCTCGATATTTTTGACAAGGCCATAAGTTTTTCAATTTTGCTCTCAAAGGCCCATTGTTCAAAGAAATCGTCATCGAGAGATGTCATTTAGAATTATACATGAGAGGGGTATAAGAAGGTAGAATCAAACGGATAGAGGGTAAGGAAAAATATTTTTGGGTTTTTATGAAAAGATATGAACAAGGATGGATCAATATACAGTGGATGTATATCCCGATTCACCAATACGCAAAACCGTTTAGAATAGCGCGCACACCTCCCCGGCAGCGGCGCCAAAAATTGATTGATGCTAAACCGTCAACCAAAGTCAACCACGGATGTGGTCAAGATGGTCAAACAGCCTAGAGTCAATGCTCCGAGTAATATAAGGTATCACCGGGTCGTTATGTCCCGACGAGGTGTGGATGGTTATTCAAACGGGTCTGTGATCGGGTGAATTTGGATAAAAAGGGATTTGGGATTGGTTACACTAAGGATTTATACAATGAAATAGCTTAAATAAGCTATATGAATAAGACGGAAAAGCTAAAAAAAACCAGAAATGTTTAAAACTAAAAACGTGTACGTTTAGTTTTCAGTAACGTGAACGTACAAAATAAAACGCGAGTTTTGGTAAAATAAAATACTTACGAAGATGAAAATCACATTTTTACAATTCTAATAATAAATTAAACTTTTTAGAAAATTAAAATTAATTTTTACACTATTTAATTAATTATTATTAATTAAATACTATTTATTAATTACTTATTAATTATTTAAATTAAACTAAATTATAACTAATTATGAAATTACACTAAAAATATGAAAATGTAAAATAAGCTTGGAAAAATAAAATTAAAACTTAGACAAGTCTAAAATAATATAAAACTAATTTTAAAACAGAAAATATATTTTTAAGACTATTTAAATAATTATTATTAATTATTAACTAATTATTAATTAATAAAAACTAATATTAATTACTAAAAATACTAAATGAAAAGAGAAAAATATGAAAACTTTACAGAAATTATTTTACAACTATATGAACTTAAGAAAATTATAAAAACAGAAAGTGCTTAAGGAAAATAAGCACTTATGCAATAAGCTTCTTAAATAGAAGCTATCACTTTAGGAAAGTTGGCTTTTTCTGATTTTTTCTTTACAAAACTATTCAAATACTAAAAAAATGTAACTTTAACAAAGGCACTAGGCTATAAGCTCACAAATAAGCACTACAAGTGCTTATTAGCTTGATAGTTGACTTTGGTCAACTGTCAAAGCTATAAGCTTGAAATAAGCTCAGAGCTGAGAACCAGGTGATGATTTAAGTTCAAACAAGTTTAAGGAACATGTAATAAGCTAGAGAAACTAGATTGGTACCCAGAATAAGCTAATAAGCTGAATAAGCTAACCCAAAACCAAACAGCCTACACAGTTAAGGGACATGGTTTAAGGGCAATGCAGCCCTATGAAATGAGGTTCAAATCCCAATATAAGCCCAGAAATGTGAAAAGGGGCTTATTGGCTTTTCAAAAAGCCAATAAGAAACCTCTGGGATCCACTATATAAGCCATGAGAGGCAATGAAAGTGGAGATGTTGGACTGCTTATCTGTGTAGCAGGGCATGCATATGCCCTGCAGGCTACTTTGATCAGGTGTGGACACCAAAACAAAAATCATAAAAATGCAATCACTATGGGAAAACAAAGCTGAGCTATTAGATTTCAATTTGGAACAAGTTTCACTTCCAGAGAGTAAACACAAAAATCACTAAAATTACTTGAACTTTAGGAAAAGTCTGAGACTAGGCAAATTGACTTTTTGCAAAAACTTGATACCTTGACTTTTATGAGATTAGATCCTAAGTTGTTGATTGAAAATGAAGTAATAACCTATGAAATGACTGAATTTAACAACAATAACAATATTTGAACTGATTTGATGATTATTGAAACATGAAATTCATACAGTTAAGCTGAAATGAATCCTAAGATGGATTTTGACTTTTGGCCAAATAAGGCTTGGATTTCTTCGTTAAACTGAGTTATAGGATCCTTTTGTGATGTAAATCAAACAAGAACAACAACACAACCACCCTCTATTACAGTTACATCAGTAGATCCAAACACACCCTATTTTTGACTGTTTGTGAGATTTCAAAGCATAACTAAGATTAAGACCATAAATTTAACTCATAAACACATATAAAGGGGACCTAAGCTAAATTGAACAGATAAACAACATAAATAATAATTTCTATACTAAAAAGCAAAAGTTGAGAATAAGACTTACAAAGAGACAAGACTGAGAATAAAGAACCAAGGACTGAGAACAAGACCTAAAGCCTCCCACAAGGCATCTAAACCATTTCCATCCAAGTTTCACCATTCTCCTTGCATCAATCACCATACACACTGATTTTTGATTTATTTCTATTTATTTTGATTTTTTGGAATGTTTTAGTAAAACTAAATTAGAGTCCTCTAGGTGGTACAAAAGCTTCAAAAAGCTTGAAAGGGAACTGAAATGAGATAGAATAAACTGAAACAACAACAATTGACAAGATTTAAGTAAATTTGTCAAATTCACTTGAATTTGCTAATTGTGAATTTAAACTGATAATTGAAACTGAGATACTTGAACATTAAACTTTCATTAATATTAAAAAAAAAATACAAAGTGAAATTAAACTGGAATTAAAGGATTCAAGACAGAAAATTAAAGTTACACTACGAATGGCCTAAAAACTAGTGACAACCCTACTCTTCACTTTTTCTTCCTTTTTATAGTCCCTGGAATGATACTTTCTCTTTCCCACTTCTATTTATGGCCGTTGGATGAGCTCACTTAATCCCAGCCCTTCAAATCCATTTTGGCGCCAAATTGGTAAAAGGCAGATAATGGGGTTTGGTGTGGGAATTTAATGAGGAGGGGGGAAGGTAAGGGTGTAGGTGAGTAATATTTAATGGAAAGGTGAGGTTTGGTGGAAAAGAGGAGGGGGGAGGAAACATGGAAGTGTGAAAGCTGGAGGTTGAAGATGGTGGGGGTGTTGACTGGTCGTTTGACCCTGGCTCGTTGACTAGTCAAACTGGGGTGGTTTTATTAAAGGGTTGTGTGGGCTTTGGTGGGCTTTTGGTGATGGTGGGCTGGGGTTAGTTTGGGTTGGGTAAATAACAAAAAGAGTCCATTTGGTTTGTTTATTACAAGTTTCAAAATAACAAGGACCATTCATGTAATTAACTGAAATTCAAGGGGCTGAAAGTGTAAATGTTCTAAAGTTATCACAAGGGTGAAAATTGACAACTTTAATAACCCAGGGATCCAAAATGTATTTTTTCAATATTAAATTTCCCGAGGACCATTTTTGTAAAATTTCCAAACTCCGAGGACCAAAAGTGTAAATTCTCAAAACTTTTTACCCAAGTGTTATTTTTGATAACTTTTTATTTTAAAAGGACTTGGGTTGACTTTTCTTGCAAAATAAATGCACAGGGACTAGTTTTGTTAATTTTTGAAAGTCGGGGGACTGAAACTGCCAATTTTGCAAACTTTGTACGTTTTTCATCTGTTTTTACTCGTTTTGCATCTAAAACATATAAAACACAATTTTGAAATATTTTCAGTATTTTGATGCATTTCTGAGTGTTTTTGTATTCTTTGCAGTTCAAATTAGACCAAAAATGATGAGTGTTTGAGCACTCATCAGAGGTACTTGTGGCTTTTTTACTCCCATCAGAAACATCACTAATATATAATAGATGTTCTAGGTTAATTAGTGGTATTTCGGTTTGAATAATATTTAGTTCTTTGTTTTCTTAAGAGAATTTTTGCTTTAGAAGTTGGGTACATATCAAGGAACATAAAAAATAAGAGCAAAAAGTGATCAAAAGTCAAAAGTTGATTATGTATGTGGTTTTGGAGCTACCCGATAAGCCTCCATTGATGTTATGAAAAAAAAAGTCTAGAAAGAGAAAAAAGTGAAAAGTATGAAAAAAGTGAAATGAAGAAAAGTGAAAGTTGAAAGATGTATCGAATAAGAGCTTATGTAAAAATAAGTTGTTGGCGCGTGAGGTGCATGTGATAAGTGATTAGTAATCAGTCACATGAGCGACTTATATTCTTGATATTGTATGTACCCCAAATTCCTTGATGTGGACCGAATTTCTATTGCAGTGGTTCTTAAAAGAAAATGAATAACTACTTATCGTTTTAACTTAGGTATCACTATCGGACTAAAAATTATCGAAACGAGAAAATATGAAGCAATTCATTTCTCAACAAAATAAAATATTGAGATACAAAAACCTAGGAAATGGGAGTAAGAAGTTTCCACAAGTAACTGTTATGAGTAGTGTTAGCATCTAATTTGTAGATAAGCTGTGATCTCGTTTGTACGCTTAGTTTGGGGACTCGTAAAAAATCAAGGATGACGATTTTTATCCATATGGTCGCTTCTTAATAGAAGTGTTTCTACTCGTTGACCCTAATAATTATTGCAAGATAATGAAAGTTCAACAAACCGTCACAAGTGTGAAGTATGAAAAGTACAAAAATAGAATAAAGTAGAATAAAGGAAAAAATTTGGATAACGGAGCGTTTTTGGGAATAAATGATTTTGTAATCTCTTTTCAACCTCCTTGCTACTTTTCAAAGTTAGTAAAAAGAGTATCAAAATTATTTATCCCAAGAACGTGAATTGATCACATTGCGTGAGGACACGGCAATACTTTAGTCGGGGGGATTTTGGTGTGTATTAATTTACACACCTTTTCATTACCAATTATTGACCCAAAACGACTATTTGAGCTAACAAATGCCAAGAAAACACGTGTTTTTATGTTTGTGATGTGCAGGTACGGATATTACGAAAAATGAACAAAACAAAGCAACACCGAGCACGAGAGTGGAAAAGGATTCAAAAGCCGATACCGGGAAGCATTTTTCAAAGTCCGGATAAATATTTGAGCTCAATTTGTCATAATCTATCCTTGAAGAATCATCAGTTGGCAAGATTAGCCCTTGGATTAAGTTTCCTGAATTGGCAGAAATGACCCTTAAAGTTTCATAAAATACAAATGTGGTCCTTGAAATATATTACAACAACAATACTGGTCCAAGTTTAAATAACCCACAGCCCAATTCCACCACATCACAACCAAAGCCCAATCCACAAATCATATTACCCGACCCATCCAAGGGCTCTCATGAGTGGGAAATGATGAGATGATGATCAAAGGGCTCTCATAGGCTATCAACAAACACAAAGTCACACGGGCAATCCGTGAACCCTCATCTCACCTCTACTATAAAAAGGGACTAGGATTAGCTCATTAGGTGTGGAGTCTTGGAGTAGCCAAGCTCTGCCAAAATTTCATTTGATTGTATTTAGATTAGTTTTAGTTGTAATTGTTTTAATATCAATGCAATCAGTTTTTACTTAAATCAATTCTCCTTGTTTTAGTTTACTTGTTATTGTTTTAGCTTAAAACTTTCTAGCTTTCAAGTAATTTCAGCTTGTTTACATTTCATTTAAGATAGCTTTCAATTTCAGTTTATACATCATTTAGAAATTTATTTAAATCAGTTAATGATAAAAGTAGTTTTAATTGGAAATCTGTTTCATAAAAGTAAATTGTAGTAGTTTGAATTTCATAAAAAGTTCCATAGCTTTTAAAAGGATGTTTTAGGTTTCATTTGTTCATGAGAAACTCAGTCAATATTTGGTCAACTGTTTTTGTTGATTGGATTCAGAAGGTTTTTCTAGAGTAAGATTGGTGATCCAGTGGTGTTCATTTGCCTATCTAGAGATAGGCTGTGTGGGAAACCCCTCTGTTTAGCTGAGGGGAATTGGTTTGTAAGTTCCTTTGTTCCTTTTACCTTATCAATTAGCATAAATTGATTTCTGAGTATCTGTATGATTCAGCTGAGTTCTATTGTTTTAATTGAGATTTGCATTGTTATTATAGTTGTTTAGATCAGTAGTGTGTTGTTTTATGGATGATTTCTTTAATTCTTAGTGTAATCAGTAGTTTAAGGGGTGTTTGGATTGGCCATTTGCTATGTACTGTTGTTGTTGTTTTACTGTTACATCATCACTAATAGGACACATTAGAGTAATGTTAGGTTTAAATTGCATAAAAACAGTAGGTGTAGTGATTCAAAAGTCAAAGTTGCCTTATATATCTTATACAGTTAGCTGTTACTAGATTTTTGTTAGAATAATCAGTTTTTAGTTGTATTTTTATTAGTGAGAGCTTATATTAGTATCATTTTAACTTTTACATCAGATTAGTAGTAGAATTTAGTTGCCTAAATTCATATTAGTCAAAGTTTACTGTAGTTCATAAGTCAAAATCAATTGGTAATAAGTTTTTAGTCATAATTTTGTTAGCTGTCCTAGGATTCATTACTAGTTGGAATTACTATTAGTTTGCTGTTTTGAGGAGGTTAGCAGTCAGTTAAACATAATCATCAAGAAAAAGTTAGTTTAGATCTCATCTGCTTATTAGAATATTGCTTTATAGTTGCCTGATTAAGCATATTTTTCCCTGCACCATTTTGCGTCATCAGTTTTCCAGGTATCAATTAGTCTAGTAGTTAAGTAGTTATAACAGGTCTTGTGGTAGTTTTAGTATCTCAAAATGGTAGTCTTACTTTTGCTCCCATATTACTTTAGTTTAGAGCTTATTTGTACTGCTTATTCAGACCTGCTTATTAGTAGTTTAGACCTGATTTCTGTTTTGAGCTTATAGGCTGCTAGAGCTTAATTGAGCTTTTGCTTGATATATTTTGATAGTTCTGAGTTTGTTTAGTTGTGTTTTAATGATACCTTTCTATTTTGAGTTTCTGGCTTACCTGAGTGCTTATTGCTTTTTCATTAGCTAGTTAGATTCCTTATTTGCTTGTTTCTATAGCTTCTGTGTTTTCATTGGTTATTTCTGAGCTTAATTTGAGTTCATAGTAGCATTAAACAGTTGTGGTATCAATTTGGTTAAGTTTTGTGGCAAGTGCTTATAAATAAGCACTTGCCATAAGCTGTTTTGGTACTTATAAACTCTTCTGCTAATATTTTCTTTTCCAAAATTTTTCTGCAAGCTTTCTATAATATTTTAGAATTTCTGTAAATTTTTCATATTTTTCTGAGTTCATTTATTATTTTTCTTAATTTCTCTTAGTTAAAAATCAATTTTAAATCAATTTAAATAATAAAAATCAAATAAAAAATCAGAAAAAGCTTTGAAAAATACAAAAATATTTTTAAAAATTCTTTTATAATATTTTAGAATTTTTAGAATTTAATTTTCATTTTTCCAAATTTGTTTTTCTATTTTTCTTTATTTTTAATTCATTTTTAATTCAATAAATAGAAAATAAATTCTAGAAAATAAATAAATTCTCAAAAAAATATTTTTCTTTTTCTTAAAATTCTTTCTAATAGTTTAAGATTTTTAGAAAATATTTTCAAGTTCGTAGGATCATTTTTCAATAAACGTTACGTTTTAAATAACGCGTGTGCATTTCCGTTTTTACGTTTTTAACCTTTGTACATATATAGCTTGTATATTCTGCTTATTTCATTTTTACTTTTCATAATTTGAATTCCAAAATTATATTTTTCACTTTACCACTTTTCACGACTCGATTTCGCGATTCGATTATTCACGACTCCATTCTACCTTCGTTGGGAAAACGACCTGGGAAATACTTTCACGAGTATTTCTTCGGAATAATTATATACTGCGAAAAGACTTTATCAAAGATCTATGTTGAAAGGGTGATTCAGGAAATTCAATGTGCAACTGCGAATGATTGTCTTAATCCTTTCTATGTTTCTGTTAGCTAACTCTACATCATAACCAATTCCTAAGGCCATCGGGGGTTTCTCTATTAAGGGTGCAAAAGTAGTGGACACAAAACTTCTATCGGTACCAGTATCAAATAGTATGGAAGCATAACGATTATTGAGAAGGAACGTACCAGTAATGACGTTCGGGTCTTCTCCTCTTTCGTTTCCAGGTGCATACACTCTCCCATGAGCAGCTCCTGCTTTCACATGTTGGTCCTCATTGACATGACGTCCACAGTTTCCTCCAGCTCCACGGTTTCCATGATTGTACCCATTACCACCCGATCCTTGATTTCCTCGGTTCCACGATTCCCTACACTCATTCCTATAGTGTCCCTTCTTCCCACATCCAAAACAAGTAACATTCGCCTTACTCATAGCTTCAGGAGTAGCTTGAACCATAGCAAGTGGTCGAGCTCTACAGTCCTTAGCTATATGCCCCATCCTCGAGCAATTCTTGCACACCATATTACATCGTCCAGAATGATTCTTGTAGCAACGACCACACTTGGGTGCATCACCATTTTGGTTCTTCTTATTTCCATCCCCAATAGCATAAGCCTTAGAAACATCTTGTCGCTTGTTTCGGTGATCATTACCCTTAGAGTGATGGTCTCTCTTTCTTTTCCCTTTCTTATCCTTATCAGCTCCTTCCAATTCCAACGAATCCATTAATTGTTGAGCGATTGTGATGGCCTCATGAACATTAGCAGGCCTAGCGGCAATCACATCGTTCCTTGTAGCCACAGGCAACCCATCGGTATACCGCTCAATCCTTTGAGTCTCAGTCTTAAATCTGGGCAAAGCAAGGCTAACTCTCGGTAACGACGATTGTAAGTTGCCATGTCGGTACCCTTCACTTTGTGATTCCAGAACTCAATCTCCAGCTTCTTAACCTCATTCCTTGGGCATTAAGTCTGAATCAGTAAAGACTTAAATTGCTCCCAAGTCATGGCATAGGCCACATCACTCCCAACCGAGTTTCGGTAATTGTTCCACCAAGTTAATGCTTCATCCTTAAAAGTAAAAGAAGCAAACTTTACCTTTGCATTCTCTGTACAGTTGCTGACATTGAACACTGACTCAGTTTTCTCTATCCACCTGACCAAGTAGACCACTCCTTCAGTTCCACCAAACTCAATGGGTCCACAAATTCGGAACTCCTTGTAATTATATCAATTAGTACGAATAGGTGGAAAAGTTCCAGCAGAGTTGTTGGAATGATTCGACTCAGCTAGTAGCTCAGCAACTCGTTGCTCCGCAAGTTGATTGATCATCGCTTGATCCACAGTAGGTGCATTCGGTGGAACATGATCATTCTCCCAGGACATCAGCATTTTGATTCCTGTTGTTGCGATTGGTGGTGTCCAGGTTGTTAGGAGTAAGGGTTTCAACATTTCGAGTAGGACGACATCCTCGGCGACCAGGGGTAGTTGCTGCAGGACCAATTCGGGTAGCTCTAACAGGGTTTCGTCGTAGGGCCATTGATCAACATAATACCAACATGATATCAACCACGCAATTTGAAACACAATTCTCCATGTACGCCAAAAACCATAGAATATCATACGAAATCACCATCATCCATACAAGTAGCGATCGATACATCGTTCCAACATACCAAAAGACATAATAATTGCTAATCGTTCCATACGAGCCGACATACAATCTGAACAACATGACTTAAGAGATATAATAACTGGCTCTCCTAACCAAGTACTCCTTGGCTTAGGTAGCAACATAACAACATAAATCCAAATTGATCTAGCCACGATGCTGGCGTAGACTCCTCAACTCTGATCTCAAACTATCCAAATCTCTCCATAACGATCCGTAAACCAGGTGCCAAAACCAAGCCTCCAATCCAAGCATCCAAGGTAATTACTTAATTACCTGAGTAAACACGCTAAAAGTCAGCTTTCGCTGGTGAGATCATAGGTTTAAATTCATAACTAAATCAAGTGGACATATATGCAAAACTCTTGCTAGCTAGACTAGGCCTCAATCATCCAACCAAAACTAACCAACCCTATAGGTGCATGCTATAGCCCAAATAGATCAAATCAATAGCTTACCTAGTTCTTGACTAGGCCTCGCTCCATAACCAATTCAATAGCTTACCTAGTTCGGGACTAGGCCTCGCTCAACAACCAATCAATAGCTTACCTAGTTCGGGACTAGGCCTCGCTCTATAACCAAATCAATAGCTCACCTAGTTCGGGACTAAACCTCGCTCTATAACCTACCTAGTTCTATAAGCGTAGCAAGTTTTAAATAAACAAAGCGATAATAGTCCATGTAAAACAATTTGCACGTTTCTCACCCCAAGTATTGAAAACAAAGTTCAAGAGTAAAAGTGGGGCTATGACTCATCTCAAGTCCAGATATCAGCAAGATGAAAACGATAGAATCAAGAGTATAGCACTCAAAAGAAAACAACTACGGACTTGGCACTTCCTAACAATATAAACTCGTTTAAGGATTATTTCCTCAAAATCAAATATTCCCAATCCCGAACGTATTCCTTTTTACTTTCCAAAAATCTATTTCTCGTATTAGTTTGGCGTTTGGTATCCGTGCGGGTGGGAGGTCGACACAACTCAAATCAAGAAATGCCAACGAAAAAGAATAATAAAACAATCTACAGGTCTAATATTAGCCCAATATATTATTTAAATAAATCATCGAAGTTTATCAAATCCGTCCATTTAATAATCCCCCATATTTATTTACATAATATGTCACTCCAAGATTATACCAAAAAACTAAGTCACATAGCACGTAGAGTAATATATGGTAAGTATCAAGGTTTAAGAAATTCCCTAGATATATCGTCAAGCTTACCAAATTCGTCAATTTGGCAAACCTCGCGAGATATTTAGTAATTCATTATTCATGTACACTTACCACAACCTATGGGCGTCGTAGGATACAATGCCCATTAATATACTCATTTTATATAACTAAATAGATCATATTTAATCCGTCGATCAAATAAGTTACGTAGTTATAGAAAATGGATGTATTAACGTCACATATTCGTGACAAGCACAAAAAGTCATAAAATGAATAGTATGGCCCACTTGGACTCAAGTGACCACGATCCCATATAACTCATAAGTTTCTCATTTTATTTTCCAAAACATTTCATTTCGTATAATTATCCAACGTTATAATTATATCGGCATTTTTAATTGTTTTGATCATAAAAGCGTTCCCGCCATTTATTACACTATTAATATAGTATAATATATATCATTACATTATTATAATATACTCGTTATCGTTTTATTTTTAATATACGCACTTATACAAATATATATACGTTTCACATTTATATATTTATATAAATGTTTATATTATTAATAATATTATTACGAGTTTTTATTATTAATTTTGATTACTTTTATCGAGTTATAAAAGATGGCCACATGTCCGAGTCATCACCCTCGGCTCATTGTCCAAGTCCAAATGTCAAGGCGTTTTGCTAAAATCAACCGTTGACTAGAAAGTCAACGTGACTTCGACACGCGTAACCAAAAATCCAAATGTAATAACAACCAATCTCAACCACGTAATCCATCTCCGTCAATCAATTCCCATATCACGTGCTACAACAATAGGGCCCGACTACGGCACCCGACTAACCTATCTTCGTCATGCTAATTTGACCGTCTAACAATCGGTCCCCATTACTACTTGCCGTCAACACAACCTCTGCAAAATAAATATCCGAAACCAATACCGAGACCATGAGAGTCTCGGCCTCCTTTTCACTCCATAGTCCACAAAAAACAAAACAACAACAACAATGTCAACAATAACCATAACAACAATAGTAATAAACAACAACAATAATAAACAACCAATCATAACAGGAATGACAACAAGAAGAACATCAATGACCCATTATGAACCGAAGGACCCACTTGGGTCTCGGCTAAGCTTCACGAGCCACAAGGTTCAACCCCGAGACCACGAGGCCACGGGTATGCTCGACCGAGCATCAACCCAAACCAAACGGACTCCTAGGGTCACGGTACCACAAACAACAATAATATATCCATATTTCACAACCAAAATAGTTCAAGACGTGGTGATATATCACCAAACACCCTCGCTAATCAACACCACGAGACCAAAAATCATCAAGAAAACCACATAAGCTCACAAAATTTACAAGCCAAGAGCCTAAGCTCTCGGTTTCATCTCGACACCCACCAAAAATCATAAGACCCGGATACCAAACTTGTTTCAAATCACGTTTTATATATAACCCACATGTTTATTTCGTTATTCATCAAAAACTCGCCCAAGACTTGAACCCCGTGACTCACATGTCATGATTTTAATAAAAATACGAGTCACCAACAATTTTGACACGTCTTACCTTCACTATCAACAAAAAGGGTTAGGAAAAATCTTCAAAAATCATTAAAACTAGCGTGTGGACAAGTGGATGTAATAGATCTAGTGATGGGGAATATTTTTGAGGTGGGTTTGATTGGTGGTAGGCGGCGGTGTCGTGGTGGTGGCCGGCCAAGGTGTGATGGCTAGGGTTTTGCTATTAAGAAGATGATGAAGATGAGATGGGGGAGAGAGAGAGGATAGTATTTGTTTGTGTTTGTATTGGTGTGTGAGTAAGACCAGGAAACCACAAGGACGATTTGTAATATGCTCTTTTATTTTTATTATTATATTTTTTTCCTTTCTTTTAACAATAATAATAATATTAATAGTATAGGGTAAGGTGGCTAGTTATAAAACGCAAGGCCAAACCCGTAAACTTTTCAAAGTATTTCAACATTCTCAAACCGAGCTCATTCCTAAATATTCAAAATTCCCTAATACGTTCAATAAATATATAAACCAAATCATACGTTCAAAACATTTAAATTTGTTAGGTTTTCCTAGTGCCGGAGTCAACGTAGTGCCTACTATACGTTTCAACAATAAATCACCACAGATATTCCAAACCAAATCAATAATTAAAAATTTAAATTCCATAAATACTACGAAATTCAAAACCACGGTTCAACGTTTACAAAATCAACGCAAATAAACTTCAAAATATTCAAAAATCATTAGATTTATAGTAATGCGGGTTTTTAAATAACTCCCTAATTTGCCAGTTGTCACAACAAGTAATCTTCGATCCTCATCTTCCAGAAACCAAAATCCCGACCTTCAAAATATTTGATCTTAACTCTAGCATCTTCTGCCATTGTTGATTACGAAGCATGAGCTTTGATACCACTTTTTTTAGGAATAACCGATGCTTAACACCACAAAAAAGTAGACAAAGTTAGACAGAGACTCCAAAAGCATTCCAGAACGGAAAAGTAAGAAGACAAATGCGTAAACACATTACACACAAACTTATAGTGGTTCCCATGATTTATGCAATTGTGGTCAGTCTACTTTTGAGCTAGAATATTATTATCTTTAGTGCTTGATAGCGATCTAATTATACATATTTATTCCCTCGATTATATATATTATATATCTCTTATATTATAAATATTATTATGTTATTTGTGTAGATTTGGCACTAATCTGGTTGCAGGATTGATCGAGAGAAGAAACTAGGAATGTTGCTTAAAGGGATGTTAAAGTAACAATAATAGTTAAAGGAAGGACTTGGAATGAAAATACGTTACTAAAGACCCAAGTACGCCGGTTTTAGGACTGTGTGCAGCGTAATTGCTTGGCGGGTAAAAGAGTTTGATTCTACATGAAGTACGATGTACTTTCTATGAAGTACGACGCACTTATCTTATCAGTTACAAAAGCATAGTTATTACTTGCATTCATTGAGAGGCCGATCATTTGCCTTCATTAACCATGCACTGGACTTAAACTAGGTCAAGTGAACCTATATAAAGGGAAGTACGAAGTCAGGAAGAAGGGGGCAACAAGAAGAGAAAGAATACTAGAATTATTCCAAGGTTACTAAGTGGTATTGGTGAACTCATACCATAATCACCATATCAAGGGTGTACTTGTGATCCAAGTGCTGTGACAGAGTCTAGGAGAGGAGTTGACTAGAGTTTTCTCTGTGGAAACTATTTGGTCATTCGTTGTAATCATTTGGTACAATTCTAAGTTTAATATAATTTGCATTATGAAGTTTATGAAATCTATGTTGAATGATATGTATTTTGTTACTGAGATAATGGAGTAGTCGATTTATGTTTATTTGGGTGATGTAGTTATATGATTGTTTACATTTACATGATTGCTTGCTATTGATACTATTTATAAGTTTAATTGATGAGATGATGTTTGGATCATTTTTAAGTGTTTTATGTATCTCTATTATAGAAGTAGGTCGAAAGGGTCTATTGCTTTGATATTATTTCAAGTTGTTTGTCTATGGCAACTTGGTGTTTGCCTTGTAGAAATTGGCCAAACATCTATCAACCTAACCATAATCTTGTTTAATGCCTTATCTCATGTCTAACAAACTTGATTAGGAAATTGGCTTGTTTATACTTCTGTTATGAACCTATCTTAATACATTTGATATATTGAGAATTATAGGTCGAAAGGGACTCTTAATATGTTGGATAGTTATATGTAGGAATGATCACCAGTCATCTCTCGCATATATACCTTGTTCAGAATTGCTTGCTGATCTTATATATGTTTACTCTCATGTTTCTCAGCCTAAATAAACATACCTTTAAATCATATTGTTACACAATCTAATCAACCAAATTACTAGTCTTTTGATAAGTGACAATCTCTAGACTATTACTTTTAAACAACTGTTAACTTGGATTTTCAAAAATCTCTTGGGTTGACCTACTCTTACCTAAAAACCTTTACTATAAACGGGGGTTATACTTTACTCGTGTGTTTTGTGTATTAAGAAATCGGTAAAACTAGTATTATAAATTTAAAGCTTTCGAAACACAACAAAGTTTTTGGCGCCGCTGCCGAGGATTGGTATTGATAAAATCAAGTTGCATAAGTGTTTTGAAACCTTTTTACAATCATAGCTGTACAGTTTTCTGGCAAACTGAATCAAAATTTGTTTATTGAGGCTGAGTGTACGCCGCACTTTCAACCTTGTGCGCTGTATTCTCTGGAAAATTTCAAACTATGCCGTTTTTCTCGTCGAAACTGCCGTACCTTCTGGAAAATTACAAAATGTTTTCTGAGACAAAAACAAACAAACAAAAAAACTTTTTAATACGTAAGTTCAAGGCTGAAAACACGAGAATTACTTTTTATATGCTTTTGGTATTTTGATTAATGCATTTGTTTATATGTTATGATTCATTGAAAATATAAAATATTTGCTTATTTGGTTAACTATATATTTTCTTGCTTTTAATTGTTTATGCATAATAATTATATGGATTATTTGCTTGAATGGAATTCTAAGATATTGTAAAGATAATAAAAAATTTGAGACTGAAAACAGGGGAAGTACGCCGCACTTGTTCTCAAGTACGTCGGTCTTTCTTGGAAACTTTCGAAATAATGCTAAGACTAAACAAGAAGTACACCGTACTTGTTGTCAAGTAAGTCGCACTTTTATGGCAAAAACTTCACAGAAGACTAATACCTTATTCGTTATGATTAAACCGATCCGTCTTTTGATTTTTGAATATTTACTGATGCTATTGGAGTGCAAAATATCGTTTACTTTTATTTGTACTAACATAATAATGATTTATTCGATGTCATGTTGTCAAATATTAGAAATGGACCCAAAATCAAGTATTGGACGAATGTGTCTCGATAATGGAAATGCTCTTACTGAAAAGGACCCAGTGGAAAGTGAAGGAAACTAAAATGAAGAAGACACATGGGATACAACTGATAGTGGAAAGAAAAAGGAGGTGAAAGCCTTCACTTTCTTTAGGATGGAAAAAGAAGATGGTACCTGGGATAGGTACATGACACCTTGTTATGTGGAAGGTTTGAATGCTTTGATGGGGTGATTGATTTGGATTGTGATAAAAACTTTGTTTCTCAAGAAGTAGTGATTGAAAAAAAATGGAAGTACACTAAGTTAGAAAATGGTGGCAAAAAGCTTGATAAGAAGTTGTTAGTGAATCTAGAAGGAGAAATTTATGTGGTTGAATTCTATGTGAATCCAGAGGAGGATGATGTTGAACATACTGTAATACTAGGTAGGGATTTTCTTAGGCAAGCTAAAGCCATTGTGAACCTTCAACTTGGAATAATAACCCTTTGGCCCGAACCACCTGTGTATGATTCGGAGGATGAAGAGCTAGATGCTTTGTTAGCAAATTTCGCGGTTGAAGAACTTCCACCAATCTCACCAAACCCCAATGATTTCCCAAACTATGTATGCAACTTGGGAAAAAGTGCTAGAAACAAAAACAAACAACAAAAAACCTACAAAATGACCTATGGTGATGAAGGAGCATAATTAACCGTGAACTGTGCAAAAACACAAGAAGAAATGACTAGAGAGGAGTTTGAAAAAGATGTGTTGGAGAGAGTGATAATACTCAATGAAAAAAGACCCATTATTGAAACCTTGAAAAACTTGGACAAACACAAGATGTTGATGGATAGTGTGCTCATAGATAGACTTAAACTTGATGGTGAGATAACTAGTGAAGAGTGATGCGTGGGAATCGCAACAGGCTTTACCTCTCGAGGGATCTCGAGAAGCTTACAACCCCCACCAGGCAGTGTACCTGATCGTTGTAGTATAGTATAGTGACAAGTACCGGGGGATTGATCGTTCAGCTTAGGAATAGTGTCGCTAGGATTAGAAAGCCTAAATACTAGTTCTAAAGGTGAGGGAGGATTCTTTTTGTGTTTTTATATTTTTTGGAAAGCAAGTAAAAATCTCGGTTTTTTGGAAGAGTGGGCGGAATTAGTTGCTATTCAACTAACCCAATACTAAGATGCAATCAAAATAAAATACTAGAAAATGAAAATAAACTAATTTATACTAAGGTTGTGAGTAGTAATTAGAGAAAATGTGTTTACTTAGATTTCATTACTCCCTAGATATCTTTTACACGTTAATTACTTGTTATAATTGCATGGATGACGGATTGTATTCCTTAATACCATTCATGGGGTGGCACACATAACTCCCCAAGTCTATGAGCTCTTATCTCCTCCTACACCATGCCCAGCACAACTATAGGGATTGTAAACAGTGGCTCATGCATTAAATACAACCAATAAAGACCTAGTGCGCGTTGGTTCATGTTTCTTAAGACGTTCAAGCATGTTACCAATTGGAGATCTGCAAGTTTTCTTAAGCCTAACATATAAATCATTCATCCACAACAAGAATAAACAAGTAATCAACACATAATCAATATCTAGGTTTCATTAGATCTAAGCAAACACAAAGGAGATCTAGCCTAGCATGATAGAATTAAGACAAGAACATGATATAGACAACCAACACATAGACATATTGATTGAATTAGAAGAACACTTATCTTGATTAATCATGCAAGGTATCAAGGGGTTGGAACCCTTGAAAAACCTGTAAAGTTACACCAAAATCGTACTTAGGGTTTCTCCCAAAACTTCTCTCTTAAATGTGAAAAATTAGAAAACTATATATAGAAAAATAGGTTTGACGGCGTCAAGAGTAATCTTGTGACGCCGTCACCTCGCCGCCAAAACTCTCCTCGGACTGCCTAGATCTACTTCTGACGCCGTCAAGAGTTAGACACTTCCAGGCCGTCATGACTCTTTTACTCTTGACGCCCTTCTCACGTGACGCCGTCAAATCTTCTCTGGATCGTCATGGATTTTCATGAAATTTGCTCTTGACGCCGTCAAGTTTTTGCTCTTGACGCCGTCACCTACTGTTCCCAGCATGGAAAATTAAGACTTTGGCGTTTTCTTCACTTTTATGCTCCAAAAACGTCCGAATTGCTTCCTTTTCCAGATTTCACTCCCAAAGTACCTAAAATCACAAAAGGAACGATTTAGGGCAATATTTGATCAAATAAATTCGAATTCGGGCTTAAATGACCCCCTAAAAACGGATCATTTTTCGCCTCATCATATACCCTTACACTTGAGATTTGCTTGTCCTCAAGCAAATGCGCTTTTATTCTACTCAAAAGACAAGTTAGGGGTCATTTAACACTAATATAAAAGTAATTACAACAAATAATCGTTCCACTAAAGACCAATAGACAAGCATGAAAGTCATATACAAGCACCTCACAAATAGTGTTTAGATACTCACATCTCTCGGGTGTAATAAAGTATAAATTACAATATGGAAACGGAAGATATCTCTCACTACCTGTCATAGCAAAATAGATTACCATAGGCTTGGGAAAGGATCAAACCTCCACCACATGGCGTAAGCACCTAGGATAAACTATCAAAGAGGTCTTTTAAAGGGTTGTAACGTTAGGTGTAGGGATATGAAATACACGGTTTTGTTGGATAAAGGAAGTTTTACTGGTGGCGAGTTAACAATCTTGGTTAATTACATGTACAATATGGCGTTGCTAAGCCAAGACTAGACTCGACTTAAGCTAATAAATGAAAAATAACAAAAATATAAAATGAACATAGAATAAAAAGGGATGGTAGTCCGTATGTTTTTTTTTTTTTTTTTTTTTTTTTTTTTCTCTTTTTCCTTTTTTTTTATTTTTTTCTTTTTCTTGATTTTTCGTTTTTTTTTTTTTTTTTTTTTTTTTTTTTTTTTTTTTTTTGCATACACTCTTACCCTACCATCCAAAATAATACATCATAGAGAATGAACGTTCCCCTTACACTTGAATCTTTACATACTTTACATTTAAACTAATCTAATGACTCGAATTAAGAAAATCAAAACACTTGGAGCACTTTTAAGATTAACGTACATATGGGGGGTAATAAGTGATGTTCTTCCCCATTACTCCATAAAATAAGTACTAACCCATGAGTCCCAATCGTCCCAAAACAATATGTACAAGGATATGACTCGGCTTAGTAACCATGTAATCAATTAAAAAGTTAACTTAGGGTTTAACAAATAACAATAATGCACTAAAAATGAGCGCATACACGAAAGGCTAAGGTGATTTGGTTGTACATTTAAGTGGGGTGTAACAAATTCTTCCTTTAAGTAAAATGCTTAAAGTTAGAAACGAAAAGATAGGCTCGGATGGGTGTACTAGGGGTTTCGTGTACTAAAAATGAGTACAACGCTAAGGGTGTGGGAAAAATTAGTTGACTTAACTAGCCAAGTAATATGACTTAAATGGTCAAGTAATTATGATACGGGTTTAACACAAGGGTGATCCTATTGCCTCTTATCATGTAGTAAATCCTACTACACGAATGTAGTCTCACTAGCGGTCTCAGAATGCATCACTAACGCAAGTTCTAGAATCTAAATGCTACCGGTACACTCATAAGCACTAATAATGAATGCTTTTCCTATCAAATCTAAAGGCGAACCTCACATATTTGGGTGGAAAATTTTTCTGAATATACGGTTATGTGCTAGTCATACAATCTCCTATCCATGAGACGCTTGCTATGGCTAAAGTTTCACTCCTAAATGTTGTAAAAAAATTTAAATTTGGCGCTAAAATTGCACTAACAAGTATTTCTCATAGTTTTATTACACATCTACCATTAAACAAAACAAACTCAAGCGAAAGTGCATATGTAAAGTATCATCTTTTTACCCTCCCCTTACACTTAAGATGAACATTGTCCCCAATGTTCAAGTAAAGAATGTAAAAGTGAAAAAGTAAAGAGAATGAAATCAAATACTCCCCTGATTCGCTCGGTATGGATAATAGGATGGCCAGGTTAAATCTTCCTCCAAGAAAATGAACAATCAAAGCTTCCCTTCCAGAATATAAATCATCTTCTTGTCATACATAACCTGTAAAACCTGACAAAATAGACAAGACAACCTCGCGTAAAATCGGCGGCATCCTATATAAGTTTCTAAATCTTAGAAAACAAGATAAGATATAATGCTTGTGGAATGAAGTTTGAAGATCTCCTGGAGATTATAAAACTTAATAATTCACAAAAACCATAAGACTCCGTTAGAAAAACAAAACCGGTAAAATTTCCAGATTTTAACTCCTGACGCCGTCAAGAGTAAAACTCTGACGCCGTCAGAATGGACCTGCAGAAATTCTTATGTTAAGTTTCCGGAAAATTTCTGGAAAAACTTGGTCCTACTTCCTGGAAAATCCTGCAAAACTTCATTATGACTCAATACAAGCATTTGACTCTAACAAATATGAATATACATGCTCATTTATTATTGTGGAGAATCATGATCGGTTTGTTTCTTAAAAACATATTTGGGGTTTCCCCTTACACTTATCTTTTGCAAAAATACTTCTAGGTGGAGTTAAGACTAGGCCAAAACAACAAAGTAAAGTATTTCCACATTTTAGTTTAGAAACATGATCAACCAACAATAAAAATAACGCATGCATACGGAAGCAAATAAAATAAAACAAACAATCAAACAAATAAAACAAATAAAAAGGGCTTGGGTTGCCTCCCAAGAAGCGCTTGTTTTTGTTCGAGTCACGAGCCTGACTCTACCCTTATTTAACGGAAATAAGGGATGTTTTCCCTACACTTAGGATTAAGTGCGGGTGAAAGTAGTGATACACACCCTTAGGGTGAAAATATGCCATATGAGGTAAGAGTGGTGGATGAATTATATGCTCAAAGGGGTGTGCTCCTATCATCATAACCTTAACAAATTCAATCGGGTTAATGGGTGGATTAAGATTTTCTCCTAGAAAGGGATCATTTTCTATCATCTTTAAGAGACTACTAGTTGGGGATCCATCTTGACCTAATAAACCCGGTTTAAACCCATAATGTTTCTTGTGATCAATCATAAATGGGTGATGTAAGCATGTAAGGCCATTTTCCACTCCTATATTGGCTTCCTCTCTACAAGCCTTAGAGTCCATTACCTTTATCCTAAGACTACCCGGAATACATGGGTTGATGGGTGGGTCGGCTCCTCTTTTGTCTCCTAGATGTATATCTAAGGATGGAGAGTTGTGTGAAGATCGAGGTTCCGGTTCATCAACACTAGGTAATTCCCTAAAACTAAGAGTAAGGTTATCACTACAAGTATTCAAACCTATATCCTCTAGTGGTGTTTGGTACAAGGGTTCTACCTCTATTGGGGCTCCTATAGTCTCTTCTACTTCTTCCGGGTAAGTCACGGGTGGTGTGTATTCCTCAAGTAATGGTAGGACTTGTGGGGTACTTATTGGGCTTGGGTTTTCTACTATCTCTTCCATCACATCAATATCACCTATGTGTTCAGCTTGTATTGTGGTGAAATCATACCACCCCGTATGCCCAGTTATCTCATCTATAGTTTTATCCCCAAACAGTCTTCTTGCTTGTTCCCTTAAACTTGCTATCAATTGATCCGTAACAACGTTTGTTGGGTTGTCCATTTTTTTGGCAAGTATGGCACAATTCTCTATGGTTTCCCATGCTTCATCAGCACTTAATCCCCAAAGGTCCCCATGTGCGGTATGGTCAATGTCCATTTTGGTATAGTGGTCGACACGATGGTAAAATATTTTAATTTGGGACCACAGATCAAAATTATGATGAGGGACTTTTCGGAGTAAATATTTAAAACGAGCCCATGCATCATAGATAGGTTCATCCTCATGTTGTTTAAACATCAAGATGTCATTTGGAGTGGGTGAATTTCGTGGTTTGTAGTATGGTGGATTCGCGTTCTCCATAATGGCTAACGGAATAGTCAATGGAAAGGTTTTTACGAACAAAGACACAAAGAAAAGATAGACTAAAGAGAACCTAAAAATAAAAATAAAATCTTACTAGAAAGGAATCTAGCAAGTAGACCTAATAAAAAGAAATTCTAACCTAGACAATAACTATTCCACGGGCTGCGGCGCCAAAAACTTGATGCGTGGGAATCGCAACAGGCTTGACCTCTCGAGGGATCTCGAGAAGCTTACAACCCCCACCAGGCAGTGTACCTGATCGTTGTAGTATAGTATAGTGACAAGTACCGGGGGATTGATCGTTCAGCTTAGGAATAGTGTCGCTAGGATTAGAAAGCCTAAATACTAGTTCTAAAGGCGAGGGAGGATTCTTTTTGTGTTTTTATATTTTTTGGAAAGCAAGTAAAAATCTCAGTTTTTTGGAAGAGTGGGCGGAATTAGTTGCTATTCAACTAACCCAATACTAAGATGCAATCAAAATAAAATACTAGAAAATGAAAATAAACTAATTTATACTAAGGTTGTGAGCAGTAATTGGAGAAAATGTGTTTACTTAGATTTCATTACTCCCTAGATATCTTTTACACGTTAATTACTTGTTATAATTGCATGGATGATGGATTGTATTCCTTAATACCATTCATGGGGTGGCACACATAACTCCCCAATTCTATGAGCTCTTATCTCCTCCTACACCATGCCCATCACAACTATAGGGATTGTAAACAGTGGCTCATGCATTAAATACAACCAATAAAGACCTAGTGTGCGTTGGTTCATGTTTCTTAAGACGTTCAAGCATGTTACCAATTGGAGATCTGCCAGTTTTCTTAAGCCTAACATATAAATCATTCATCCACAACAAGAATAAACAAGTAATCAACACATAATCAATATCTAGGTTTCATTAGATCTAAGTAAACACAAAGGAGATCTAGCCTAGCATGATAGAATTAAGACAAGAACATGATATAGACAACCAACACATAGACATATTGATTGAATTAGAAGAACACTTATCTTGATTAATCATGCAAGGTATCAAGGGGTTGGAACCCTTGAAAAACCTGTAAAGTTACACCAAAATCGTACTTAGGGTTTCTCCCAAAACTTCTCTCTTAAATGTGAAAAATTAGAAAACTATATATAGAAAAATAGGTTTGATGGCGTCAAGAGTAATCTTGTGACGCCGTCACCTCGCCGCCAAAACTCTCCTCGGACTGCCTAGATCTACTTCTGACGCCGTCAAGAGTTAGACACTTCCAGGCCGTCATGACTCTTTTACTCTTGACGCCCTTCTCACGTGACGCCGTCAAATCTTCTCTAGATCGTCATGGATTTTCATGAAATTTGCTCTTGACGCCGTCAAGGTTTTGCTCTTGACGCCGTCACCTACTGTTCCCAGCATGGAAAATTAAGACTTTGGCGTTTTCTTCACTTTTATGCTCCAAAAACGTCCGAATTGCTTCCTTTTCCAGATTTCACTCCCAAAGTACCTAAAATCACAAAAGGAACAATTTAGGGCAATATTTGATCAAATAAATTCGAATTCGGGCTTAAATGACCCCCTAAAAACGGATCATTTTTCGCCTCATCAAAGAGGAACATGAATTAGCTAAGGAAGTGGTTAAGGAGCATAAAGTTGTGAAGAAGGAGGAGATCCAGGTTGTTTCATTCTACCTATTCGTTTGGAGGGGAAGCTTACTTACAATGCTTTAGTAGACATCGGATCCAACATAAACATGATGCCATACTGCATTTATGAACTTTTGGAAAGAGGAAAAGCAAGTCCTAAGATTGATAAAGTCAAGTTACTAGACCACTCTAGTGCGGAAACAATGGGATGTTTTCTCAATGTTCTTTGCCAAATTGGTACTAATATCATTCTTGCCAATTTTCTACTTTTTGATGTACCACTTGATAGAGATGTACCATTGGTTGTTGGAAGAAGTTTCATGTACACTCTTGGAACTATCATGGATATGAGGCATAGTAGGATAAGTGTATTTGGGGGGTACTACAAGATCGTATCTATGAGAAAGAAGGAAGAAAAAAGTGAAAGTGATGAGGATGAAGATGAATATTCTCCAAAGAGAGATGAGAATGGGAACCCTTTTTATGGACCAAAATATCCAAGTTATTTAGAATTTGAAGATGCTTTGGATCGTGCTCTTAGTGAGCAAGACTACCTAAATCTGTTTCGTGATTTATGTGTTTGGAAAAAGTTGTTAGGATTTCTTGGTGCATTACCCGTATTATTGACCCATACTGATTGGACACCTAATTACTCTGGAGGTAACACAAAAATTAAAGGACATAGGAAGTGGCACGTTAATGTGAGAATTGTGGACCCGTTTGGAAATGCATTTGAAAGAGGGTATGAAACAAAGAAAACTGGAAGGAATGTCTCGGGGGAGTACAAACTGAGTGACATCATGTCACCTAGATATTTCCGGGCTTGAAAAACACTAGATGATGGATAGGAGTAGCAACATACGCTCCTAAGTTTGTTTTATTTCTTTTTATTTTATTTCTATGTTATTTTTCATGATTTGAATAAAACTTACCAAAACATTGTAATTCTGGAAAGTTAAGGATTGTTTTGATGAATGAATGAATATTATGAAGTTTGATTATATGTGGATTGACCGATTTTACATTTGCATGGTAGTTAAAACTGTTAACTGTTGGAAAAATCACAGGAAGTACGTCGTAATTGATGTCAAGTACGCCGCACTTCTGAGTGGGACTATATATATCTGAAAAATCTTTCATTATCCACAAATTTTATAACAGACATACTTGTGAACCGCCGCACATTACTCGATCAAAAATTCCAAAAATCTTTGAAGATAATAAAAATCCAATCCACATTATCATGTCTTCGGTATGCTTGTTCATTTTCATTTAGTTTTCTTGCAATTTCAATTTTTAGATTATTCGGGTTAGATATTTCGTATAATTTTTTAATGTTTTTAGTTTTGATAATTTTGTTAGTTATTTAGATATTAAGACTATTAGAACTATCTTGTTACATTAGTTAGAATTTCATTTAGAATTAAATCATTTTTAAGGTTCGGGTTTGGCCTTGATCACTATTTTGCGAAATAAGAGAAACTGAAAATGCCTATTTGATCTAAGAGATTACGAGAGAGTGATTAAAACGTAAATGATGATATAATTATGAAATGAAGAAAGTTATGCCATGATCATTAAGTTGAGAATGATAAGTTAGAACTACTTTTATAGGGATTTTGCTAATTCTAGTAAAATGAGAATAGAGGAAGTAAGTTAAGATATAGTTTTGTTGGCATGTTACATTGAAACCAAAATATTTCGCACCCAAAACTAGAAGTACGCCGGTTTTCAGATCTGAACCGCCGTACTTATATTTTAAACCCAGTAAGTACGACGCACTTGTAGTCAAGTACGCCGCACTTTTTGTCTAAATCAGAACAAGTTGAAAACAGAACAAGGGGAGCATTAGAGAAAGCAAACTATGCAAAAGAACATGAAGATCATCCTAATTTAAAGTGGAAAGGAGCTACAAGAGCTGAGAAAAGAGAGTTTAATATGAAGCTGATGAGGCTAGTTGAAAGAGATATTGATATTCCAAGGATAGTTGACTGGAGAATCATGAGAAATCTAGGATGTGACAAAATTCTTGAAGACATGCTCTTGGTCAGGGTAGTGTTTAGGAATGAAATTGTGAATTCTTTTATATGGAAGAAAGCTATGGAAATCAAGGAACCTATATTCAAGGAATGGTGCCTGGAGTTCTTTAGTACTGTGAAGGTGAAGAAAGAAATAACTGATGATGAAGTATTTATTGAGGTGATTATGAAGTTTAGGCTTGGTGGTGTTGAGAAATCAGTCACATTGTTAGAGTTTGGTAGGATGCTTGGAATTTATTTTGATGAGGAGTTAAGTAGTGATAATTTCATAAGTTTGATTGCAAGGGGAGAAAAACAAAGGAAAATTTTTGATGGTGATAAGTATTGGAAGGAGATTAGTGGTGAGAATGTGAAAGTCTTTGGGAAAAAGAGAGTCTGGAAAATCAGGAACCCAATGTTACAAGTTATTCACAAGATCTTGGTTAAGTCGGTTTTTCACAGATGTCATTATGAGCAGTACGTGCTTGATGATGATTCATGGATTTTACATGTATTTGACAAACACCATCCCCTGTCTCATTTGAATTTAGTATGGTTGATTGCACAACATCTGGGGAGAGAGGTTGTTACAGTTGGTGGAACCAGGATTTGTGTTGGTCATTTAGTAAGCAGATTGGCAAGAAGCTTGGGGATGATGAATTATGATGGAATGGCATTGTTGGGAAGACATGTGAGACCAGGAACAGTGGATATGAGAAGTTTTTCATATTTGAGAGAGAAGGAGACAGGAAAGCTCAAGGACCTACCAAAAGTCTTGGAGGTCGGGCCAATAAATGAATGGTAACCACCACCACCACAGTGCAGCAGCTGGAACAAACAGCAGCAGCAGCAGGAACACTGCCGCACTTGGGATGAAGTTACAGCCGGCAATTTTGACACGAAACCTGTTAACACGACACGACATGACCTGTTCTTAACAGGTTTCGTGTTTGACCTTAACAGGTTTCGTGTCTTAACAGGTCAGACCTATTAAGACCTGTTAATTAACAGGTCTTAACAGGTCAGACCTGTTATGACCTGTTAATATTATAATATATATATATATATATATATATATATATATATATATATATATATATATATATATATATATATATATATATATATATAATAATATAATCCTTAAATTAAAAATCCTAAAATCCTAAATCTATTCTATTATCCATTCATGTGGGTCTTTGAAATTGTATGAACTTTTGCATTATGTATGTTAACAGGTTAACAAATCTTAACAGGTTCTTGTATCATTCGATTTGGTCATATGCATGTTAACAGGTCTTAACAGGTGCACCTGTTTATTTTCGTGTCGTGTTCGTGTTTGAGAAAAATGACACGATTAGTTAACAGGTCATGTTCGTGTTTGGTCTTAACAGGTTCGTGTAACCTGTTATTCCAGCTCTAGATGAAGTGCGGAGTACTTTTGTGATGACAACTAGATGTTGGTTGTATTTTTTTAAAAAAAATGTGAGGTGGGGGAACTAAAAACATGGAACCGGGGGAAAAACAAAAACAAAATAATATATATATATATATATATATATATATATATATATATATATATATATATATATATATATATATATATATATATGGGACAAGATTTGGGTTGTATTTGATGCTTTGAAAGCTGTACAATGAGAGGGAAATGCCACTTGGCACTTAGAAACGCCACTTGGCACTACACTGCTGACTGGATAAATCATATAAAAGCCACTTGTCATGCCACGCTGTCCAATTTTGCTATCCCGAAATTAAAAAATTTGCTACCTGTGTGAATTGAACCCTGGTCTATACTCCCATTCAACATAATGTCCAACCACTAGACCAAAGTGATTTTTGTGAAACAAATTGAAAAACAAAATCCTTAAGGGCTTGAATATTTTCTTATGCTAAAATTTCTCCCTCTCTTCAACCGAATATCAATACTTCCCTAATTAAACACCAATTAATCAATACGGTTCGGTTTCAATTTGAAAAATCATATCAAAAAAATCACGGATGATTTCAAAATCAAAATATTTTACACATTTATCTCAAAACCCTAAATTGATCCATTTGCATTTTGAAAATCATATCACAAATATCACATATGAATTCAATGAAAAACGGATTCAATTGAAACTGCTCATAACTCATTATTAGGTAATCTGTGTTGCATCATCAGCAATCACCAGTAATATTTATTTTTAGGTTTTGTTCAAATTTAATCCGAATTAGAGAATACTTTTTGTTTCCATTTACATATTTTTATTATTGATTTCAATTTTGAAATCAACCCCGACTCAGGTTTGTTCAATCTCATTTTCTTCTTTCAATTATGATACTGCTTTCATGTCAAGAAATTATTATCAATCTTTCATAGGATTCTTATTGTTTGTTTGGTCACTATGTGATGATTTACGTATCCATATGGTGTAAATAAGTAGGTTGAGTGCTAGTGATTTTTTTTTCTTTAATTTGTTGTTTGTTTGTTTGTTATTGTTAACAGATAGATGAGATGGCTAATGGGAAATCATTAATCATCGGTCACTAACACATCAGTTGAGGTATGATCATTTTTCATTGTGCTAAAAAAGTAATTAAGTATCTTATAGGAAAAACTATATAACATAACATGGTTCGATAGTGTGTAGATATGCGTTTAAATAGGTGTATCACAGGGTCTTCGTACTCAGTGGGAACAAGGATACTCTTTTCAGTCGCATGTAGCTTATGATACAGAAAGTCAATATACGAGATTCATTGACGTTAACATTGAAGGCAAATAACAATTTTTTTGGGTAACACGTTGTCTTATTATTAAAATATAGGTTTTGTAAGTATCCTTATGTTCATTGTTTATTTTCATTTTCAAAGATGATTGGCTACACATGTTTTTTTTCCTACGATAATAGACGGCCGGTTGAAACGCATGTTAGTGACAAGGCATTGGGAGTATAATCCATAGTTCGCATTAACATCATCCTGTAATTTTGCTACACTTTTAGATAATTAATATTGTTTTGAGCGATTTGAGGGCTTAATGATATGTGCAAGTTGTTTTAGTAACGACACTATGGTTGGGCTATAGAACACGGGTCAGAAATGAATCCCTAAACCACATAATCAAAAGTTGTAGTACAAAAATGAAATTTGCAATGATCAGTTTTGAGTATTTAAGTAAAACTGATATTATGCCTTTGATTATGTGGCTCAAAAAACCCGAAAACTCATTCATTGATGGATTTCGTTGATTTAATTAATGTTTAACATGCTTTAGTTATTGGAGCCATGTTTCCATTTTATCGTGGGCATTCTGAGAAGGGAAATATTGATCACGAGCCACGGTCCTTTGGAGAGGAGGTAAGCACTCTCGCTTCTTAACTAATTGTTAAACAATGTAGGACAAATGTGATTATTATTTCAGATTATAATTTTACTTTTTACAATGCGAGGAAGTTTGTCATTTGGCATTGAAGAC
The DNA here is from genome assembly GCA_030686995.1 of Artemisia argyi. NCBI lineage: Eukaryota > Viridiplantae > Streptophyta > Magnoliopsida > Asterales > Asteraceae > Artemisia > Artemisia argyi. Next base: position 247,061,352 of record CM060708.1, read on the forward strand.
TGAATAGGCGGTACCGCCTTATTCCACACATATATTAAATCCTTATCCTGGCAACTAAAGGTATTATATCGTGCATTATTTTACGTTGTTTATGATTACATGCTCTTTTTGTGCAATGACGGAACATGGACAGATGGTGGATGATCTGAAACAAACACAAACTATTTGGCACATTCTATGAGTCAAGGTGAGTAAATGAAACAATTTTTACCGAGTCTGTTCGGCACATTCAGCATATTATTTTATTTATGATTTGATATCAGGTGTATTTCACTTATATTGTGATGCACGTGTAGTTGATTTTCACTTACATTTTTGCATATTTTTTACTATCAATTTTTTTTGTTAGTTTGTATATTTTCCAGTCATTCATTACAATGATACGGATGATCACTTTTTATGGTAAAAGAAAAGGGATTTGTAGTGAGTAAACAGCAACAAAAGGCAATTCGATATTTGTATGAGCTAATGTTTTTGCAAGTTCTTCTAGCCATACTTACCCTGCATTTGGACAATTAGAGGAGCCTGGTATGTATAAGTAATGTTGCTGTTAAATATTTAGTTTGGGATGATCAATTTTAGGGCGTGTCTGGAATTGCTTACTAAAACTGCTTATTAGTGTTGATAGAATACATAAACAGTTTCGAGGGTGTTTGGGATTGCTTTTCCAGAGTGATTATTTGAGTATTTATGAGTGAAATAATTTGTTTTATATAAGCAACTTGACACCACTTATTCCAATCAGCTTAGTAGAGAAACAATTATAATAAGCAATCCCAAGCACCCACTTAGGACTAACTTCAGCAAAACTGATTCAGATTATCGAATTAGTTATGGGTCATTTCCACATGTAAATCCTTAATGATCACAATCTGCAAAAGACTAAAAAACAACTGAAATTTGATCATCACGACTTCAAGCAGAAGAAACACAATCACACATTCCAACACTACATTTTGTTGCATCTAATAATTGGATTTTGATTATTTTAAATCCCATAATCACTCTCAAAAGGCATTGGCAAACACCCCTTTACTCAATCTGATATGATGTTCTGTGTTATATGGTGTTGTTTGTTATCGAGCAAGGTTAAAAATCCTGAGCAAAAGGGGCACACGGGGCATACTGATAGCGTGGATTAGTTATGTTGTGATCCTAATTGGATTGTTCGATTGTGGGATGTTCGCAGTAAGTGATGCTCTATTTGCCAATACCAAATATGTTTGATGGTTACACACATGCTTTCCTCTATTTATTTTGAAGGATTTCTTCCAGTAAATTTTATTGTAATGCCACAGGTGGAAAATGTTCACAGCAAGCAGAATTTAGTTGGGAGAACATTAATATCACTTATAAACCAGACAGGAATCCTGTAGCTGTTGGGACCAGGGTAAATTTTTACATCCTATATTAAACTCTTTCCCTTTCGTTTACATATTTTCAGTTCCTGCAATCTTAGGAAGTTATCAGAGTGGCGATCGCTTAATTATATTGTATGTATACCATAGGAAGATGAACTAAAAATATTGGATGTTCGAAAATTCAAGCCCATTCATAAACACAAATTCAATTATGATGTAACATTGCATTTAAGCAAGTACCATTCTTAAATGATCGTTTTCACTAATATTAGCTGGACGACGTTTCAAGAATATGCTCAAGTTCAAGCCTGATTTCAGGGGAACTAGCCAAGCATCAAATGTGCTCCTAATAACATCAGGCTCACAATGGTCGAGAATTCCAGTGAGCATCACCCTCTACTCGCTATATTTTGTAAAATGCCAGATTATTAGCAGTAGTAAAATGCCAGATTATTAGCAGTGGTAATGTTCAAGAAGCGGCAAGAGAAAAAGAAGGGAACCATTAAAAGCGGAATCGTGACAGTCATCAAAATCGCGCTGGAACCTTTTGGCAGCATAATCTAGACGATACAGAAATCTCGGAAACCATCTGTGAGGATTCAACTATAAGATACATAATCATATCCATGGAACAATGCATTTGTTATCGGTCTATCGGAAAAGGAAGCATGTTGAGACGTGAATTGTAAAGGTACCATTTTATTTAATAAATTAAAACTTTCTACACTGTCCTCTTATATACTACTTACATTGTTGCTAGATGAGGTTATATAACTTCAAATGACTTCAAATGACGGTCATGTGTACCTTAATGTTTCATATAATACATACAATGATGGCTAGCCATCTGTTGCAACCTTTTAACCTCATTAGTTAAAAAGAACTCGGGATCTTTGGCTTGAAAGTAAATTTCTGAATTGTGATATTGAATCATATAATTAACTGTGATAAAATGCGTTTGCTTAAACATTATAATAAAATGGTTGTAGAAGAGAGCGTGGATGAGTTTTTGCTGTTAATTATATGGTGTATGAACTAGAAGATTAATTAAGTACCTCAAGTGGAGAGTATGGATAACATTAGGTTGTGGTTCATCAACAACTACATGTATTTACCTCCCATTTTGAAGCTGATCTATTTTTGTAGTGAGTTTTGCGCACAAAAAAAAACTGTTTCTAGATAAATTATAAAAAAATAGATAAAAAAAAAAACAAGACTTTTGGTTAATGTGCTTACTGCCATTTTTTGGCTTAATGTTCTTTATGTTTTTCTAATGGTATCATACTTTCCTTCTAATTTTTACGTTACTATAATCAGAAAGAACTTGAACTTGCTAATGCAAATCAGTTTCTAATCAGTTTAAATGATGATGGCTGCCCTTAGCTGTGAAATAATTTTCTTTTGGTGCTCTCACATTAACCTGTATTTGAAAGGTGATATCCTACTCTAATCACCAATCCTAATTATCTTGGTAAGTTCAGATAAATGAAGGTAGATGTGGCAAATTGGATAGATTGTGTAACAGGTCAAGACAAGTCATTTTTGTATGGGTCAAAATGTGATGAACTGTCCTGCAGTACCCTTTTTATACCTTTTGTCTGTATTTTATCAATAATTGATGTGCTTTTGATTGCAAAGTGTTACATTAAAACTCCATGTTTTCAAGTAGGGTGGTTTAGGAGGTTCATCACATGTAATTTTACTACTCTTCTTTCGCTATAGAAAAATATGCCAACGATCTTTATAAGTCATGCCGTAATTCGTTATTTACTTACGTCCAGATAAATATTGTCAAACACTAATATGCAGCGAACCCGCCCATCGGGCGGGTTATGAAGCTAGTGTATATATATATATATATATATATATATATATATATATATATATATATATATATATATATGTATATATATATATATATATATATATATATATATATATATATATATATATATATATATAGAGAGAGAGAGAGAGAGAATATATTAGCTACAATTTTTTTGTAGCTAATTGGCTACAATTTTGTACTAAAAAATTTGGGTCCCTGATTTTTTTTGTGGGTCCTGATTCTTTTTTGTGGGTCCCTGATTCATTGTTAGTGTATTTTTGGAAAGGATTGTAGCCAATTGGCTACAAAAATTGTAGCTAAACTATCCTTATATATATAACTAAATATATGCAAGTAATTTGCATAACTATTTAATAAATAATATATCTAATCTTTTGTTTTATATTATTTGTGTGCTTTGTTTTGTTTTATGGAGATATGTGCAGGTTACGAGTTAAGTACGAAGGCTCCATTTGCTTCGTACAATTTTGTGAAATTCGTCATATAGTAAAGTTACTCATTATCATTTCTCTATTTTATTTATATTCTATCACATTGAGGACAATGTTCATAATAAGTATGGGGGGGGGGGGGGGGGTTGAGATAAATTAGAATAATAAAAAAGAAAACAGATTTTTCAAACAAAGTGCGACGGTTTTGTAACTTAGTACACCGCACTTACTATAAACTTTTGCCAAAATAAATCGTCTAAAGGCATTTAAGCTGATTCGACTCGGAATTGATAACGTGCTTGCATAGTTATAACCATTACCACTTAAATGTGAGGAATTTTCAGCCTTATGCCCTATTTGTGCTCGTTTCTTTGTTTATGAGTGTGCCGGTGTTTTATTAATTCTAGAACTTGTGCTTAAAATCTTTACGAGGCCGCATTGAGATCCCATTCGTGTGATATAAGTAATTTAAATGATAAAGAGGCAAAAATAGGATTTACACCAAATAGCCATCCAATAAACTATATGTTAGTAATCACATCGATTAGCTAATATCCAATAAACCCTTTTGTAGCACTTATCTTTAGTGCTAGATACCTCTAGAACAACACTCTGAGCCAATCTATTCGTTTCTTAAATCTAAGAAAAAGAAAAAAAAATATACAAGTTTAGCCTTATTAAACCTTGAAACCAGTTGGAAGTCCAAAGAAAAGAGAAAAAGTGAATAAAGTGTGGATTATGCTATTTTGAACGAAGTATGAAGGTTGGAAACTTTTAATTTTGATTGAGGTGGTATGTCTATCATAAGTATGGGGGAAAACCAATTATTTCCCAAGAAAAGAAAAGAAAAGAAAGAAAAAAAATATGTATGAAGTGAATAAAGTGTTTGGCAAAATATGTGCCAAATGGGAATCGATATAACGGAAAAGTGGACTTTCAACTTATATTTTTAATTTTTAAACAATTTCACTATATATTCTCATATCTAAACCATACCCTTATTATTACCTTTAGCCTAACGTCATAACCCAAATAAAAGACCTCTTTTGATAAATTTACTTGGTGCTTACGCCATGTCGGTGAAGTTTAGTTTTTCGTACAAGCATATGGTAATTTATTGAACATGTCTGAGCAATTGAGTGTGATTTCCTTGTACCCGTTGTTTCATTATATGAGTGTGAGTGAGTTATACTTTCCACCTTCGTGAGATGCTTAGTCGCGTTATCTTGGCTTATGATTCTTTGATGATTTTAAAACAAAATATTTTAAGAAGGATTGCTTGAGGGCAAGCAATAGTTAAGTATGGGGGATTTGATAACGGTCTAATTATACATATTTATTCCCTCGATTATATAATATATATCTCTTATATTATAAAGATTATTATGTTATTTGTGTAGATTTGGTACTAATCTGGTTGCAGGATTAATCGAGAGAAGAAACTAGGAATATTGATTAAAGGGACGTTAAAGTAACAATAATAGTTAAAGGAAGGACTTGGAATGAAAATACATTACTAAATACCCAAGTACGCCGGTTTTAGGACTGTGTTCGGCGTACTTGCTTGGCGGGTAAAAGAGTTTGATTCTACACGAAGTACGACACACTTATCTTGTCAGTTACAAAAGCAGAGTTATTACTTGCATTCATTGAGAGGCCGATCATTTGCCTTCATTGATCATGCACTGGTGTTAAACTAGGTCAAGTGGACCTATATAAAGGGAAGTACGAAGTCAGGAAGAAGGGGGCAACAAGAAGAGAAAGAATACTAGAATTATTCCAAGGTTACTAAGTGGTATTGGTGAACTCATAGCCTGTTCATCATACCGAGGGTGTACTCGTGATCGAAGTGCTGTGACAGAGTCTAGGAGAGGAGTCGAGTAGAGTTTTTTCTGTGGAAACTATTTTGTCATCTGTTGTAATCATTTGGTACAATTCTAAGTTTAATATAATTTGCATTATGAAGTTTATGAAATCTATGTCGAATGATATGTATTTTCTTACTGAGATAATGGAGTAGTCGATTTATGTTTATTTGGGTGATGTAGTTATATGATTGTTTACATTTACATGATTGCTTGCTATTGATACTATTTATAAGTTTAATTGATGAGATGATGTTTGGATCATTGTTAAGTGTTCGATGTATCTCTGTGATAGAAGTAGGTCGAAAGGGTCTATTGCTTTGATATTATTTCAAGTCGTTAATTTGTCTATGGCAACTTGGTGTTTGCCTTGTAGAAATTGGTCGACAAAACATCTATCAACCCAACCATAATCTTGTTTAATGCCTGATCTCATTTCTAACGAACTTGATTAGGAAATTTTCTTGTTTATACTTCTGTTAAAACCTATCTTAATGCATTTGATATATTGAGAATTATAGGTCGAAAGGGATTCCTAATATGCTGGATAGTTATATGTAGGAGTGATCACCAGTCATCTCTTGCTTATATACCTTGTTCATGATTGCTTGCTGATCTTATATATGTTTTACTCTCATGTTTCTCAGCTTAAATAAACATACCTTTAAATCATATTGTTACACAATCTAATCAACCAAATTACTAGTCTTTTGATAAATGACAATCTATAGACTATTACTTTTAAACAATTGTTAACTTGGCTTTTCAACAATCTCTTGGGACGACCTAAAAACCTTTACTATAAACGGGGGTTATACTTTACCCATTTGTTTTGTGTATTAAGAAATCGGTAAAACTAGTATTATAAATTTAAAGCTTTCGAAACACATCAGTGCTTGTGCCTACAATTATAATGAGAAGGTTATTTATAAGTGTGAAAACCCTAGACCTAACTTTCTCTCCAAGGTTACAACTTAAAGCCCGAACAAACTACATATTGGCCAATCCCATGTTTCATTTTCTGCCCAACGGGGAGGGAGCCTCTGATTGCTTGTCGGAGCCTCTTTGAGCTTCTGCTTGGAACCTCTATGAGCTTCTGCTAGAAGCCTAGATCAATCTCTACAACTCAACAATAATAGTTCTGTCGCTAGGGTCCCAACCTTTTTAACTGTTTTGCTAGGGAGGTGGGATGCCTTTAGTTTGTAATATGGTTTTTTGTGTTAATAAATTGTTACTTTTCTTAAAAAAAAGAAATAGAAGTAAGTTAAATCGTGTATCGTGAACCGATAGGAATTAAATACAATCAATATTTGTAACATTACTTTGCAACTTTTTGTCTCTAATCTCTTGCGCGCTAGAGGCCTTTCATGAAATTTCGCTGTTCAAAGAAGAAAAAAGATACTTTTGGTTTTGATGTGGTCGAACATCTGATATGTTGGTTATTATCTAATAGATTGATCTTGCTTTAACTAATATCACATTTAGCGCTATTATTTCGAAAGAAATTTACAAAAATTGTATGAAATGTAACTAAGTAAGATGGAGTAAACATCTATGATCTAACCTCCACTAGCCACACTAACATTTTCGAAAGGGAATGTGAGATTAATTCGGTTTGAGTCTGTGTGATGGTAAGTTAAGTTTAATTCTCACAGATTAGTCGCCCCGAAAGGCCGGTAGAAACCATTATTCTTTGAAAGAAATTTGTTTTGATTAAAGCACGTTATGCACTTATTGTTTTATTAGTTTAGTTTAGGTTTTTTTTTTTTTTTTTTTTTTTTTTTTTTTTTTTTTTTTCGCGTTGAAAAAGTGAACCATATATTAATCAATAATCATCAAAGCAATATATACAACACATTAGGGGGTGGCAACGTATTCGGAGAGGGCTTCGGTGTGGCTCGGCAAAACGAAACCACAAACTCGGCATGTGAATCGGTATACATTACTGATCGGCAAAACCATTTCGCATTCAATTTTTGTACCGTTGGAATTAAATAGGGATTTTACTGTTTGAATTTAGTGACATTTTCAAAAAAAAAAATAAAAAAAAAAAAAAAAATTACCCCCTTTAAAAATCACAATTCACTTATTCACAATCACATTTTACCATCTCTTCTTCAAATCACTTATTCACAATCACCAATTCACTTTAAAAATCAAGATCATGTGGATCCAAGTAAATCCCAACAAGGTTCAACATCAAAAGGTCGAAGTCGTGGTCGTGGTCGAGGTTCTCGACAACATCCCGTCCGGCCTCCACCACATGGTTAAGAAGCATACTATCCCCGACCTCCACCACAACCTTACTATCCTCAACCTCCACCACAAGTCTACTATCCGGCACCTCCACCATTGAATCCAAGTCACTATAATATAGCAATGACAAGCGAGTTCAATCCTTTTAATGACTTTCGAGACGGTCCACCAAGACGGGAACAAAGTGTCGAAAGAGAATTACCGTTATACGATGATGAAGATGAAGTTATTCCCGAAACCCAATTTCCAAGTCCAATCGGTATATATATTTTTTTTAATTCGGTATATTTTTTTTTGTAATGCGTTATTTACATATTATTTGAATCGTTATATGTATATTTTTTTTAAATTCGTGATATATTTTTTTGTAAAATTCGTTATATATATATATATATATATATATATATATATATATATATATATATATATATATATATATATATTGTTTTCAAATCGTTGTAGTATTTTTTTTTCAAATCGTTATATATATATTTTCTTTTTTGTTTTAGTTGAAGAACAAAATGATGATGACGTTCAAGAAATAAAAAATCCGGGTAAAGTGGTAAAAAAAAATTGGACGACCGACGAAGAAGTATTTTTGGCAAAAGCTTGGGTTCATGTCTCAACATGCCCAAAGGTCGGGAATCAACAAAAGTCCGATAGCTTTTTGGGAAGAATTCTAGAGCACTTCAAGCAAAATGTGCCGGATACTTTACGAACATTCCATGGGTTGAACACAAAATGGAAAAATATGAATACCGAATTGAATACTTTTAACGGCCTATACATCCAACAAGTAAGTTTTAAATTATATACTTTGTATAATTTTTTTTATTTATATTTATTATTTGTTTACATTTATACTTGTTTATTTTAATTATTAGTGTAAATTTAAATTATATTTTTTATTATTGTAGAACCAATGTCGTGATAGTGGGTGCGACGATCTTAACGTGATGAGAAATGCATTGGCCGATTATAAAAAGAAAACCAAAAGCAAGAATTTTAGTCATATTGAGGCGTGGGAGGTAGTTAGGAAATCAGACAAATGGTTGGAACAACCAACCGTTAGTCAAACATCTTCGTCTAATACGGAGAAACGAAAAAAGTCGTCGGAATCTAGCAATGACAATGTTGAGACTATTATTCCGGATCTAAATGACGACACAACTCCTACCCGGAAGAAAAAAGGGAAAAAGGCCGAAAATGAGTCGACAAAGAAGAGTATTGAATCGTTAGCAGATTACGCGGCAAAGAAGTCACAAATAATGGATGAGAATGTTGAGAAGAAACGTGCGAAGGAAGAGTTGACAGAAAAGTTAATGGCGGCACAACTAGAAGGGGTTCAAGAAAAGAATTTTTTCGAGCAATGAAGTTCTTCAACGACCCCCATGATACAATACTAGACCCAACAATGCGCGACATTATGATTGCAAAAAAACGTGAAGCCGCGGTCAAATATGGATGGCCTTGCAATTTTTAAAAATTGTTTTGTTTTTCATATCTATCATGTAACTTTTTTTTAAAATTAAATGGAATTTGATGCTTTAAATTAAATTGTTAAAAAAAATTAAAAAAAAAATTAGGCATGGTTAGGCATGATATGAGTTGGTTGAATATTAGTGGTTAATTACAATTATGATGAAAGTATGCTTAGGCATGGTTGTCACCCCCTTATAGTCTTCCTGTGCCATGAGGTTTAGCTTGATATAGCTTTAGATTGGTTTAGGTTTTAATGTCTTCATGTGTCATGTGTATTATGGCTATAGCCGCGTGTATTATGGCTATAGCCGCGTTTATTAAAATTTCGAAAGTTACCCATATTTATGATCTATATACATCACCATTAATTTTATATTTATATGATCAATCAAATAAATAGTTACACACCGCACCCTGTACTCATTTCATTTGTGACCTATTCAAGACCCATCAAAAACTTTGTTTACTTGATGCATCGATCAGTATGATTTATTGGTTCTTTGTTTTTTTTCATGGATCCTCAATACTTAACCAACTTGTTAATATTGTGGATGCCTTTGTCTGTAATTTACTTTGGTTTGGTTGAAATATATTGCCTTTCAAAAAAAAAAAAAAAAGTATGATTTATTGGTTTGGCTTGTTATTTCAACACAGCCAAATATCATTTACTATACTTTTATGGAGAGGACCACAAGAATATTTGTTAAAATCAAACGTTTGAAATGTTAGTAGTAACAATAGGGTACTAGTTATTTGACATCAAGGTGTACAATGTCGACCTGAAAAGTAATTATCATTTATAGTCGTTTTGAATAATTCGTTTCTTCTAATTTTCTATTGATTATTTCTTACTTTTTTTTGAACGTTTATGATCATTCAATCCACAGATATGACTTAGGTTGATATTTGTTAAAATCAAACGTTTGAAATGTTAGTAGTAACAATAGGGTGACTAGTTATTTGACATCAAGTTGTACAATATCGACTTGAAAAGTAATTATCATTTATATAGTCGTTTTGAATTATTCGTTTCTTCTAATTTTCTACAATTTATTTCTTACTTTCTTATTTAACATTTTTGATCATTCAACCCACAGATATGACTCAGGTTCCCACTTAACAACCATAACCCTTATGATAATCCGTCTATAAATATGCCATATATCTTGTTGTTCTAATATCATAAAAACATACTCCATATAATTGTTCTCGTTCCCTCAATATTAATAACCGGCCAAGATGATCTTTTCATTCCTATCGTCTGCCAAATCCGCTCTTTTTTCACCAATTAAACACTTCATCCATGATGATTTCTATGATATCGTTCAAAGGATGCCACTCTTCGATCGGATTCTTTTCATGGTGCGTACATGCATGAAGTGGCAGATCTAAACAAAATTACCTGCAAATTAATATAGATCCTCCATTGGTTGCATGAACGTTTATTGCATGCTTGAGTTCTTGCTTACTTCAATCAAATGGTGCACTAATTGTAGGGTTTGATTGTTTTGCAGATTATTCATGGTATCGATAAAATAGGGATCCCATGGCACCGTTTGCCAGTGTTCTTGGGTCTTATATACCTAGCTATACGACGGTATATTCATGACGAGTACAATTTGTTCAACGTTGGGAGAACTCCGGTGGGGGTTCGTTTTAATCCTGTTGACTTCCCGTACAGGACAGCTGACGGGAAGTTTAATGATCCTTTCAATGAAGGTGCTGGTAGTGAGGGAACTTTCTTCGGCCGAAACATGTCCCCAGTTGATCAGAAAGATAAGGTATACATCGCTTGAACTCTTTCACGTATATGTTGCATTAGAGTTAACTTGTTATAACTACAGTTAAGAATTTAAGTTTTACATTATCGATACAATTGGTTACTTATCATGTGTGTGTTCTTGAGTTAGAAAAGTTAGCAAATTGAGCGATTTGTAAGGAAATGGAAGGAATTTTACTGTCGATCGATAAAGATACGACACAAATATATACTCTCTACGACTCTACTATTGCAATCTCAGCTAAACTGAATTTTAGTATTGTTTAATGAGTTGGATATGATTTGATTAGAATAACATTGCATGCACTTATATACAATTGTCAAAGCCGGTGGGTGGTTGGATCGGAACCTTTCGATCAAAGTGATATGAGTAATAAATTAATAAGTAATTCCTAGAGCTTAACTAATCAGGCAGCTTCACCAAGTCATTTTTATGTAATAATCTTGATCAATGATCAAACTAAGATTATAGTTCCGTGAAGTAACACTTATTTAAGTATGCTAGATATCTCAGATATACTTGGTATTATTATTCAATTCGAACAGAAATTTTGTTGTAGGTTCTAACTAAAAGATTTGATGATATAAAGAATTTTAGTTCATAATATGATTTGCCAGCGTTTAGCCGTAGGCACAGTCTTCCGACTTGAGTCTTTCATAAACTTTGTAAACTCAATGCATGAATCACAAAAGTTTCACTAATTCAAGTACAATGTTCTTGGTCTAGAGCTCAGGAAAAAGAAAACATATATATATATAGTATATACAGTTGACGAAATCGTAACCGGAAACTATATATGTACATGACAATACTAGTTTAAAACATTTATATGATACAGTACATATAATGATATTACAAATACTGTAATATTGATTCTCAGCCACACAACTTCAATATTATATGTCAAAATGAAATATATGAACATGGGATTTTTAATTTACTTAATAATAAATTATTATAAATACATATATATTTTGACATAGATTTCCAGCAGTAACAAATGCATCATTTGACTAATAAATTATAAGTATATTCCAACAATTACTCCCAGCTATTGGGGTATTTAAAACGCCAGCTGGGTCAATACTAAATATAACATATGTATAATTATTGGAGCAGTTGATCAGTGTTGTCCTTTAATGAAGCATATATATTTAGAAATGAGTAGTAATTGTATCTCTTATTTTATTTGTCAGGAGACAATTTCTTTTTGTTATCAGTACGAAATTTTCAATTTAAGATGCTAGTAAGAAGCTAAAGAAATACAAAGCGATAAAGGAACCAAACTAAACAACAGACACCTTTAGCTCTATTTTTGATAAACAATATACATATACAAACGTGGAGCTAGAAAATTATATACGAAGGGCAAAATTTGATAATTTTTTAAAAACTACACTACAAATTTTGTTGTTAGAAAGCCAAATTGTGAAAATAGCTATAAATTTTATGGAAATTTACACTACAATTTCTTTTTGCTAGTGAGGCGGGTGTCCACACCTAGCCGCCCTCCTAGTCTCCTAGTGTGCCTCCGCCCATGGACATATAGTTTCTACATTTATAATCTCTCTCAAAAATACACATAACAAAATTCTGTCAGTTGATTAATCCAGGGGTTATAGAAAATTAAACAAATGGAGAACTCAGTTTATTTTATAGAAGAAAAAAAAATGATGAGAAATGAATTCAATGTTCTGTCTTATTAAATGTTTATAGGTAGTTAGTACTATTGTTTAAACTCTTGTACATATATAGTAAATATGTTTTGCCAACATAAATAAACCTGAATGGCAGGTGATATGCGTACCAAAATAAGTGATGTATATATCACAATTCTGTATATGTGTTGTTGTATCATATGCATTACAAATATAATTTTGTGATGTTCACATCAATTTTGGTGGTACGCAAAATATCCCATCTTTAAATAAATGAGTAGCAAAATTTAAAGGGATTTGCTAACAACAACTTATTGAGTGTTGTTTAAACATACCTTAAATAACCATGTTTTCAAATATGAACTCATCATTTCTATAAATACATAATTTCAACACATACAATTAAGGTAAGTGCGTTTTAATAAGGTATGTATTAATGCAAAATGAGTTCATATTTGAAAACATGGTTATTTAAGATATGCTTAAACAACACATAATAGGTTGTTGTTAAAGTATTAAATAAACACATTTATTTTCTAAAAAACCTTTATTTTTATGCAAAATAATGATAAATTTGGTACACATTGTCTATTTAAGAAACTATTAATATTAACTAACATATAAATATGGCAATTTCTCTTGTTTAATGACTTAAAACTTGTGACACCATGACTCACGTTAAAAAATCCCGTTCATTTGCATATTTACATTATATCATAGATGACACTTAATTATCAGATGACACCTTACCTTTATTTTTTTTAGAAAATAAATGTGTTTATTTAATAAATTAAAACTTAGAAAGGGATCTTATACTTTTATTATTTAAGATATGCACAAATAAATAGATACAAAGACTTAAGTTCGCCATTGTGGGCATTTTCATTATCAGTTTATCACAAATTAATTTTCACCCTACTTGGATAATAAAAGTATAAGATCCCTTTCTAAGTTTTAATTTATTGTTAAATAAAATATTATACTATTTCGAGATTTCAACAATCTTACAACAACTTATTTGTTTTCCAATCGTGTTACAAGAAAAGTGAGAGTGACAAAAAACCTATCACTAAATCTAGGTTTGTAGTGAAACTAATGTTTTGAAAACCGGGTTGGAAATCGACCCGGTCGAGTCACCGGGCACCGGGTCAACCGGTTCGACCGGTTGGACCGCCGGGTCAACCCGGTTTTCAATTTATTATTTTTCTATTTTTTTTACCGGGTCAACCGGTTCGACCACCGGGTCAACCCGGGTTTTTATTAAAATATTTTGAAAAAATGAAACCCGGTCGGGTTTCGAGAACCGGGTTGACCCAGGTCACTCAAAACCCGGCGGGTCAAACCGGTTAACCCGGATTTAAAAACCCGGGTTGTTTTGACCCGTTTTTTCAGCCAGAACTGGTCGAACCGGTTAACCCGACCGGGTCGACCCGGGTTTCAAAACCTTGAGTGAAACTGACTGTAAAAGATTATATTTTTATTGTATTCTCTTTTTCAAAAAAAACCTGTGTCATAAAAGGACAAAGCATATATTCACACTATTTATCACTGTATATAGGTCTATATCGACATCATCTTTAGTTACACTTTTTATGTACAGGAAAAAGTGGTAAAATGACTATGTCCTTGCAGTATTAAAAAAAAATAACAATAATAAAACAAATAAAAAATAAATAAAAAGAAGCTTATGAAGCTATTGAAACTCCAACTTCAAGTTTCTTGTGCATGGAATTTAAAAAAAAAAAAAAAAAAAAAAAAAAAAAAAAAAAAAACTTTAACCTCAAATGTACAGTCAACGTAAATAAATATGTTGAGAACAAATTCAAGCAAGGTAAATTCATTAAAAGTCAATTGATTTCATGCATGCAGCTTTTGAAACCTGATCCTATGGTGGTAGCAACAAAGCTTATGGGACGCAAAAAACTTATAGATACAGGGAAACAGTTTAACATGATTGCTGCTTCATGGATTCAATTCATGATTCATGATTGGATTGATCACCTTGAGGAAACACAACAGGTAATAACTCATTCTTAATTTTTAATGTAATTATGTTTTTAATTTGCATCAGATTGAGTTAATTTTCTGTAATATTGTGGATTTGCATCAGATTGAGCTAACTGCGCCTCAAGAAGTAGCTGGTGAATGCCCTCTTAAATCCTTTAAGTTCTACAAAACTAAAGTTGTCGATACGGGTTTTCATGACATCAAGAAAGGTCATCTTAATACCAGAACACCATGGTGGTATGAACAATATACCTCTTTTAGTAACTATTTGAATAAATTTTCATGTCATCGAAAATGAAAAATATTTAGATACAAAGAAAACATATGTCAATATGACGTTGCATTATTGGATGATACACATGTTATTCTGAAACTCAATGCACTCGGAATGCTCTTAACATGTTACTAAGAATCCTCCTATTTCAGGGACGGGAGCGCAATATATGGAAGCGACTTGAGTAAATTACAAAAATTGAGAACATTCGAAGACGGAAAGCTAAAGATTGGAAAGGACGGTCTCCTCCAACATGACAACGATGGAGTTCCATTATCAGGAGATGTCCGCAATGGATGGATTGGTCTATCAACCCTACAAGCCCTCTTTATACTTGAGCACAACAAAATTTGCGACATATTGAAGGTTATATAAAAACATCAATCTATTCACGTAATCAATTTAAAATTAACAAGTTCGTACTTTTCATTCTCAAATCAATCTTTGTACTCAGAACGAATACCCAGATTTTGGAGATGAAGATCTTTATCGTCATGCAAGACTAGTAACTTCTGCTGTCATAGCCAAGATCCACACCATTGATTGGACAGTTGAGCTTCTAAAAACCGACATGCTTCATGTAGCAATGAGAGCTAACTGGTATGGCCTATTGGGGAAAAAGTTTAAGGAGACATTTGGGCATGTTGGAGGAGCCATTCTGGGAGGTCTTGTAGGGTTAAAGAAGCCCAATAATCATGGGGTACCTTACTCATTAACCGAAGAGTTCGTGAGCGTTTATAGAATGCACTCTCTTTTACCTGATGAACTTCTTATAAGGGATATCAATTCAGCACCTGGCCCTAACAAGTCTCTAAAAGTGGCAAAACAGTAAGATCTCTAGCAGCCAAATTAATTTATTACTGTAATAATTATTTTCAAATATGCATGCTCTTGTAAAATAGACAATAAATATGTATCAACTTACAGGATTGACATGATAAATCTGATTGGGTGGAGAGGGGAGAAGGAATTATCAGAAATCGGATTTACCAGACAAATGGTATCAATGGGACATCAAGCAAGTGGTGCACTTGAACTATGGAACTATCCGTTGTGGCTTAGGGACGTTGTGCCACAAAATGTCGATGGCACTGATCGTCCTGATCATGTCGACTTACCCTCACTTGAGAGTATGTAATCATGTCATTCTATCAAAATCAAAGTCATGCTAGATTATATCTAATTGGGTTTGATCTTTTATAATGGATTTTGTATACATGATGGTGCAGTTTATAGGGATAGGGAAAGGAATGTAGCAAGATACAATGAGTTTCGAAGGTCACTTTTCTTGATTCCGATCTCCAAATGGGAAGATCTAACAGATGATCAAGAAGCTATTGAAACATTGCGTGAAGTGTATGACGATGATGTGGAGCAGCTTGATTTGTTGGTAGGAATGGCGGCTGAGAAAAAGATCAAAGGGTTTGCTATTAGCGAAACTGCTTTTGTTATCTTTATAATCATGGCATCAAGGTAAAACTCTAAACAGCAAGAGCACTGAAGTTTGGAAACAAGCGGGCTATATTAATCTAACTTATGGATCTTGTGATTTTTTAGGAGACTCGAAGCAGATAGATTTTTCACGAGTGATTTCAACGAAGAAGTATACACGAAAAAGGGGCTGGAATGGGTGAACACAACAGAGAGTTTGAAAGATGTGTTAGATCGACATTACCCACAGATGACTAATCGATGGATGAATTCAGAAAGTGCTTTTACAGTGTGGGATGCTCCACCGGCGACTATTAATCCCATACCGATATATTTCCGTGTCCCTTAATTAATATATAGTTCTTTCTGTTAAGTATATATATATTTCAAATGGGTTAAATATTTCTAGTGTGTGACTTGCGTATACTTATTGCTTCTCTTTAGTGATATGAAATAATATATAATAAGTGAAATTGCTTCTCTTTGTCTCTTTGTGAAGTAGAGTTTATGTTTAGATGATATAATAGATATACACCTTCTCACAGTAAACAAACTCTATGATCAAGTCGTACTTGTCCCTTAATATCTCAAAGTCTCAAAACATTTTTCTTTTGCAAATCTATGTATTACTAGCATTTTTTTACTCTTTTCCGAAGTAATTTACATCCTTCTTGCTATCATCAGAAAAAAAAATAATAATAAATAAAAAAAAAATTATTATCTTTATTATCTCGTAAGGTATCTCTTCTTTAAGGTTGTTGACTTTTTTGACCTCGTGGTTGACTTGGACAACATTAAATCTTTTCTAACCACTAATTGGGTTGACTTGGACTACGCAGCAGAACTTTGTCTTATCTTGAATTTTTCTCTTATACTTGCGTTTCCTCTAACATCTTCTTGACCTTTTAATCCATTGATTTAATCTATTTCTTTTTGTGGGCTCACCTTTAGTTTTTACAAGTCATTTTAGGTTATCAGAATTTATCCAAAAACGTTACCGTTTTACGTTTTTGTGTTAGATCTTAAAGTCATCTGAATAATTTGTGCATTATTTATTTTTAGTTATACACCACTAAATCAAATCAGTGATGCATACAGTACAACACCGCTATTCATAATTTAGTGGTGGATGACAAAAAAAAAATGATATACAAATCACCTCCCATATTGTAATGGTTGGTCTAAAAAAATACAATTAGAATATTGTACGGTTTTATAACAGTGAAGCTTCAAATACGTTTCACCAT
Source organism: Artemisia argyi (assembly GCA_030686995.1). Taxonomy (NCBI): domain Eukaryota; kingdom Viridiplantae; phylum Streptophyta; class Magnoliopsida; order Asterales; family Asteraceae; genus Artemisia; species Artemisia argyi. The sequence goes on from CM060708.1 coordinate 247,078,994, forward strand.
GTCTTGTTAAATCATAGACTTATACTTTATAAACATACTTTTATTATGTATAAAGTATACTGCAACATACTGAATAAAATATTTTACAGTGTAATATATACACATCAAATTATGTAAACGTGCAAGATTTTTTTGAACATCTTTATGCCGTATAAACATGAAATACAAATTCACCATGGTTCAAAAGAAAATTATATTTTCATGGACCGTAACTTATAGAGCCTCGCATTTGTAAACTCCCTAGAAGATACTTTTTCTGTTAATCATTCTATAGATTTTATAAACATTTTTGGTTTAGTTATTACAGTATCATTTTTTAGCCAATTGTTATCTCATCCCCCTATGATATGGTAAATCATCCAATCTAATTTATGCTTGTCAACAAACTACTGGGAGTTTAAGAAATATTATTGTTTGTTTGGTTTGTTTTGTCACGCGTTTAATGTTTCTTTGTGTGAGCTATAGCTTCCAAAACAACCTCAACCCTAAAATAGGTAAAAAGTAGTTTATCACGTATATTATGCTATGCAAGTAAATTATACCTTTTTCAAACAATAAATTTATACTCCCACTATACGATAAATAGAAACTCGTCTTCAAGATCAACCCGGACATGGTCTCATTTATGTCTTGTGCAAAATCTTTTCTTCTTTCACCCATCAAACACTTGATCCATTCTGATTTCTATGAACTCTTTCAAAGAATGAAACCCATCGACAAACTTCTCTTCTTGGTACGTTTTCACTAGCCTTAATGAAAGCATCTTGTTAAAAAAAATACGACTCGTCATATTGCTTAACCACTACAATAAATAATCCATATATTATACATATTTATGGTAAATGTACACGTCCAACTATAGATATGTAGAAATGAAAGCATACGTACTTAAAAATATATGTCATTAAATATTCGCATTCAACAAAGTGTAGATCATGGTTCGATCACCGCAATTTAAGGCATGGAAAAATCTTACCACTTTTAATTGCGCATAATGGCAAGGTGTAATAGGTTCTAATCTACAAGTTTCAAAAGATTTAAATTCTGATTGTATTTGATCTTCATACATTATTTCGGCAAATTTATGTTTGATTGTACTTGATTCTTCAAGAAACATATAATTGTGATAGTGAATTTTCTATTATTTACGGAGTAAAACAGACAAGCAAAAAAACAATTTAAAATTTTGTTGTAATGAGCTAGTTTAAGAAAACGGCGTTTCATATATCAATCACGATTGTTAATTTTTGCAGATAATTCATGGCGTTGATAGGTCAAGGATGCAGTGGCACCGTTTGCCAGTGTTCTTGGGGTTGATGTATCTAGCTGCTCGCCGGCATCTTCATTGCCATTACAGTTTGCTTTTGGTTGGGAAAACTCCGGCCAGCGTTGGGTTCAATCCTGCAGATTTTCCTTATAGGACACCGGATGGAAAATTTAATGATCCTTCTAATGAAGTTGCCGGCAGTTCAGAAAGTTTCTTTGGCCGGAACATGCTCCCACTTGTTGACAAAAAGAAGGTAAAACATAAACAAAGTCTTGCAGGGCAAAATAAATTATCCTAAGAACAAATGTTATCGCTAAAAAATGTTATATATCTTTTTTGGTAAAGGGTTTCCCAGTAAAATAAAAAATATATTTTAACGTTGAACAGTGAATAGATTTAACATGTACTCCGTAATTGTTTTGTGCTCCTAGATTCTTGCTACTGTGCTAATACAAATTGCAATTGCAGTAAGAAAAAATTAGGTGAAGTAGTTAAAGAAATAAGTTTAGAAATACCAAATATATGTTCGATACCCGTTTGAGAAAAGAAAGAAAATATCCAGATAAATTTACTAGAGTCTTATTTTTTCTGCAGTTATTAACACCAAATCCTATGGTGGTGGCAACAAAGCTTCTAGCACGAAAACAATTCATAGACACAGGAAAACAATTAAATTTGATTGCGCAATCATGGATTCAATTCATGATTCACGAGTGGATAGATCATCTTGAATCATCGCAAGAGGTATGCATACATTAAGCTATGAATGCATACAACTAACAACTGAATCATTATCAATTGTCCTAAATATGATCTTACCATTTATAATAAGCTAAAGTCTGACTAGTTGTACTACATATACGAATTAAAGTACTAACATGTTATTGTGGTGTTGCATATCGCAGATGGAGCTAAAGGCATCCAAAGAAGTAGCTAATGAATGCCCTCTTCAATCCTTCAAGTTTTACAAAACTAAAAAAGTTAACACTGGTTTGGAGAATATCCATGAAGGTCATCTTAATATTAGAACTTCGTGGTGGTATGAACAACTCAATAATCCATAAGCTACCCAAAAAATAAAATCCTTGCATTCTTCCCTATATTTATATACTGACAATCAAGTTTGATACTTTGTAGGGATGGAAGCGCAATATATGGAAGCAACTCTAGCCAGTTGCACCAGGTGAGAACCTACAAAGAAGGAAAGCTCAAGATTGCAAATGATGGCCTCCTCCATCATGATGAGAATGGATTGCCCATAACAGGTGACATCCGTAATAGTTGGATCGGTGTATCTACCTTGCAAGCACTCTTCATCCTTGAACACAATGCTGTTTGTGACACCTTGAAGGTACATCTACACGTATCCATTCACATGGTTAACTTTAGTGTTACATTATACATGTGATTTGCAGCCACTTTTTCAAAGTTTTCAAAATGTGCAAATTTGGTCAAGCGCGTTGTTGAAACTTTTATATAGAAAGAGAAATAAAAAAACAACAATCAGTGGTGCAAATTTCTAAATTGCAAGCTATTAGTGTGAATCAGAAAGAATATCCTGACATGAACGACGAAAATATATTCCGTCATGCAAGACTGGTAACTTCTGCGGTCATTGCCAAGATCCACACTATAGATTGGACTGTTCAACTTCTTAAAACAGACATCCTCCATGCCGGAATGAGAGCTAACTGGTAATAAGTTGGAATCACTTAGTCAACAAATAACCTTTTATATATATGTTGCATTTTGTTAGAACATTTGATCGATTAATTCAGGTATGGATTGTTTGGGAAAAAGTTTAAAGACAGATATGGGCATGTCGGAGGACCCATTTTTAGTGGTCTTGTTGGATTAAAGAAGACCAATAATTATGGGGTACCCTACTCATTAACCGAAGAGTTTGCGTGTGTTTATCGAATGCATTGTCTTGTACCTGATCAGCTTCTCATCAGGGATATTAATTCACCCCCTGGCCCTAATAAGTCTCCAATGTTGAGAAAAAAGTAAGATTTTCACATCCGCCCACTTAATTATACTTGGGACTAAAACTCACAACCATTTAGGTATAGGTATATAAAACACAGTTGATACACGTACTCTGATACATGCTTTTGGAATTTTGGTATATCAGCTTAATTAAATATACTGATCACACACATACATATTTCTTTAAAGATCTATAAAAGCATCTATGAATACGAAATCTATTGTTGTAGGTTTTTTATCATATCCAAATCTGCGAGTGGGATTTTTCGATAACTGTTTTATATTTACAGTGTTCACATGGTAAACTTGATTGGCAAGAGAGGAGAGAAGGAATTATCGGATATTGGATTTACGACACAAATGGTGTCAATGGGACATCAGGCATGTGGGGCACTTGAGCTATGGAATTATCCTGTCTGGCTTAGGGATGTTGTGCCTCAAAATGTTGATGGCACGGACCGATCCAATAATGTCGACTTGGCCTCACTTGAGAGTAAGTATATATCTTTCTTTCACTCAGTTCAAAAAGACTTTAATATTGCGCTATAAGAAATCCACAATTTCACATTGTTTTAATTTGTGTATGAATTAGAAAGTGTGTACTCTTTTTTTGTCAAATGTTTCACACTTATGAATGTGTGATGATACAGTTTATAGAGATAGGGAGAGAAATGTGCCGAGATATAATCGATTCCGTAGATCCCTTTTCTTGTTACCAATCTCTAAATGGGACGATTTAACGGACAACAAAGAAGCCGTTGATACATTGCAAGAAGTGTATGGTGATGACGTGGAACAACTTGATTTATTAGTAGGAATGCTGGCCGAAAAGAAGATTAAAGGGTTTGGCATTAGTGAGACAGCATTTGTCATTTTCCTCCTCATGGCGTCGAGAAGATTAGAAGCAGATCGATTTTTCACAAGTGATTATAAGGAAGAAGTGTACACGGAAAAAGGGATGGAGTGGGTGAACACAACGGAGAGTCTGAAAGATGTGTTAGATCGTCATTATCCGCAGATGACCGAACAATGGATGAACTCAACTAGTGCTTTTACGGTGTGGGACGCTCCACCGGATCCTAGTAATCCAATTCCAATTTATCTTCGATTCCCTCACTAATTTTTTGTATTTTGTATATACATGTCAAGTTCAATGTCTCTTCTATTCAACATTATTGGTGTCTGAAGAAACATTCTACTATAATTAGTGGTCGACTTGACATTAGTATCCCAAGATGTATCAAAGTATCAAATAGTACTTTTTTATGTACATTTTATATGTCGTCAACTTCCATGTCTTTTTATTTATCAGACAATCAGTAGTAAGTTAGCTAAAAATAATAATACTCCGTAATAGATAGAGAGAGAGAGAAAAGATAATCAGTGGTAAGTATTTGAATATCATATCTCTTGTATGTCAAAATACAAGTTCATGAATGACATAAAAATCACGCAAACACATAATGTAAATGGTTCGTCAGTAAAAATTGTTCTGACATTAAGTAGCGAGATGTTTTGCAATTGATGGGCTTGCGTGTGAAATGGCTATTAATCTAATAGTGACTTGAAAACAATTGTTCGACCATCTTAAGAGCATAAGGTACAGTTAGTGCCATGGGAAAAGCAGTTTTACATCAGCTGAATTTATATCACTCAGCACAAAACACTCTGACTCATGTTTTTTGTGCCATTAGACACCCTCTGACCTACACATAACCCACTAATATATATATATATATATATATATATATATATATATATATATATATATATATATATATATATATATATATATATATATATATATATAGTTAACAGTAAAAAAATGTAGGGAGGATTGTGTGAGCGACATGTGTCACCTTGCCACATCATATGACATGTGTTACCCCACACCCCAAACCCCCCCCCCCCCCCTCCCCCACCCCCCGCGCGCAAAAAGAAAAAGAAAAAAAAAATTCCCTCCAAAAAATTTTTGTTTTGGGGGCCAAAAATTTTTTTTCCCGCAAAAAATATTTAAGTATGATGCGCCATTTTTTTTTGTACATCACAGTTATAAGTTTTGGTGCATCACACTAATAAGTTTTACTGCATCACAGTTATAAGTTACTACATGATAGTTAACAGTTAAGTGCATCAACTATGATGCAGTAACTTATTGGTTAAATTTGATGAAGGTGAAAAGACGATGTCACTTTCGTTAGATTCGAAATCGTTGAGATCTGGCTGTCTTTGTTTTCCGGTATGATGGAGATAACGGTGGTTGCGATGGTTTCCATGAATGGAGGAGGTTTGTTGGTTTACCGGAAAATATTGAGCATTGATTGTTGACCAACAAACACCTCCAACAGTGTATTATTTTTTAAAGTTAGTGTTTGATTAGCTGTTGAATGATAAAAATTGTGTTTAATTTGCTGATATATTTTTTTTAATTTGTTGATAAGTTGTTTATGATAGTTTAATTTGGCTTATTATTTAAGTTTTTAGTTTAATTTTGCTTTTAACTACATTGAATTGTTGTTTTTCTGTGTGATTCCTTTATTTTAAAGTTTTTTAGAATCTACTTTGTATCAAATGTGTAGTATCACCTATGATATTTTAAGTTGGTGATAGTATAATTTTGCTTATTAATTAAGCTCTTACTTTGATTTTGCTTAACCTGCATTGGATTTGTTGTTTTTATTGATGTGAATGCTTCATATTAAAACTGATATGCATCATATATGTAATATCACTTGTGATATTTTAGTTGATTATAGTGTACAATGCTTATTAGTAAAGCGCTTAGTTTATTTTGCTTGAACTGCATTTTGGATTACTGTTTTTATTGATATTAATACTTCATATTAAAGAAAAAAAAATAACTTGTTTTGCATTATATGTGTAGTAACACTTGTGATATTCTATTTCATATCTATTTTTATGTGTTTTTTGTATGAAGGTGTTGCATAACAAACAATATAGTTGAGTTGTGTATTGTTGCCAGCTTTTTGTCCGCAGTGGGATTCTATGTCGACACATATTTTGTGTGCTCAAGAATTGTAATGTTGTATGTATCACAGAACAATGTATATTGAGGCATTGGAAAATGGATTTAGTTCCACTTGATTTGAGGAAGAAAAAAAAATTATTGTGAGAAGAATGAAATTTTCGAGAGGCTTGCAATTGAGGCACCTAATTTAGTGGGTGTGTGTACATATATTCAACAATAATGTTCTACATTTGATGATTTTGAACAAGTGTTTGAGGATTTATTTTAATAAGCATTTGAGGAATTTGTGTTCTGTTTTGATTTTTCAAAGATTTAAATAGATGTTATATTACTTTCAGTTTTACATGAGTTTGACTTTTATGTATCAACTGTGATTCTACACTCTAAAGGTAAAGAAAAGTGTTTAAGTTTCAGGCAATGCCAAAGCCGAAGGCAAAGTTGGTGATAAAATATGACATGTGATATTTACTATTTCTTTCATATACAATTGGTAAAATACGAAAATCATTATTACATGCAGTAAGAATGTAAAAATTAATTTCACACTCTTAGTTGAGTATCACAATTGATAACACATATATGTAGAGAACAAAACCATAATCATCAACACTTTATATGAAGTTGATTATATCTTGTGATAATTCATATTCTTAGCTGGGTATCCCAATTCATAACACCTTTTATGTAGAGAACATAAACTATTATCAGTAACATTGTATATTACCAACCAAAATATTTTAGTACCAGTTGTTAAATTATAAATTCAAACATAACACCAAACACATATTGTTTTTGAAATAAAATCATAGGGCTAAGATGCAACTGCTTTCATCAACTTGTTCTAATTACTTTTGTCTTGAACAATCTTCCTTTTCATTGCTTCATCAACCAACTCTTTCATTTTGTTCTCATCTGGGTTTCTGCTGCAAACCTACTTACATACTCTATCATAAGCTTTTTTTTGTCATTCATTTCATGAAAAAGGATCTTTTCAGTATATCTCATTCTCATGTTGTTAAGTTTTTGGAGGAACCTTTGATATCACAGGTGTTATTGATGGTGTGTCGGCTTTCTTCTATTTGTTGAATCAATGTTGGTGATGGAGGAACCTTTGATATCACATGTGATATCATAGTTGATATCACGTGTGATACCACATTTGATATCACATGTGATATCACAAGTGTTTGAGCTTCTTCAGTTTGTTTTATAGAAATGTTGTGCTTTCTTCAACCACGGTTGCGGTTATTGCTGATTCTTTTCTTTTGATGGGGCTTTTTTTTATTACTTTTTTATTTTTTATTATTATTTTTTTTGCACATGTCTCATTCAAATTTGCATCAAAATATTTTCAAATATTTTGTTAATGTACGGATAATTCATTTTTTCAATATCACATGTCAAATCAAAAAACTATTCATCATCACATTAGATATATTATCAATCAATAGTAATTTAACTATTATATCATATGTGATATAATACTAGGGGTGTCATAAATCCCGACCCGACCCGGACCCGAACCCGAATAAGGATACTCGGGTCGGGTTACTCGGGTCCAAAATCTTAGTCGGGTCAATCGGGTCAACCCGACTAACCCGATTACGAACTCGGGTCGGGTATCGGGTTTTAAATACTTGCTTATTCGGGTTCGGGTCAACCCGACTAACCCGGATTTTTTTTTTTTTTGTCTTTGTTCAATTGATAGGCCCAAGTTAAATTAAGTGATTCATGTAGTAAACTTGGCCCATTTTTTATATAATTTTTTTTTTGCCTGGACATAGTGTTTGAACATAGAAATTACTTCCTCGAGAAAAAGGTGGTGGGTGTGAGAATTTATAGTGTTTGAACTTTGAAGGTATGACATGCCCCTTTTCATATGCAACGTGGATAACTCACATTTGAAACATAAACATGGCTCCACTACATGCATATCTTCTCTTTTTATTTCGTATGAATGAAATCTTTGGTATCTTAGTATATACATAGTTTTTCATGTTAAAGGTACAAACTACAAAGTGAATTTGGTTTTTCATAATTGTCATTCGCAAAAAAAAAATAAATAAAAAATAAATAAATAAATAAATAAAATTATGTGATTTTGTAAATTGGACAAACCCGAACCCGACTTGACCCGACCCGATTTGACCCAAACTCGACTAACCCGAGTTCAAATAGGGTCGGGTTCGGGTATATTATTTTTACCCTCGACCCGACTTGGACCCGACCCGTTTGACCCGAACCCGACCAACCCGACCCGAATAGCACCCCTATATACTACCAATCAATATTGTTTTCGAATATCGCTGTAAAACCTATCGAAATATGCACAATCTATCCATTAAACAAACAAATCCACCACAAATCTAATAGAAGCATCACAATATCTCTTGTTTTCTGTTCAACCCAACCTCTAATCTCGCATATTTTAACAAAAATATCACATCATCACAAATTATCAAAAATTAATCAGTAAAACACACTAACAATGATTCTATAACAGTAAAAAATAAAGTATTTTCACAAGAACCCACAATAGACAACTAAAATGAACAAAAAAACAAAAATCTTCATAAATAGCATAAAAAGACAAAATAAAACACAGAAATAAGAAATAAAATTACAAAAAATAGTTAAATAACATCAAAATAATGGATCGCAAAACTGTACAATCATCCGAAGTTTCTATTGGTTCATTTTGAACCATTTTTTTTATGTATCCGTTTCTGCATGTCTTAGTTCTTCCATTTTTAAGTGTTTCATTTCTACGGCTTATTTTTTTTATTTTTATGTTATGTTTTGATTATAATTAGAGATAGAAGGTGAGTGAAGGGATGTATATTTGTGTGTGGCTAGGATGATGGAAAGAGAAATATAGTGACAGGTAAGGAAACAAATGGGTGGGTGTGGTTATTAATGAGATAATTTACACTTTAGGTTCTTTCGTGTTTTTTCCCCCTTAAATCTCATCCGTCAAATCTAAGTATTTACTAGGGGTGTAAACGAGCCGAGTATTGACATGCTCGAGCTCGGCTCGTTTAAAATCGAGTCGAGTCGAGTATTTTTCGAGTCGATCTCGAGTTGTTCGCGAGTTGTCTTAGCTCGATTACACCCCTATTTACATATATATATATATATATATATATATATATATATATATATATATATATATATATATATATATATATATATATATAGAGAGAGTTAGGATCAAATAAGAAGAATAATAAAAATAGGAAGGATAGGAAGTAACCACAACCACACATTCTAGATGCACCTACAAAAATGAATGCATCTTCATTCAAATTTTCCCTCCCACATTAAAATGTGTGGCTAGAATTACTTCTTACCATTCTTATTTTAATTATTCTTCTTATTGGATCCCTTATATATATATATATATATATATATATATATATATATATATATATATATATATATATATATATATATATATATATATATATATATATATATATATATATATATGGGTGTATATATATTAGGGTGTAAATGTGTAATCCAGTCGAGTAGCTCGCGAGTTGTCACGGCTCGTTTAAAATCGAGTTGAATCGAGTATTTTTCGAGTCGATCTCAAGTTGCTCGCGAGTTGTCTCGGCTCGTTTACACCCCTAGTATTTACGATGTCCAGATTCGTCCGTCAAACTGTAGTGGGTTATGCGTCCACAAAATAACTCGACTCTCGATTATATAAGATACTATAACAACCTAAAAGTTAGCGCTTTATGTAGTTAGAAATAATGTTTTAAAACCCGGGTTGACCCGACCGGTTCAACAGGTTGAACCAGGAACCGGCTCGGAGATCGGTCCGGATGTGACCGGGTTATTGCTTTTTTGAGAACTGGATTAACCCGTCGGTTTTTCGTTGACCCGGGTCGACCCGGTTTGATAAACCTAGCCGGGTCATGACTTTTTATCAAAATATCTATCAAAAACTTTTTTTTTTCATCAACTTTATACCATACTATCTTATAAAGCATTTAGGCCTTCTAAAAAAAATACTTAAAATTCAGTATTACAAGTTCTTAGGGCATGCACTATAGTAATATACGAAAAGGTCTATAAAAATATGAATAGGTTTAGGAACTTGTACACCATAGTTAGGATCCATTTTATGCTTGTGTGGCATGAATAGATCTATAATACTAAACCTCTTCATAATTTAATGCGTTTAGATTATGTATGATGTTTATAAAGCTTTATGAGGTTTATACATAATGGAGATAGGTTTATAAAACAAATAAATTTATAAAATAATGACATAATACAATTATAAAACTTTAAAAAGTTTTACTATAGTAGATGTTTTTAAGCTAAAAGTACAACAAATAAAAACACATTTTCTAATATTAAATACAATTTTAAGTTTTTAAGCTAAAAATATAACTAATTAAAACATATTTTCTAACATTAAATACAATCTTTAAATAGAAATACTTAAAATTTAGTATTATAAGTTCTTAAGATAAAAGTACAACTAATTAAAATACATTTATTAACATTAATTAACTGGTCAACAAATACAATTAATGCAGTTATTAAAACACCTCTTAAGAAATATAAATTATCAAGCATATTGTACAAACAACTTAAATAGAATTCCTGAATTAAATGTAACTAATACAAATAATAAAGCACATTATACAAATGTTCAAGCCCGAACGGGCAACGGGCCAATTGGGCTTGAGTCTGACTGAGCACATTATACAAATATTCAAATCATAAGTTGATTGTTGTTGCAAATATTTGCTATATTATTATAGTTATAAAACTTAAAATCAAAGTTTATCGGTAGAGCGTTAAATTTTTCATTGATATAATTGAATGTAGGAACAAAGTCGAACAAATCATGAGATCATGTGACACTACATATGTTAAATATAGAAAAAGTATATGTAAGTATAAAATCAGTTTGACTCGACGGTTCCATCGATTGAACCGGTGACCCAGTGAACCATGAACCAAATCGGGTCGATAGAAAAACCGGGTTTTAAAATATTGGTTAGAAAACAAGATAAGACAAGAATATCAAAGACTTAAATTTATATAACGAAAATTCAAGATAAGACAATTACTCGTGAAATAAAAGAATATACTGGTACGGAGTACATGGTATGATGATACAAAATCAACTACCACAGAGACTTGACTTTTGAATATTCTGTTCAACACTTCTAAGTTAGAACCATTATATTGAAATTTTGACTAATTAGAAGGAACTTAGAATCGCCCCATATTGAATGGGGTGAGTGGAGTTATACTTTTGGGGTGTTTTTGGAATTAGCTCCTGTATTTATTTGCAAACAAATCATCCGAGTTTCTATAATGTAATTTTTATGAACAAAATGCATAAAAGGGTATCAAAGTTATTTTATTTTTTAATTATGGTACCCAACTTAACTTTCATCAATTTAAGATACTAAATATGAATATGTTATTTTATTTTTTGCAAACATACACCAGATTTCACATTATATCATTTTTATTTTATACGTTATTTTATTTTTACGTTTTTTATGCTTTTGTACATTATTTTACGGTTTTGCATGCTTTTTGATGTTATTAAACGTTTTCATCCGTTTTATACATTTTTATACGTTTTATACGTTTTGTACGTTTTCATAGTTTTCTGACGTTTTCATATGTTATAAGACGTTTTCATACGTTATTATTGTTTCCATCAATTTTTATACGCTTTAACTGTTTTATACGTTTTGTACATTTTCATAATTTTTATACGTTTTCTTATGTTTTCGTATGTTTTTGAATGTTTTCATACGTTTTTTAACGTTTTCATACGTTATTATATAGTTTTATCATTGTTCATAAGTTTTATACGTTTTCGTACTTTTTTATATGTTTCATACATTATTGTCCATCTTCGTAAGTTTTCATACATTTCTTACCTCTTCATACATTTTTATCCGTTTTTGTCTGTTTGTGTACGTTTTTATACATTTTTATGCATTTTTGTACATTTCATACGTTTTCAAACGTATAAAAGCACACAAAAGTATAGAAATGTAAAAAGATGCAAAAAGGTACGAACACGGTAAAAAACTTATAAAGACGTACCAAAACATAAAAACGTATGAAAATGGACGAAAACATATGAAAACAGAAAAAAAAAACACACGAAAATGGATGAAAACGTAAGAAACGTTGAAAAACGTACAAAAAAAAGAAAGAAGGACGAAAAAAAAACAGACGAAAATGAAAGAAAACATATGAAAACGGACAAAAACATACGAAAACGGACTAAACGGAAGAAAACGTACAAAATGGACAAAAATGTACAAAAACATGTTAGTTATATAATTTCAATCATCTTTGATACTTTAGTACCTTAAATTGTTAAAAATAAAGTTGAGTACCTCAATTAGATATTAAAAGTAAGTTGAGTACCTTTTTATGCATTTTGCCCAATTTTTATTTATGTGTTTAAGGATCATTCGTGGACATATTTATGTCACAGGGTATGCATTTGTTTTTTTTTTTTGGAAAGACATCAATATATAAAAGTTCCCACAAAAAGAAAGAAACAAAATACATTACGAGGTATCCTTTCTCAATTACACAAGCTAATTTATTAGAGAAAGAGACCCAAAAAAATACAATGACCAACTAAATAAACAAAATTGCCACTACAACTATCAGGGGAGAAGCCAGGATTTCAAGTTAAGGGGGCTGATATAAAATTTTTAGAATGATAACAATATAATTCTAAGCAATATATCATAGTATGAAAATCTGAAAAAATAAACAAAGAGCGAAATTTCTAATAAATTAAAAAAACACGTGTTTTACACTAATACAAAGCCTTAATCAATCTTGGTAGAATTTCATTGACCGTTAGCATCTTAGCAATTGGCATTTCGCTTCAGTGTTGTAAATATCGGTCTTGGCGGCCGATATATCAGTGATATATCGCTTATCGGCGGTCGACCGAAACGATATTTCACACTTATCGGTCAAATTTATCGGTTTGGTCAAAATCGGTCAAATATCAGTCAAAATCGGTTATATCGGTCAAATTTATTGGTCAAATCGGTCAAATATCAGTCAAATTTATCGGTACAGGTTCTTTCCAGTCAATCAGTCATATATTGGAGTTGAATTGGAACACTTTGGTAGTATACCAGGTTCTACAAATATCTCTTATAAGTTATAAATATAATTTATGTTTTGTTTTGTGTTACATATGTTGCATTTTAAAAATATACATAAATTTCTTTATAATTTATGGTCTCCGATATATCACTGATATATCGCCGCCATATCGGTCTTGGCGCTTGGCGGTGGTCGACCGCCGAGCGATATTTACAACACTATATGTCGGAAAACTTTGGTCGAGAAATTGCATTTTCACCAATTGTAGTGTGAATGGGATATCGATCTTAAATTGTGGTGTCTGAAACGAAATGGTGTAAACTTTGAAAGTGTCAAAGTTGTAACAACATATTGATGGTCGGTTAATGACTGATTAATATTTCGATTAATGGCATGGTTTATGGTTGTTAATAATATACTAGTAATATTTATGACCATTACTCGAAAATTAAATCAGTTTTTATGGTAGTTAATTGCATATTAACTATGACCGGTTTTTGAATCACCTATATAATCTAACTATATGTGATCATTGAAAAGATAAGACAAAGTGGCACCACACTAAGATAACACATACGCTATTGGGTTTTCTTTTTTCCATGCGAATCAGAAGTTTGTCCGATGAGAATTTCAGGCATAACGTCAAGTCCGGCAGTACAACTGCTTCGATTGTTGTACCCTGGGAAATAGACGCCGAATCTGTTTTAAGAGAAGCGTGTCAAACACGTGCCTCAATCATGTTCTTGCATTTGTTTTCATCTACAATCTGGTTTGTTATGGCTTTATGATTTATACATTTTTTTGTTATATTGTTTCAACTTTGATTACACATGACACTTACTACAACAAACTTAAAACAGATTATTTTCATGTGTTTAAATCTTAGAAGAACAATAGGATTTGTTGAGATACGAAAATGTTATACAATAAACAGACTTAGATGCAACACATTTTATAGAAAAACTATTTTATATATTATTGCAAGAGTTACTTTGACTTTGGCTCAATTTTAAAAGCATAATTTAATTGGACCGAGTTTTGGTTTGGACAGTGAAGATCACATATTAGTTAGTATGCTGAGAGAACTGATAGATTATATTGAAAATTTGTGTTTAGGGAACGAATAGAAAACAAGTAAATAAATTAAGTACATTTGGTGGTGGTGGTTGCCACTTGCTACTGATTTGTTTATATCTTATTGAAGTTTCAAGCATGGAATTACCGTACTATCATTAGTTATTAATTTATAGTTTATGGCGATTTGGAAATGATACCTTGTAAATTGGCATGAAACTTGAATGTGTTATAAATTTAGTATGACATATGTCTACTGAAATTTTCAAATAATCTAATAAAGTATCTCAGTAATTATATTGATAAAGATTGATACAATACTTTGTTTCTCCTCCGAATCATGGTTATCCACTATGTGTAAGCAAACTATGATTATGATTTTGCCATTTTTTTAGAATATTTAAGTATTGTTATTCGAATGATTTTCAAAGCTTTTAAGCAATTGATTGGTTATGACTTTCTATAAGAGCTTTTATCAAACCAATGTTCTATAAGAGGTGGATCGTAATGGGTCATGATGGCCGAGTTTTAATGTTAGTCCAATCACTTTCATCCCAAACTGTCATATCTAATTAGTTTATATCGAAACAGCCTATGTGCAAAAGTTTGTGGCTAATTTGTACCGATTTTGAGGCTATTTGAGACTTTTGCGCTTGTTGGTGGTGAACCATGTGTTTATCTTATGCAGATTGAGGTTGTTTTGTACGTACTTCTGTAACTAATACAAACTTTTATTGAGGCTATTTAGCACGAATTTTTTAAGCTGGTTTGTGCAGAATTTGTAACTAGTTTATGCAGATTTTGAGATACTTAAAAAGTGATTGTAAGGGTTGTTTGGTTCTAAAGGTTTTGTGCAGAAAATTGGCATTTTGATTGCTCAATTTTTTTTTCTGCATAAAATTGGTTTTTTTTTTTTTTTTATTTGCTGAAATTGTGTGCAGTAAAGTGAATTTAACGGCTATTTGGTTCTAAAAGTTTAATGCATAAAATTGACATTTTGGTTGATGAATTTTTATGCATAAAATTTGTTTTTTGTTTGCTGAAATTATGTGAAGGAAAGTGACTTTAAAGGGCTGTTTGGACACCAAAACAGTTTAAAGGTTTTGTTGCACATAATCACTTTTCGGTACTGTTTGCACATAAATAGTCGCGGTGTTGTTTGGTTCAATGGTAGTGACATAGTACTATGGCAATATACAAGTCGCTTGATTTTGTATGAAGTATTCAGAGAGTTTGGATGTTGCACATATTCAGTTGCGAATATTGTTGCAAATAATCAAACTTTCTATTATTCTAAAAGGAATGAATAATGGTTAGAGTGCTCAATCTTATTCAGTTGCGAATATTGTTGCACATAGTGAAATGTTTAGAGTGCTCAATCTTATAGATGACAACAAACTATGTTGGTTTATGTAATTGACTAGAATGGTGTGATTGTCATCCAAAGTGAGATTTTGTCCATTTCTTGCATTGGACATATTTTGAATGTATGGAATGGTTACTTGTTGATATTTGTGATATAGTCACATAATAAAATTGGGATTACATATGATTATATGATCTCAAGTGAATTTGGATGACATGTAGTATGTGTAGATTTACATAACTATCGATGTATGGGATCCACCTAAACACTTGTGGCTTAAGGTGGTGATTGAATCTCATAAGTAATTTGTCTTACAAAAGAATGTTAGTAGGTGAAGCAATGAATAATCAGAATGATGCATCTTCTGTTCATATTGATTCTTTGGTCTATAGCATGCTAGACATGGAATCTGTTAATTATGATATGGAAAATAATTAACGTCAAACATTCAAAGAGTGTATATACAAAAGCGAAACTTGTGTAGTGACAAATTACTAAGGTTACTCGTGTCATATACTCAAAAGAGTATCTCTTAAACGAGATTGATGTTGAAAGGAAGAACCCTTTCTACAAGATTCTTGAGATAGGTTCAATGTGGGGGATTCCGGCCCAGCTAGAGTTCAAATGACACCAATCAACATCTATTCAAAATAGAGACGGAGGTGTTACCCACTTGACATACTCATGAATTATTGGGACGGTTTTGTTTAGAGCAAAACAAAAACAACTGTTTGATGGGTGATTAATGTTATTAATGACCATTTGATTTCAAATTATGAATGGCTATATATACACTCTTGAAATGACTACTATATTTTGGATATCTTCTAGATATAAAATATAGCTAGGTCCACAAAGGAATCTGATTTTATCTCTATAGACAAAATTGGATAAGAGACAAAATGTCTACGTTTAATAAAAGATGACACACCAACATTTGTATACAATGTGATAGATATTAAAGAATTGGCAGGGCTTATATCACAATGTATAATGGTGAGTCAAGACATATTTTGTCAATACGACAACTACTCTCAACATAAGTTATTACTTTTGACAATGTAAAGTCAAATGATAACAATGCGGATCCGCTTATAAAAGGCTTAATCTGAGAGTGAGTTAGCAAGTCATGTGGAGGAATGGGACTAAAGCCCCAGAAAAGTTTATATGAAGGAAAACCTAACCCAGCTGACTTGAGATCCCAAGATCTGGGTTCAATAGGACAACCTAATTGTATAAACCGAGGGAGGTCACTGTGGGGGAGTTATCAATTCTCCATTCATTTAAGGGGGTTAGTAAACTTCCAAGTCTATTCCTATAACAGTGACAATATGAGGTTAAGCTTATCGCTTTTAATAATTCAATTGGAATCACCTATGTGGAAGAGAAGTGGGGGTCGCTTCGAAGGGAAATATGGGGGCACAATTCCTAACAGCTCTCGCAGAACCAGGCTAGTGTTCATGACCATAACGAACACGACTATCAAGACTTGACGATGTCAGGGAGAGTCCTGTGTGAACTTATATTGTCGTCTATATAAATAGCAGATCAGTTCAAAGACATCGCGTTCTACAGGCAGCTAATAGGCTAAGTATATTTCACAAGGGAAGGTTCAAAGGGTAACACCTACCTATCCTATGCAGGATTCAACTGTTGGGATTTTCATTGGAAATGTGTGTGGTTTCAAATCGATCTTGTGGAAAACTAGAAGGGGGGGTTGAATAGTTTTACGTCGTTTTAATTGTTATAAAACAAATTGTTTAAAAGTTTTCGTTGATTTATAAAATATAGATTCGATGGTATATGAAATCTAGTTATACACAATATGAACAACACTAAGTATATATACTATGAAGCAATAATTATGTAAGTAATGAAATAAGTAAAAGATGGAAAGATCAAATCGAGAGACAAGCGATTTATAGTGGTTCGGCTACAAGGCACCTTCCTTGCCCTACTCCACTCCCCGAGCACCTAACTCGAGAGTTTTCTTCACTATATCAACAAGCTCCCTTATGGCGGAGAAAACCTTACACACCAATTTACACACCACAATATCTTCACACCTAGATCACAACTAGTACACACCAATTCACTACTTAATCACACCACTTCTTTCACACCTATCTTCTACACACCATTAATCTACACACCAATCTTCTACACACCAATACTTCTACACACCAATTCTTCTACACACCAATCTTCTTCCTAACTTATCTTTTTCTCAACTATTCTCTAACAAATATTCACAACTAATCACACTATGAAATAATAATCAATGATGATGCTCAAACAACTTAGATGTGGAGATCACAACTAGTTGTAATACTTCTTGTCTTGAGGGATAGAAGTATTCTTCTCTTGCACTTGAATGGATTATGTATGGATCACTTTGAAACAAAGATTTAAGAATGTATGATCAAAGGATTTATAGATTGGAAATGGAGATCTAGAACAGAAAGTTCTGGAGTGCAAAAGGTGGGGAAAAAATCCAGGTTTAAGGTGGTATTTATAGGCAAAAGTTTCTGACAGAGGAGCGTGGCCGGTCCCCTTAAATCATGGCCGGTCCCCTTAAATTTAAGGGGACCGCCCTTTATAATTAAGGGGGCCGCCCAGCTGAAACGGCCAGAAACTTTGTCTTTTAGTGGGGAAAGTTTACTTGGTGAAAAACTAACTGATTTTGGTTAAATATTTGAAATCATATATTTAGTATGATTAAAACATTTTTCCTTATTACCAAAAGTGTTTTTCAAAAATATATAATAAGATTATATAATTAAATAAACTTTGTATTAGTTAATTAAATACCCCTTTGATCATACATTGCACTAAACACTTTGTTTATTCATACCTTAAGTGATTTGGATGTAAAGAGAAATATTAATCACCAAATACTTGTTTATGTCATAAGTTTTAGTTCTTTGAGGTTATATTTTGTAATGATCAAAACATAGAGATATTGATAAAAACTTAATAATGTTTTTAGGCATTATTTATGTCAACAGATCTCCATTCATGTGGGGGATTGTTGGAAAACTTTGGTCGAGAAATTGCATTTTCACCAATTGTAGTGTGAATGGGAAATCGATCTCAAATTGTGGTGCCTGAAACGAAATGGTGTAACTTTGAAAGTGTCAAAGTTATAACAACATATTGATGGTCGGTTAATGACTGATTAATATTTCAATTAATGGCATGGTTTATGGTTGTTAATAATATAATATTTATGACCATTACTCGAAAATTAAATCAGTTTTTATGGTAGTTAATTGCATATTAACTATGACCGGTTTTTGAATCACCTATATAATCTAGCTATATGTGATCATTGATAAGATAAGAGAAAGTGGCACCACACTAAGATAACACATACAAATCTTTGCTATTGGGTTTTCTTTTTTTCCATGCGAATCAGAAGTTTGTCCGATGAGAATTTCAAGCATAACGTCAAGTCCGGCAGTACAACTGCTTCGATTGTTGTACCCTGGGAAATAGACGCCGAATAGGTGGCGAATCTGTTTTAAGGGAAGCGTGTCAAACACGTGCCTCAATCATGTTCTTGAATTTGGTTTCATCTACAATCTGGTTTGTTATGGCTTTATGATTTATACATTTTTTTGTTATATTGTTTCAACTTTGATTACACATGACACTTACTACAACAATATATATATATATATATATATATATATATATATATATATAGGGTGGGGTTATTATAAAAATGGCCTTATAATAAAAAGTGTATGAAGGATTGTGGGAGTGACATGTGTCACCCCCTTGCCTCATCATATGACACGTGTCACCCCACCCCCCCCGCCGAAAAAAAAATTTTCCCGCCAAAAAAAAATTTTTTTTTAGGGCAAAAAAAAAAAAAAAAAAAAAAAATTCCCGCCAAAATTTTTTAGTGCATCACAGTTATAAAGTTACTGCATCACGGTTATAAAGTTACTGCATCACATTTACTGCATCACAATTATGATTTTACTGCATCACGATTACTGCATTCATGGTTTAATGTTACTGCATCATGGTTATAAAGTTACTGCATCATGGTTATAAAGAAACTGAATTATCATAAGTTTTATGCATCATATATGTATGTAACTGCATCACAATTAAAATACGATTCTTTTTTAAGTTTTGGTGCATCTTTATTATAAGTTACTGCATCATAGTTAATAGTTTAGTGCATCAACTATGTTGCAGTAACTTATAACCTTAATGCACTAAAATTTAAAACTGTGATGCAGTAACTTTTATAATTGTGATGCACTAAAAAATTTTGGCGGGAAAAAAAAATTTTTTTTTTTGCCCCAAAAAATTTTTTTTTGGCGGGAAAAAAAAAATTTGTGGGGGGGGGGGGTGGGGGTGGTGACATGTGTCATATGATGTGGCATAGGGGTGACACATGTCGCCCTCACAATCCTTCCTACACTTTTTATTATAAGGCCCTTTTTATTTTAACCCATACCTATATATATATATATATATATATATATATATATATATATATATATATATATATATATATATATATATATATATGTATGTATATGTATATATATATATATATATATATATATATATATATATATATATATATATATATATATATATATATATATATATATATATATGGTATATGGAAAAATATTAGCTACAATTAATTGTAGCCAATTAGCTACAATTAATTGTAGCCAATTGGCTACAATTTTGTGCTATAAATGTGGGTCTCTGATTCATATTGTGGGTCCTGATTTTTCAGTGAGTCCCTGATTCAATGCTAGTGTATTTTTTATGAAGGATTGTAGCCAATTGGCTACAAAAATTGTATATATATTCAAGATATTAAAAAACACAATCTTTATGTTAATGATAAATAAGAAGTGAATAAGTAATTGTGATCATTAATGAAAGAACAAATCAATAAAAGCATTTAAAATCTTATTTGAAAAAACAATTGTTTTGATTGGTTTATTAACTTGTTACACTTCTCTTCATCTTGACTATTGAGTTTCAATAGTTACAGTGTTTTTATCCAAAAAAAAGCAATATTGACTCGGTAATATTGGTAAGGGCCGATTGTTCCTATTTCAAAAATATTGAGCTTTTTGGCTATATTATAGTTGAGTTATTGGACTATATGGGGAGGCTTAGCACCCACTAGTCCCCCCATTGCCTCCGCCCCTGATCACAACCACATACTATGATAAAGACTGAGGGTGTGTTTGGTATGCTGGCATGAATGACAATGAGTATGAGTTTGATAGTAGTGGTGGGTCCCTGAAACTTGAACAGAAGCACTCTTTTGCTGTCACACAATCCAACTGGTGAAACTGAATTTGCAGTAGCACTTGAAGCTCGACCAGAAACATACTTAAATTTGACTGTATACGACAATTTATGGGATCCATTAACCATTCAATCTATCTCTTTATACTTTTTTGATCTTCTCACAATCCATTCGTAGCTTTTGAGTTGAATATCTTGAACAATCTTATTAGTACTTGCAACTTTATTACCGATCACACGAAATTTTCTTTCTTTCCAAATAAATTTCCCGGATGTTCAAATAATCATTTGCCAAACATGAGATATATATGTGGGAACATTAACGTATCCATTATATGAAAAGAATTCATCAAACGAAAAAGCATTAACATTCCCCACCTTCCAACATTTGTTATTTGTATACCCATAAAAGTAAAAATTAAAAACATTGTCCTTAGTAGAAAAAGAATTTTCCTTAATTCTTTTAAAGTTTTAAATTACAATAATATTGTTTCTTAAATAAAAGAAGTTCATTTTGACCAATTTTTTGCATTACTATTCAATTTATCATTTTTGGCATACTTACCCATTTTTTGTGTAGTAAAAATTAATTTTCTGACTATTTAGCTTAAACAATAACTTTAAATTAAGTTGCAGTTATCCATTTATGTTCGAGAATATTTCAGTTTCAAGCTAGCTATATATGTGTGATTGAGGCAAAAGCAGTCAACTAAAATCAACCACGGATGTGGTCAATACAGTCAAACTCCTTAGGCTCAATGCTCCGCGGAATATACTGTTTCCCCGGGTCGTTATGTCCCGACGAGGTGTGGATTGTAAACAAACGGCTTTGTGATCGGGTGAATTTGGATGGAAAATGGTTTGTGATTGATAACACTAATGATTTGTACAATGAGACAGCTTAAATAAGCTATATGAATAAGACGGGAAAGTCAGAAAAATAAGAAACGTTGAAAACTTAAAAACGCGTACGTTACGTTTAAATAAAACGTAAACGTACAAAATAAAACGTGAAAACTGAATTCTGAAAACACCCAGGGGGTGAAAATGACTTTTTTACAAACTACAAGGTAAAAGAAATTTTTTAGAAAAAGAAAATAAATTTTTACACTAATTAATTATTTATTATTAATTAAATACTAGTTAATACTAATTATTAATTCTTAAATAACTTAAATACAATATTATATTAATTTAACACTAGAAAAATGAAAATAAAATTTATAAAATTATAAAATAAATAAAACTAATTTTAAAATTAAAAATAAGTATTTTTGTCTTTTTGTGGTTTTTATATTAATTAATTACTAATTAATTACTAATTACCTAATTAAACTATTTTAAATTAAGAAAAATAGAAAATGAACAGTAAAAATTATAAGAAAATTTCTAAAATTATTTTACAACTTATAAAAGCTAGGGAAAATATAAAAACATGGTTTTACTTAATAAAAACTAATTATGCTATTTAAACTTAATTATTAATTAAACTAAGATTAATTCTAATAAATATTAATGATACAATAAAAATCTGAGAAAATTACTATAAATACTTTAATATAAGAGGAAATTAATAAAAATATAAAAATGACAAGTACTTAATTAAAATCTAAAAATGAAAAATAAAATTTTAATAAAATTAAATAGAAACTATCACTTAAAAATTAAATTGGATTTTTGGACTTTTTCTTTTGGAAACTTAATTTACACCTAAAAAGGAAAAACTTTTGTGAAAATAAGTTTAGTGGAACTTAAAAATAAGCAAAATATAAGCTATTATGGGTGACAGTTGACCACAGTTGACCAGGGGGGAAAATTAGCTTAAACCAGCTTGTATGGGACCCACAATGGGTGTTTCTGAACCAAATAATTTAAATGATCATGAATAAGCCAGAGAAATCACATGGAGTCCACAGAGTAAGCACTAAGATCAAAATAAGCACATTGAAACTTGAGTGAGGACTGAAATTGGGGACAGATTTGTGAGGCCAATTCAGGTGGGGTCCACAGGCCTAGGGGTCAAACAAGTGGTCAATACCACAACCCTGGTAGGAGGGGGGTTGTATGGAACCAAAATGATGGCCTGAGGACCACTGAGGTGGCTGGAAAACCACCACCAAGTGGTGGTGGTGGACTGCTTATCTGTGTGCAGAGCAGGGGTTTGCCCTGCTAGTGTGTTTAGGGCAAGGTGGGGCCCAGCACAAAATTCACAAAAATACATACACCATAGAACCTCAAATATGAACTGGTAGAGAACAAATGAAAACAAGTTTCAAACTCTAAGACCCATCACAAAATTTTAATAAATTCATGCAATATTTGTAAAAACCTGAAATGCCACTTTTGACTTTTTCTAAAAAAAACTAGGTACTTTGACTTATTTGAATTTCTGATGGACAATGCAAGTTAGAAAAGTTGTAACAAGCTATATAAACCTTAAATCAAGCTAAAACTACCAATGCTAAGTTGAAATGAGGATTTGTGGGATTCAAATCCCTCACAGTCAACTGTGAGGGGATCTTTTCTATGATTTTGACTTTTACTGAGATTGTTACCACAAGGATGAACAAGATAACTTTACTTAGACCTAAGGAACTTAGTTGAACCAACAAATGTCACAAATAACAACAAAGACACGCCCAAGCAGTATTAACCAAACACCCCTTTAAAAAGGTGATTTTGAGAATTTCAAAGTAAATCACTATTTTATCCCATGAAACTGACTTGTAAGTACTATTTAAGATACACTAGGCTGAAATGATCATCCAAAAACCAACAATAACATAATAGACTTAAAGATCACAATTATGCTATATTGGCAGTTTAAGAACACAAATTAGCTATAATGAAAACTAGTAAGCAAACATTTAATTCTAAGCTACAACTTAACTAAATATCACTAAATAAGCATGAATTAACAACCACAACAGTATTTAAACACAAGGACAGTTAAATGAAAAAAGTGAAAATGAGGCTTACATAATGAACCAAGACTGAGAACTGAGAATTATGAACCAAAAAATACTTTCCATAGCTTCCCAATAAGCTTTATATCTCAAAGCAATCCAATTCACCACCCTGCTCAGCTTCTTCTTTGTTACACATTGATTTTTAATTTTTCTTCTATTTATTTTTATTCTTGTATTTTTGAGTAATTTTGGTAGAACTGAATTAGATAAGCTAAAAGACTAGGGAAACTCATAGAAGCTTGTTATTGACTTGTATGAGCTCAGAGAACCGTTGAACAACAATTTTTACAATATCAAAACCAAAATGAGATTTTTACTTGAAATATAACATAAACTGAATTCTTAAAGAAAGCTTAGAATTGATTGTTCAAAAACAACAAACTTACAACATGAAACTGAGAATGCACTTTAAAAACTAGATTTATCCACTAAAACTGAGAGTTACATTGATACGAGTACACTAGGTTACTCTACTCCTACAATTAACTACTACTCTTCTTCTTTCTTCAATTTTTTGACTTATAGGGACTGAGGTAGCATTCTCTCTCATTCCCACTTCAGTTTTAGGCCGTTAGATGACTTAGGGATGATCTTGACCATTTGATTGGTTTTGGCGGGAAACAGGGAAATTGCAAGTTGGGGAGTTTGGTGTGGGAATTAAAGGAAGTTTGGATATTAGTGTGATGTGGAGGGGACAGGAAATGGAGAAGGTGAGGTGGAGGTGAGGAGTTGTGGTGTGTTGCAGTGGTTTACCAGGCAAGTGGAAGTGGGGAAGGAGGAGGTCAACAAGGGGTGTTGACTGGGGGAGTATATAAAACGGTTTGGGTGGTATTATTTTTGGTGAGGTGGGCTGAGAAGGGTGAATGGGCCAAGGGTTGTATGGTGGGCTTGGGGTGTTGTTGGGTTGTTTAGTTTTGGTAATGTAAAAGGGTCTGTATGGTTGTAGATATCAAAAGCACAAGGACCATATTTGTAATTTTGCAAAAGTGGTGGACTGAAAATGTAGTTATCCCTTAGATGTAATAAGGACTAATTTTGCCATGTTAAAATATCCCAAGGACCATAAATTATATTTTCCACTTTTAAAATTCCCGGGGATCAATTACGCACATTTCCAAATTACAGGGACTAAACTTGTAATTTACTCAAAATTTTCATCCAGGGATTAAAAGTGATTTTTGTGAATTCCCAAGGACCAAAATTGATTTTTCATTCAAAAATACCCCACCAGGGACCAAATCTGCCAAAATCAGAAACTCCAGGGACCAAACTGTAAATTTCCAAAACTTTTGAGATTTTTCACCAAAGGACTAAATATGACAACTTATGATTGTAAAAGGACCTTTGGTGATAATTTTCTATATTTTGAATGACCAGGGACTAATTTTGTAATTTTATGAAAGTTGGGGGACTGAAACTGCCAATTTTGCAAACTTTGTGCGTTTTTCATCTGTTTTTGCTCATTTTGCATCTAAAACATATAAAACACGATTTTGAAATATTTTTATTATGTTGATGCATTTCTGAGTGTTTTTGTATGTTTTGCAGTTCAGATTAGACAAAAAATAATGAGTGTTTGAGCACTCATCAATCCCCCACACTAAACTATTGCTAGTCCCTAGCAATACTGTTTTGAAAACTTGATGGATTTTAAACTCTTTACCAAAAGCCATCACTTCTGGAATAGCCAGGTGTAAGAACTGTGGCACACCTGATAACCGTGTGATTTTGAGCAAACCACCAGCTGTCAACGGATTTGATTAATCTTTACCAAAAGCCGTTTGCTTCTGGACTAGCCAGCTCTTGATGGAATAGTCAACATCTTGGTGAGCTGATTACCAATTATGGATTTTCCACTGCCTTTACCACAAGCCATAATCTTGCGGGCTAGCCAACTCATTTGCTTTTGGGGAGTAGAGGAACCATACAATTTTGGGCAAATTGCAAGCCGTAAACGGATTTGAGATGTCTTTACCAAGAGCCATTTGCTCCTGGACTAGCCAATCCCTTTTGTCGGTTAGACAAGGTGGACTGATTACCACAAAAATTTTGAAGCACCAGTGAATTTTTTTTTTTTAAATTTTTGAAATTTTGGCCTAAAACGGGGGTATTATATAGTAAAATGTGATAAAATTCGCTGGAATAGCGAATACCCCCCCCCCCCCACACACTTATCATGAATATTGTCCTCAATATTCAAAATCCCGGCTATTATGCCGACATTTTGAACGTAAAAGGGCAACATTACAAGCTAAGCGTGAAAAACACCATTTTGTTTTTCACTTCGGTAATCATAGCATGGGGGACTCCCCCACACTTAGGGTGAAAACCCTATAAACATGCTACTGTTTTTGTTTACCGAGTCGCTAGCTTGACTCGACCCCGAATTCATTTGTCCTTGGGGAAGCATGATGTGGAAGAAACATTCTCAATCGGACTTTCATTCAAGATGTTTGGACAAACATTTGAAGCACGTGAAAGTTCCACACCGATGAGATATGTATCCGGCTCAAGATAATGATACATGAAAATGCCGGGATCAAATATAGTGTCCTCACTCCCGAAGGAGTGAAGAAGAGAGGAAGGAACCTCGAGAACAGGCTCATTAGCCTGAGTTTGGATTTCAAAGGTTAAGCTCAAAAACATCCCGGGAGAGTGGGTGGGAATTTGCAAATCCTCATGATTAAGGATATCTCCCCCCGGGCTATCATACTCCGGAATAGTCATGATAAGGTGATCAATGATGGGCTCAGAAGGAATTTCATCAACATCACTGATGTCTTCATAAGATAAAGAATTTTCATCAGTGGGTGAATCATTAAGCCCGATATTGAGATAGGAATTGAGTGATGAATCATCATCATTCAATAAGCTTTCAAGAAACAGAATATCCCCCTCAGAATCAAGATAGTTATCATAAACTTCATACGAAGTTGAACTATATAGAGCAAGGAATGCTTCGACTTCTTCCATATCATCTTTGAAATCAAAGAGATCATCATCACTTCCTGATGGTAGTGGATTGGAGTGAGTGAGTTCATCGGCGAACTCCTCGAGAAGAAAGTCAACATTAGAGTGGGGAAGGGATGCATCAACATACTCAATGTCTCCATAAGATAAACAATCATCACTAGAATCAGAGACAGTCTCAATTTGATCATTTGGATTATTAGGGTGAGAAGGAATATCACACACTTGATCAAAGGTCCCCTGTGACTCTCTCAGGATTGGGACAAGGATCTCAACACTAGACTTTATTAATTCGTCCGATTCCTTATTAGGAACAGTGCTAAGATGCTCATCCCCCATGTTCAGAGAGTGAGTGTGAACTTCGGGTGTGATAACAATAGACTGAGGGAGATGAGAGGAGCTAGCATTCATGGAATTTTCAAGTTCCATTTGTTCAACGGCTAGTAATTTCCCCGTCTCATTATTTTCTCCCTGATTTTCCGTGGGAAGAATCACAACTGGTGAATCTGAGGAACCCTTATAAAATTAAAGGATATCAAGGGTGTCCTCATTATCACTATCATTTGACAAAATTTGGCACGTGTTATAGCTGCTTGCTCTAAGACAAGTAATTCTTCCATGCTCAATTCGTTTTTAGCCTCTCGTTCTTCAGCAAGTAATTCTGCCATAGATTTCTCACGAGAGTCTCGAAACGGTGTAGTAACCAACTCCTCCTTAAGTTCTTTTAAAATATCAAGAGCCTTTAGTAAAAGGTCTTGCTCAGTATCATGAGGAGTTGTGTGAATCATTTGGTACTGTGGAGGTGGGTCTGAAAACGAATAGTCGTAATTGTTACAAGGAAATGGATTCCTTGTTTGACAATCTGAGCTAGAGTGTGGACCTCCACAGTAATCACAACAGTAAAACTGATGTGGCTGTGGGTTGTATGTGCTAGAATTACAATTGCTATCAGGAGACTGCTCATAGACAAGCGTGTTTCCCGATTGACAATCATAACTGTAGTGTGAACCACCACAGTACTCACAACAGTAAAACTGCTGAGACTGATGGTGTGGTAACTGATGGAATGAATCAGTCGTGTCATGGTAAGAATAAGGATTCTGGTTATAGACAGACCTGTTTCCCAACTCTACCATGCCACAGCTGGGGCAATTGCCACCATTATAAGGATTACCACACCATTGACAAACCAGAAAGTGTGGATGAGACATAGAAAGAATCAAATGGTTTGAGAGGGGTAGGGATGAAGAATTAAAGATGTGAGAGGGTAAAGGTGAATATTTTTGGGTTTCTGGAAAGACATTTTATACAAATGAGAAAGAAAATGTTTTTTTTATTTTTTATTTTATTTATTTATTTATTTATTTTTTTGTTCGTTGAAAACTGATTTAAAATATTTTCGTGAATGGTTTTGTTTTGATAATAAGAAAATATGAACAAAGGATGGATAAATGTACAATGGAACGAATTCCAAAGACACTAATAAAAAAACGTTTAGATACGCACACAACCTCCCCGGCAGCGGCGCCAAAAATTGATTGAGGCAAAAGCAGTCAACTAAAATCAACCACGGATGTGGTCAATACAGTCAAACTCCTTAGGCTCAATGCTCCGTGGAATATAGTGTTTCCCCGGGTCGTTATGTCCCGACGAGGCGTGGATTGTAAACAAACGGCTTTGTGATCGGGTGAATTTGGATGGAAAAGGGTTTGTGATTGATTACACTACTGATTTGTACAATGAGATACCTTAAATAAGCTATATGAATAATACGGGAAAGTCAGAAAAACCAGAAATGTTTAAAACTTAAAAACGCGTACGTTACGTTTAAATAAAACGTAAACGTACAAAATAAAACGTGAAAACAGAATTCTGAAAACACCCAGGGGGTGAAAATGACTTTTTTAAAAACTACAAGGTAAAAGAAATTTTTTAGAAAAAGAAAATAAATTTTTACACTAATTAATTATTTATTATTAATTAAATATTAGTTAATACTAATTATTAATTCTTAAATAACTTAAATACAATATTATATTAATTTAACACTAGAAAAATGAAAATAAAATTTATAAAATTATAAAATAACTAAAACTAATTTTAAAATTAAAAATAAGTATTTTTGTCTTTTTGTGGTTTTTATATTAATTAATTACTAATTAATTACTAATTACCTAATTAAACTATTTTAAATTAAGAAAAATAGAAAATGAACAGTAAAAATTATAAGAAAATTTCTAAAATTATTTTACAACTTATAAAAGCTAGGAAAAATATAAAAACATGGTTTTACTTAATAAAAACTAATTATGCTATTTAAACTTAATTATTAATTAAACTAAGATTAATTCTAATAAATACTAAATGATACAATAAAAATCTGAGAAAATTACTATAAATACTTTAATATAAGAGGAAATTAATAAAAATATAAAAATGACAAGTAATTAATTAAAATATAAAAATGAAAAATAAAATTTAAATAAAATTAAATAGAAACTATCACTTAAAAATTAAATTGGATTTTTGGACTTTTTCTTTTGGAAACTTAATTTACACCTAAAAGGGAAAAACTTTTGTAAAAATAAGTTTAGTGGAAGTTAAAAATAAGCAAAATATAAGCTATTATGGGTGACAGTTGACCACAGTTGACCAGGAGGAAAATTAGCTTAAACCAGCTTGTATGGGACCCACAATGGGTGTTTCTGAACCAAATAACTTAAATGATCATGAATAAGCCAGAGAAATCACATGGAGTCCACAGAGTAAGCACTAAGATCAAAATAAGCACATTGAAACTTGAGTGAGGACTGAAAATGGGGACAGATTTGTGAGGCCAATTCAGGTGGGGTCCACAGGCCTAGGGGTCAAACAAGTGGTCAATACCACAACCCTGGTAGGAGGGGGGTTGTATGGAACCAAAATGATGGCCTGAGGACCACTGAGGTGGCTGGAAAACCACCACCAAGTGGTGGTGGTGGACTGCTTATCTGTGTGCGGAGCAGGGGTTTGCCCTGCTAGTGTGTTTAGGGCAAGGTGGGGCCCAACACAAAATTCACAAAAATACATACACCATAGAACCTCAAATATGAACTGGTAGAGAACAAATGAAAACAAGTTTCAAACTCTAAGACCTATCACAAAATTCTAATAAATTCATGCAATATTTGTAAAAACCTGAAATGCCACTTTTGACTTTTTCTAAAAAACTAGGTACTTTGACTTATTTGAATTTCTGATGGACAATGCAAGCTAGAAAATTTGTAACAAGCTATATAAACCTTAAATCAAGCTAAAACTACCAATGCTAAGTTGAAATGAGGATTTGTGGGATTCAAATCCCTCACAGTCAACTGTGAGGGGATCTTTTCTATGATTTTGACTTTTACTGAGATTGTGACCACAAGGATGAACAAGATAACCTTACTTAGACCTAAGGAACTCAGTTGAACCAACAAATGTCACAAATAACAACAAAGACACGCCCAAGCAGTATTAACCAAACACCCCTTTAAAAAGGTGATTTTGAGAATTTTAAAGTAAATCACTATTTTATCCCATGAAACTGACTTGTAAGTACTATTTAAGATACACTAGGCTGAAATGATCATCCAAAAACCAACAATAACATAATAGACTTAAAGATCACAATTATGCTATATTGGCAGTTTAAGAACACAAATTAGCTATAATGAAAACTAGTAAGCAAACATTTAATTCTAAGCTACAACTTAACTAAATATCACTAAATAAGCATGAATTAACAACCACAACAGTATTTAAACACAAGGACAATTAAATGAAAAAAAAGTGAAAATGAGGCTTACATAATGAACCAAGACTGAGAACTGAGAATTATGAACCACAAAATACTTTCCATAGCTTCCCAATAAGCTTTATATCTCAAAGCAATCCAATTCACCACCCTGCTCAGCTTCTTCTTTGTTACACATTGATTTTTAATTTTTCTTCTATTTATTTTTTTTCTTGTATTTTTGAGTAATTTTGGTAGAACTGAATTAGATAAGCTAAAAGACTAGGGAAACTCATAGAAGCTTGTTATTGACTTGTATGAGCTCAGAGAACCATTGAACAACAATTTTTACAATATCAAAACCAAAATGAGATTTTTACTTGAAATATAACATAAACTGAATTCTTAAAGAAAGCTTGGAATTGATTGTTCAAAAACAACAAACTTACAACATGAAACTGAGAATGCACTTTAAAAACTAGATTTATCCACTAAAACTGAGAATTACATTGATACGAGTACACTAGGTTACTCTACTCCTACAATTAACTACTACTCTTCTTCTTTCTTCAATTTTTTGACTTATAGGGACTGAGGTAGCATTATCTCTCATTCCCACTTCTGTTTTAGGCCATTGGATGACTTAGGGATGATCTTAACCATTTGATTGGTTTTGGTGGGAAACAGGGAAATTGCAAGTTGGGGAGTTTGGTGTGGGAATTAAAGGAAGTTTGGATATTAGTGTGATGTGGAGGGGACAGGAAATGGAAAAGGTGAGGTGGAGGTGAGGAGTTGTGGTGTGTTGAAGTGGTTTACCAGGCAAGTGGAAGTGGGGAAGGAGGAGGTCAACAAGGGGTGTTGACTGGGGGAGTATATAAAACGGTTTGGGTGGTATTATTTTTGGTGAGGTGGGCTGAGAAGGGTGAATGGGCCAAGGGTTGTATGGTGGGCTTGGGGTGTTGTTGGGTTGTTTAGTTTTGGTAATGTAAAAGGGTCCGTATGGTTGTAGATATCAAAAGCACAAGGACCATATTTGTAATTTTGCAAAAGTGGTGGACTGAAAATATAGTTATCCCTTAGATGTAATAAGGACTAATTTTGCCATGTTAAAATATCCCAAGGACCATAAATTATATTTTCCACTTTTAAAATTCTCGGGGATCAATTACGTACATTTCCAAATTACGGGGACTAAACTTGTAATTTACTCAAAATTTTCATCCAGGGATTAAAAGTGATTTTTGTGAATTCCCAAGGACCAAAATTGATTTTTCATTCAAAAATACCCCACCAGGGACCAAATCTGCCAAAATCAGAAACTCCAGGGACCAAACTGTAAATTTCCAAAACTTTTGAGATTTTTCACCAAAGGACTAAATATGACAACCTATGATTGTAAAAGGACCTTTGGTGATAATTTTCTATATTTTGAATGACCAGGGACTAATTTTGTAATTTTATGAAAGTTGGGGGACTGAAACTGCCAATTTTGCAAACTTTGTGCGTTTTTCATATGTTTGTGCTCATTTTGCATCTAAAACATATAAAACACGATTTTGAAATATTTTTAGTATTTTGATGCATTTCTGAGTATTTTTGTATGTTTTGCAGTTCAGATTAGACCAAAAATGATGAGTGTTTGAGCACTCATCAATGTGTATCAAAACATAACACGCATTTATTTATTTTTTATAAATATACTCAAAGAATGATCGAATACAATGTTTTCAATTAATTAGACTAGTGACACATTGGCCGGATGGTCTCTTAAGCGATTCTATTAATCTTTCGCATCTTGTGGTGAAAGAAAGCACGGTTATTAGTAGCAAAAAGAGAAAGATGAAGGGCTAGGCTCCTAGGTTAATGGATCAAGAAATGAGTTCTAGTATATGAAATTCATCCACCCTTTTGATTTAAAAATGTCGAAAGTATATATATATATATATATATATATATATATATATATATATATATATATATATATATATATATATATATATATATATATATATATATATATATATATATATATAATCTAGATCAAATAAGATCAATCTTAAAGTTGTAAAAATAAGATTCAACTAAAATCTGACAAGTGACACACTCGTTAAAATAAAATTAAATTTTTTTATTGAGTGCAACTAAAATTGTTAAAGTTCCGATGATTTTCTTTTTTAAATTGACGAAACCAAGGTGATACACTTTGATTCGACATGTAATGTATCAGGTTAAGGTGATACACTTTGATTCGACATGTAAATTTATAG